>QLTV01000974.1:1018306-1030378 GCA_003457575.1 Thermophis baileyi | reverse complement strand
TATCTATCTATCTATCTATCTATCTATCTATCTATCTATCTATCTATCTATCTATCTATCTATCTATCTATCTATCTATCTATCTATCTATCTATCTATCCCGCCATCCCTCATCCATCCATCCATCCACCCACCCATCATCTATCTATCTATCTATCTATCTATCTATCTATCTATCTATCTATCTATCTATCTATCTATCTATCTATCTATCTATCTATCCATCCCTCCATCCCTCCCTCCCTCCCTCCACCCACCCATATTTGAGGGAATCCTGTTACAATGTTCACACACATACACAAAGAAAAACCACAAGAATAAAAAGCAGAAATAAAGTACTGTACTGTATTAGATATGCACACTTGCACTCCAGTAAATATTTTAGGAAGGAAGGAAGGAAGGAAGGAAGGAAGGAAGGAAGGAAGGAAGGAAGGGGAGAGGGAGAGGGAGAGGGAGAGGGATGGATGGATGTGTGGGATCTGAATGAAATATTGCAATGTTCTCAATGTAATTTGCAATGCTGTAGTTCCTCCAGCCATCACCAAATGACACATGACAAATTTCCATGAAATCTGGCATTTTGCTAAGTGCAGTATGACTTGAAAGTCACTACCAGGACTTGGACTATCAGAGGGATCAAAGAGGTGGTGTTTGGCAGCAAGCATGTGATTTTTCAGATTTGAGTGGGCAAATTACAGGGTTACAGGATAGCCAGAGGCACTCTCAAGCTGTAAGAGGACTCTGAAAGCAAAGTCCACAAAGTGACATATCTCTGCGCTTGTTGGCCAGTCAGAGAAAAACATTGCAGTTTTCCCTACACTCTCCCAAATACTGAAAGCTGTCTTTTATTCTTTTATTCTTCCTTTTCAGGGCATATGGGTTCTGTGCTTGGTACAGGAGAGTGGACTTGATCTTGCAGGCCCTGGAGCACTGCTGCACACCAGAAAAAATGAGGCAATCCTTAGCTGCCTTGAAACTCACAACACTTATTTTTTCCTTGCTGATGAAGAAAGCCAATGCTGTAAGATTTCCTTGGCATATGAACAGATTAAATAAGCACAAGAAAATCCAGTAACTTCTAATGAGTAATTTGTTGTAGAAAAGCTAAGAAGTCATTATGAAAGAATTCCAGTACAAGTAGTCCTCGACTTACAACAGTTCATTTAGTAACCGTTCAAAATTACAACGGCACTGAAAAAAGTGAGTTATGACCATTTTTCACACAACAGTTGCAGCATCCCCATGCTCACATGATCAAAATTCAGAGAGCTAAACAAGGCAAGAATGTGTCAGGTTGGTTGAGGATAGTAAGAGGAATTCAAAAAAGGAAGCTTGCAAACATGCAAAAACAACAATAGGAAAGGAACTCCAGACTTTAAATGAATAGCATTTTAGAAGTACAAACTTTCACTTGTCCCTCTTCTTTAATAGCTGGATACTCAGTCTGATAGTAAGGCTGCAGGGTTGAGATTTGATTTATTGCTTTATGGAGATTGCTTTATATAACTCGTATTATAGCTTCAATTGATTCAATGTGTTTTGATTCCAACTGCACCCTACCATGTGAGCAAATGATGAATTGATACTGTTTTCCTTCTCCCTTCCTCTTGTCCCTGTCATTTTCAGTCTGCAGACTTCGTACGGTAGCACTAAATTTGCTTAATGAAACAGACATTCGGAAAAGGTGAACTTGCCTGTTGAGAATAGGTGGGAACCTGCTATTAGAAGGGGGGGGGAACTTCACTTTCCTTCCAGATGTTCCTAGTTACATAGTTTCGTTTTAGCTGCCAGATTTTAAACATGGGAGAGCTCTGATGTCTTTATCCCAGAAATGAACAATTTGGTAGATGAGACTTTTGTTATCAGAAAATATTCTCTGATAATAAATTTTGAGGGAAATTTTTGCAATATTGAAACAATTGTTTCAGTATCCCTCATTTCTCAGCCACTCCGTGCAAGTGCCACAGTAGTGGGTTTCTACCGGTTTGGCCGGGTTTGGGCAAACCGGTAGCAGTGGCGGTGGGAGGCTCCGCCCACCCGCCCGGATGTCATCACGGATGTTCTGCGCATGCGCAGAAGCGCACATGCTCCCGTTCCCAAACCGGTAGCATAGGTAAGTGAAACCCACCACTGAAGTGCCAGTTATATTGTTTGCAATATCTTTAAAGGATTCCTATAAAGAAAAAGAACCAGCATAGAATTATTTCATCTTGATAATCTGGTTGGGACAACAGAGGAGTTTTTGATCATTTATTTATCCAGCTTCTCTGTTCTATAATGATTGGTTTCCTGGCAGATGTTGGAGTTTGCCTTAAAGCACAATGGTGCAAAAATTGTCAAAATATAAATTGCCTATGGTTTAATAATCCTCCCTTAACATTATTGCAATTAGTCTTTGGAATTCACAGCCTATTGAAGAAGCAAATGAAGCAGCGATTGAATAGCTTTTCATTTTGTCATTGTTATTGTTTTGCTGTAGACTGTTTCCCTGATAGTTTTCATCATAATGGGGGGGGGGAATAGAAATGTAATTGCATTTTTAAATGAAAGCCAAGCTTTTGTAGGTTATGGCAGAATGTAGATGCAATTATGGGGCATTGTACGAAAGGGCAGGATTTCTCCCAATATCAACCACTTTCTCTAGTTAATGCTACTAAGATCACCATTTGGAGAATTACCTCACGAGATTTGGCACCTCATTTGCAGCATATATTAAAACTGTCCTGGACAAAGATTGAAAACACAAGTTGTTCATTAATACCAAGCAAAGGGCGCACATAATGGACAGCCCCATTTAAAATTCTGTATGAAACAAGAGGAAATGCAGAGTCACTCTAACCTAGAAATTTCCTGCCCATGCTCAGAAATACTATTGATAACTGGCCAGGTAGGAAAAACAAAACGGAATGATCAAGTCTATTCTCTGGATTTGAATAACAAATTCACCTCTTGTCTGTTACGGCATGGATATAAAAAAATGTCAGCATCTGCTAATAGTTGCCAACTACCTAATAAAGATGCATCAGAAATTGAGAAGGGCTGATATTAAGCTATTATTTTTTTTAAAGTACACTTACATAGGTCCAGCTGCATCCCTGCAATGAATAGATGGATTGTCTACTTAAAATATGAAGCTTCCTTTTGCTATCTTCTCCCGGTGTATCATAGTACATCCCAAAAGTAGCCACCCAGAATAAGTTCAACAGTGAGATGGGTGGCATATAAACTCAATCAATCAATCAATCAATCAATCAATCAATCAACCAACCAACCAACCAACCAACCAAACAATCAATATGCATAGAAAGCTCTGTTGAATTTCCTGAGCAAATCTAAGAAGGTACACAATGGAAAAGAAATTGGCTCAACTGTTTATTTCTTCTTTGCTGGTTGACTGTTGCCTATTTCTGTGAAAAAGTCCTATCTTCTTGTACATCCTCATATTGGTCCAACATCTGTGTCTCTAAGAAAAAAATAATGTACCTTTCCTTGTGGTTTTTTTTTAAGCTACCAGAATGCATACAGATGGTTGAATGTAAGATAGGTCAATTTATCAAGTTCAGTTTTGCTCGGTTTCTCATTTTTCCATCCCTAATTCCATTGTGATCTTTTTCTCACTGAGTTTAAAGCCTCTTTGTTTATTTAAGGACAGAATGAAAATCCATTTGCATTTTCACACACTTTGTACAATTACATGCATTTTAATGAGCTTCCCCCCCCAAATACATACAACTGAACAAACGCTTGCAAAAAAGAAACATTTTTGCAAGCATTTTTCCCTCCCTGAGCAGCATTCTCCACCTAATTGATATATTTTTGTGCTCAGTTTTTAAAATTGTAAATTGTACTGCTCCAAATTGCACTGTTTTGAGGAAAATGGACTGTGTTTTGCTTCGGGTGCATATCTAGAAATAAAATAACACTGAAATCCTGAATCTGTGTCAGTCATTTTCCTCCTAGTTGGTGGGATATGGGCAGGGGTGGGTTCCTCCCGGTTCGGACCAAATCGCCCGAACCGGTAGTGACCCACTGGTGACATCACTGAAGTAGATCGGCTGGTGCCGGTCCGTGGGTGCCGCCATATTTTTTTGTGATTTTTTTGTGAATTTTTTACTGTTTGGAAGGTTTTTCCTCTTCTGCTGCTTGAAAAAGGGCCCTCCCGCCCGCCCCTGGGTTTGTACTGACCTTTATTCCTTCGGCCGAAGCAGAGCTGATCAGCTCCTCAGCTGTGTTTTGGGCTGATTGCAGCTACTGAGCACGTGCGGAAGCAAAATTGCGCGAGGGAACGTGCAAAATGTCGCGATGCGAACCGGTGGGGAAGGTAAGTGGAACCCACCCCTGGATATGGGTAAGAATTTATTGGCTTGCAAGAGGTGTTAGAGATTATAGCTTATACAGAATGATATGAATGTGCTTCAGATAAAACTGGGCCTTGGTTGCAGTTCTGGCATTCTGGTCCATATGGGCCAAAACGAGTCAGTACTATCTTTACCATTAGCAGAAAATGATGCATGTGGCACAGATGCAACACAGGCTAATAACCTAATAATCACAGCTTTTTTACCTACCATGATTGGTAGGAGAGGCAAATATCTATGGGCCATGTGGTGACAATCATAGCATACTGAAGTTTGAGACTTGGAATGTAAAAGGAGTAAGTGGCAAAGAGCTTGAGGCAGATGAATCTGTGCACTTTAGCAGAACATTTGTTGAAGATGGGGAAATGGACAGAGAAAATATAAGCTGTGCAAATGCTGGTTTAAAAAAAAGTAGTGGGTAATAAGTGGTCTGTGTTAAGAAATCAAGGTTTGTTGAAGAATAGAAAATGGCTTCTATATAATAGCAGGCACTTTTATATGGAAGTGAGAATTGCACACGTAGGAGAAATATGAAAGTAGGTTGCATGCAGTGCCAATAAGGTACTTAAGAAGTATGGGTGGTAAAACAAGAAATAGGGATTGCTGAATGAATGTGGACTGAATCTAAATGTGAGTGACCAGTGTGAGAGGAGTACATTGAGGTGGATTGATCACATAAAGAGAATGAATGAAAACTGAGTCATAAACCAATATATGAAGGGAAAGTTAATGGGTTGAGAAGAAGGGAAAAATTGAGAAAGTTGTGGTTGGGTGAAGTTGATGTGAGAGAGAGGTGAAGAATTTAAAGAACAAAAGGCAATATGTGAATTGGTATATAAAAGTGGTGGAAGTAAGACTCATATGGAGAGTAAATGGCTTAATGTTAAGTTAGAGTTAGTTATACTTCTTTTTCTTTTTTCATATCTCACACCTGAACTTTTTTAGGTTAGAATTCTTATTCCTTTTAAGAGCTTTGCATATTGTTGTTTATGCACAACTTGTAACATGATGGGGTGTATATGTAAATGTTGAAATGCAAGTGCCTGTTTTTATTTTCTGTGGAAGGGGAAGAGAGATTGAAAGTGCCAAACACCAGTGGAGTGGAAGGAGTTGCTATGTAAGATCACAGTATCCTTTTTGGTTAGGACTCTATATAGCATTTGGTAACAAGAATTAAAAAAAAAACTAAAGCCACAACATGGCGAGCAGCCTCAAACCTAGCAGAAGTGGCAACATAGAAGATCCAACATCAGCCAGAAGTTATATATTTGGACTGTTACAGACCATACAATATTCAGCATGCTTAAATGTTGCTAATACTGTAGTTCTATCTCTGGATGGAAAGTGTGGCCACTTCACTCCCAAGCTGGCTGTTTCCTAAGAGACAGTGGCTCAAGACCATATGCCATTTGAGGAAATTGTGTCTGCATATTCCCTGTTCAGTTCAACAGTATCTTAATACAAGTAAGGGCTGGATTGCAGCCACCATGTTTAAGATGGTGTAAGGAGACACAGGCCTCTCACAGCTAAGCTGTCTCAGCTAATTTTGGCAAGTTATATATACTTCATAATGCCACGCATGTGAAGGATTTAAACTGCTTTTTAAGAACATTATCTCATTTGCCTTAATACAGACATGCAGGAAGTAGATATAATTGCATTTATTATCCAGAGATAGGTGATTTCATAACTGCTTCGCAACGTTCCTAAATTCTAATATTTCAGAATAAGAGTGTTTGAAATGATGTTTGCAGTCTCTTAGAATTAGGAAAGAGCTGTATAAAACAAAGCCCTTTGTTTAACCAAGTGCTCTTCCAGCTCTTCACTCTCTGTGCTCCTTTGCCCTGCCTTTGAACTACTATGCTGAATCAAGTCTTGGTAGTTATTCCTCAATTTGTACCTTCTCTCATTGTGCCTGAACTATCCTTTCTGTCTTTTTTTCCCCCCTAGATTTTTTTTAAATCCTGCCTTTATTATTTTTATAAATAACTCAAGGCAGTCAACATACGTAATACTCCTTCCTACTCCTATTTTCCCTACAACACTCCTGTGAGGTGAGTTGGGCTGAGAGAGAGAGAGAGAGAGAGAGAGAGAGTGTTGCCTAAAGGCTAATACAGGATTTTCTTTTCTTTTCATACCAACTGCCTGGACAAGTCCACACATTTTCTTGACACATTCAGAAGTGCTTTGCCATGGCTTAGAGAGAGAGAGAGAGAGAGAGAGAGTGACTGCCCCAAAGTCATCCAGCTGGCTTCCATGCCTAAGGCAAGAGTAGATCTCAGTTATGTTGTTCTGTTATGCTAATTTTGCCATCTGGTTCCACAAACATTGTTTCCTAGAGAAATATGAGTATTATTAGCCCTCTCTGACACATCCTGTTTAAACAAATACAGAAGTGTAGTTTACATAAACTGCTCAGTTGGTGGCTCTGCATCTTTAGTGAGTCCGACAGTGTGGCTAGTTTAGATTAATATTTGGGGCAAACCTAGGCAATTGGGTTAATTTAATAAATCGTAGTCAAGAAATTCATGGGTTAGTATGTTGTACGAACACAGCCAGTAAATATACATCAAGTATGAGGTAGCAAAGATTGTTTGGCATCAAAATCTCTGGAAAATTATATCTACCGGTAGCTAGTCATTAGTACATTGGCTAAGTTAGTGGGCAGCTGTAGTTTTCCGTGTTAAATGGCACCTGAGCCCTGTTTTAAACCATAGTTAAAAGTTATGCTGTCATAGACATCTTACTATGGGGCAATATATTTTACTGAGATTGAATAAGAGCAAAGCATAGGCTTTAGAAAGAAATTCAATGAGCTCTACATTTTACAATATTTAGAGAAGTATTTTCAGAAGTCCAGCTATAGCCTGCTAGATTCTCTCTACTGAGTTTTGTACCCTAGCCATATAATTTTGAACAAGTTTATTTAGAAATAAGGCTTATTATGGGCTTAAGCACCTAAACTTTGTTCAGAAATGCAGCCTTGAAAACATGATGGACCGCTATACGTAAAAGCGAATGCTAAGCATTTATGTAGCTATATTTCTTTGGCAGCTTTTTGGTAGGAACAAAGTATTCAATGTACAACAAAACTGGGAAAAAAATTAAAACAAGAAGCTAAGTTAAAAACATATCCTTTAAGGGCCTTTCTGAAAGAATATAGAATTGAAGCCAATCACAGCTCCTAAAAAATGGAAGTTGAAACCTGACATAAGAGGAAACTCTTTCATGTATGTACTTATCAAGTGGGTTTTGTTAAATGGCAATATCTTCCAAAAGGCCTCTCTTGCAGATCTTAATAACTTGACAAGTTCCAAATAAGAAAGGCAAGTTCTAAGATAGCCAGATTCAAAGCTTTTTAAAGTTTGAAAAGGTTTTTTTTTTTAAGTTTTGAAAAGTTAAAAGGAAATGCTATGAATTGAGCCCAGAAAACAACTGGCATTCAATGAGTACTTCTGGCCAAAAGGAATGATTATGCAGGTATCTTGGCAACTAAGCCCTGCTTCATAACTGCTCTGTTCTACACAAAGCAAGATTGGAACGGGGGCAGAGGAAACTTCAGCCCTTCCTCTTTCCTTGAGATCAACAAAATCAAACTTTATTTAAAGAGAAGAAAAGATAAAATAAAATATAAAAGCCTTGGAAATTATAAAGGAAGATATGATGTTCCAGGCATAGTACAAAATGGTGAGGGTCTACAAATGAACACTTTCTCAATGGGAGACAATGCAATTTAATATACAGACTACCAGAACATATTAATAAGTTTAAGATTTCCTTCCCAGTTTCAAGGATGAAATGCAAGTCTCAGGTACTTACAAAATGTTTAAAATTTGTACAAAGTAGTAAGAACATTAGACTTTACCAGTGAATAGTAAAACAAAGGTTAAACCTAATGTCTCATTCTTAGTTAAACCTCTGTAACAGTATGTGGAAAAAATCTTGGGAGATGGGGCATAGAGATGCTGCCCAGGGAACAGTCAGATGAGAAAGGGCATAACTCACAGCTCATGTTGGGCAGAGCAAGAGACTCTGTACTACACAAACCCTCTCTAGCATCTCAGACTATAAAGGAGATGGTGGGAGATTTGTACTTTCAGACTTGCAAGATTCTGTTAATATAGTTTTACAATAAAGTAGAATTAGCTTATCTAGTCATGTTTCCTAACTGGTCTACCTGGTAAGGCTGACAACTTCATTATTCAGAGATAGAACTTCCAGAAACAGATATTTCCTCTGTCTTCATTACTCCCACTTCCTGGAGATTCCAATGAATTTATTCTGAGACTGCTGAGAAGATAGATGAAAGTCAATCCTTTTCTTATCATTGGTCTATAAATTCGGTCTACATGTCAAAGGACTCCAAATCTCCAGCTTGGGTAATTTGCCTATAAGAGTTGTAGTGGTACAATGGTTAGAATGCAGTATTGCAAGCTCACTCAGCCCACAGTCAGAAGTTCAGTCTTGACCAGCTCAAGGATGACTCAGCCTTCCATCCTTCCGAGATCGGTAAAACAAGGACTCAGATTGTTGGGGGCAATATGTTGATTCTGTATACCGCTCAGAGAGTGCTGTAAAGCACTGTGGAGCAGTATCTATGGTAATGCATCCCATTGAAAAGAAAGTTACTGTATAAGTAGGTATGTTATCAAGACTTCGTCAACCAAAAAGGAACAAGGAAAAGTCTTCCAATTTTGCCTGAAAGTGACAATGAACTTCACTGGCCTGGATAATCTGATAAAGTACCAAACAGTAGCAATTCCAGGAAGCAGTAAATTGTGGAGACGTGATGACACCAGCTAAGAGCAATGAGGTCGAAGGAGGCAGACACTGTTTTCCATTTATATGAGAGAATTCCTTTGGAGCATGTGCCATGGAGCGACTCAACAAAAAGAAACCCCAGCAGCCTTTTTTGCCAAGAAGAAGCTGTGCAAAGCCTTAAAATGCAGCATTGCTTCTCTCTCTCTCTCTCTCTCTCTCTCTCTCTCTCTCTCTCTCTCTCTCTCTCTCTCTCTCTCCCCTTCTCTTTTCACTCCTTCAGATATTTTGATACTATATGAACCACAGGGAAGCTAAAAATACTATTGGGTTTGCTCCTCTTTAGAAAGAAGATTTGAAGAATTTGACAGTTGTGAACAACTTGAGTGGAATGACTTGTCAGGCCTGTCTTGAGCAAATTTGCAACCAGAACTTAGCTAATCAGGGGGTTTAGTGCTTCTTCAACTGTTGCCATAAGACATGCACAATTTCACTGGGTTGAGATACTAAGTAGAGCATCTACTTTGCTTACTATATGCAGAACATTCTGGGTTCAATCGCCAGCATTTCAAGGTAGAGTTAGCCAAATTCCAGCTGGGATATCAGAGAACCTTCTATAAGAGGGTCACTAAAAAAGACCAACTGAGGGATGTGACTTGGTGTAAGAAGATGCTCTCTTTTATTTCTATATGTGCCTATGGAGATGCTGATAAACTCCAAGCATTCTCCAAAGTGTTAGGGTAGAAAGCAGAGTTCTGTCCCTGAATAGGAAAAAGGACAATAAGCCACTCAGGGGTGGGTTTCTCTTACCTTCCCTACCAGTTCAGAAGTGCGCGCATCATGTCAGAAGTGCACGCACGTCACATCCGGGTACTGACTCTCTGCGCATGCTCAGAAGCCTTTGCACATGTGCAGAGGGTTATTTGCCAGCTGCTTTCAAGCAGCAACGACCGGGGAACCGGTTCAGGGGTGTGGCAAGCTGGCCTTCACTATCAGTTCGGCAAATGGGGCTGAATTTCCGCCACCGGTTCTTGTGAACTGGTCCGAACTGGTAGCAACCCACCACTGAAGCCACTCATTAGGTGGCTATATTAATTAAGCTATCCAGCAGCTGAAAAGAAAACTCCACTCCATTGTTCAGAGATGAGGATAAGATCTTCGCAGTCGTTCTGTGTATATGAGTGAGAGATGCCTCCGGTTTTAGCCCAGGACAAAGGCAAACCAAATA
Organism: Thermophis baileyi; assembly: GCA_003457575.1. NCBI lineage: Eukaryota > Metazoa > Chordata > Lepidosauria > Squamata > Dipsadidae > Thermophis > Thermophis baileyi. Next base: position 1,020,034 of record QLTV01000974.1, on the reverse strand, counting down.
ATGTTTGCATAGTTATTAAAAGTTTCTGAAACTCAACTTATGAAAGCCCTTGTATTTATTCTTTTCCAGTAACTCTTGTGAAAGTTCACTTCATAATTGGACACACAGATCAGGTGTTAAATAAGTGATATGCTCCTGGTTTCTATACATTTTAAATATCCTGTTATTCTCCCATGAACATTAATATATTTATTGCATTTTTTTTTACTCCACAGTTCTCATTAGCATGATATTTCTACAGCAGAGAGCGTTCTTTATATTAGTTCTCTGCAACGTACAAAATGAATAATTATCACCCCAAATAGATAGTGAACAGAGATGCAGAAAACATAAATAATTTTTCATGGGATACAATGGCTAAAAGGCTAACAAATTGGTTTTAAATATATTTAACCAGAAACAATTCCAATTGATTTTAGTAAAGCCCATGTGAGCAAGTCTACCTTCTACTGCTGCGGGAGAGAAGTTAGGGTCATGGCCATCCGTTATAGGATAACTGTAGCATCAATCCTTTTGCTAACCTGGCTAACACATATAGGAAGTTGTGTTAATGTTTATTAGTAGTACCTCCACTCTGCCTAGTGTCCATCAGGTCTGAGTCAGTAAATAAATCTTATCAATGAATCAAATACTCTCCTTTTTTTAAAAATGGAATTGAGTTTAGAAGTTTTGTCTTTATTGAGATAGCTATTCATCACTGAACAGTAAACTCAATGACCGAAAGTAATATCATACTAAATGAGGTTCTAATGATGTTCTTCAGTCTAATGACTGAAAATAACACCATACTAAATTATTAATCCAAATGTCTAAAATAACTGAACATTGTATTGCTAGATACTTTTAAATTATTACTAGCCAAAAGCTGTTTTGGCTACTGGACAGCTTCTTATATTGGAAACTTATTTGCAACCCCCAACTTGATTTGCACTTCTTCATATATGAAAACACCTTTTCATATATGCCTCACTTTCTTTCATAATAGCTTCCACACAATACTTTGGGGTGGAATTGAATGAAATCTGCAGTCATCTGCTCATAAATTCTATTAAAGTCATTGAAGCTTATTTATGAATACTGTAGAATGTATCAAATGCACTATAGTACTGCAGTTGTGTATTCACTAACTTACTTCTGACTAAGCTCCTTTGAACTCAGCGAACTGACTTCTGAGTACATAGGGTGGATTTATGCCACTCAATCCCAGAGATTCTGGGTAATTTACAAAATTGCAATCTGATAATGCAATGATAAAATCCCTAAGAGAGGTAAGTATAAAAGGCATGAATGAAAAGGTATTCTCTGACCTCACTTCCGATGTATGAGATGAAGGGGCTTGCCTCAACTCCAGCAGCTGCTTGTTTCATGATACAGGCCGTCTTTATGCGACCTGCAAAAGTTGCCTTGTTGGTAACCTAAGAGTACAGGATGGTCTGCATCCTGCCTAGGCAGTCATGGACATGATTAGGGCCTAAAGCATGTATGGTTTTGCATACCACCATAAATCAAATTGAGTTTAAAAAGCAGCTTCTTGGATTTGACTATTGCAACTATTATGTATGGGAGTAATGTAGCACCTCTACAATATGAAACAGATGCCATTTCCAATGGCTGTCTTCAAGGATTGCGTCCAGAGGTGGGTTCCTCCCGGTTTGCACCGGTTCTATAGAACTGGTAGCACCCCGCTGGTGATGTCATGGAGCCGGTTCTGTTGGTGCCGGTCCGTGG
>QLTV01000974.1:1007350-1018246 GCA_003457575.1 Thermophis baileyi | reverse complement strand
GCATGCGTAGAAGCCGAGTTTCCGGCACTGCGCATGCGTCGCCATCTTGTCTCTGGCTTGAGGCTGTTGGGGGGGGGAATTTTTTGGGTTTTTTGCTTCTGTGCATGCGCAGAAGCCGAGTTTTTGGCACTGTGCATGCGCAGCCGTGTGCGCTTTGCTCACACGCACCCCTGTGGCGCCCTCATGCAGTGCAGCCACACGGTGCGCAATGCGCACGCAGCCACGTGGTGCGGGAGGAAGCATACCGGCGGCGAGGTACGTTAGAACCCACCCCTAGTTGCCTCAGAATGGGCACATTGCTATTATCCAAAAGTAGGTTACCAATGCATGTGTAACTAACATCAAATTTCTTCTTTATAAAAATTGATCCAATTGATTGATCATCAAAAACTGATAGCAACTGCCACCCCCGGCTTAGCATGGATATAATAAAAGGCTTTAAATGTGTTCAGAATATCAGGGAAAGAAAAAAAAACCTGTATACCAGTTGAGCAATGCTGACAAATAGGCAATTCTTTAAAACCACAATTCCCATTTTCGCTGTTTCCTCAGAGAATATGATATGTTCTATCATGCAGATTTGAAGAACGGATTGAAGAAGAAAGATTCCAGTTCTAATTTAACAGAATATAGTGAGACAATACCTACAAAATGGTCTGATACCCAAACGCTCACATTCCCAGCTAAGGTTTTAGCATTCACTAATTCACTAAAGGTAAAGGTAACTACCACAAATAACAAGAACTGACTATATTTTAATTAGAATGATTTAATTTACTTACAGGTTTATCTCTATATAGTCTCCTGCTGATTCCAGTATATTGGATATCTGAAAGATTGAAAGAACACAATAAATAAATAAATAAATAAATAAATAAATAAATAAATAAATAAATAAATAAATAAATAAATAAATAAATAAATAAATAAATAAATAAATAAATAAATAAATAAATAAATAAATAAATAAATAAATAGACAGACAGACAGACAGACAGACAAACAAACAAACTCCTTGTAAAAAACATAATAAACTAACTTCAATGTTTGGAAATAGGTATCTATTAATTAAGAGTCCACCACTTGTACCCTGTAATGATATTTAGTAAATCTTAATTCATATACTAACTATAATTACTTCCTGCTAATTAATTGTATCAAATCCTTCTGGATTTCTATCTTAAGTAAATATTGAGTAGCCTACACTAATTAGTTTAATCAACATGGAGTATATTTCTTATGACTAGAAATCAGTCTGATTAATTAAATCTAATATAAAATACCATAACATTCAATACAACAATTGTTTAAATTCTAAAGTTGGGGAATAAGTAGACAGAAAGAAAATCTTTTATTTATGCTGAATCCTACCTGGCTTCTTTAGTTTAATTTTAACTGAAAATGTATGTCCATATTAGGGTTTTGTTGTTGTTGTTGTTGTTGCTTTGTATTCAGTTCTTTCCCCTATATCCCCAAATATCTGAATAGTTTGCTACCCTCTTACATGATCAGGATAATTTTGTAGAGAAGTCTACGTCAAAGTTCAAGGCAAGTAGTTTAGCTAGTATTGTGACATGTATAAATTGAGCAAAGTATGTCGCTGGGGGCTCGCATGTTTATTACTGGAACATTTCAGATAAGAAAGGGATCTTATACATAAAATGCCCATTATACAAATTAAAATAATTTCTGCATTGTCAGGGGAAAGATTAAGGACAATTCTTTTCGCCAGTGTATTATGTGTGCATTTGTTAAGTTCTTTTTTTAGTGCATTTAGATCATATTTGCTTCCATTTTTCACCTGTTACACAATTCAGCTGTTCCAATTGGACAGAGTCCAACTGAGATTTTATTAGATTGATTCCAGTTGGATTGAGTTTATAAATTTCATCAATCAATTAATAAAGATGCATTAAGCAATCATCCATGGAAGGGCTTGCAGGGAGGAGCTCAGTTGCCTGAAACTACAAGTACAGATGGGAAATCTCCAGCTTGAAATCTCAGGAAAGCTGTTGCCAATTGGAGCTGATAAGGTTTGCTAGAAAGACCAATTGTTTGCCATCATGTAAGGCATGGACTTTATGTGAGACTGATTCAGTCACAAGCATTTGCAACTCAGACAGTCCAAACATCACACTATTGTGTTATTTTTCTCATTCAGCCCACACATTTCAAGCAGTCATTTTAGGAAGAAAAGCTTTCTCAATTTTAAGCATCTAAAGCTTTTCAATATTTTTTTAAAAACACAATTTATCAAAATTCTCAATCTGCTTTGCCAGAGGAACTGGAAAGAACTATTTTTAAAAAAAATAAAACATGGATATGGAAGAAAGCAAAGTCATCCATCCCAGTGGTGGGATTCAAATTTTTTTTACTACCGGTTCTGTGGGTGTGGCTTGGTGGGCATGGCAGGGGAAGTATACTGTAAAATCTCCATTCCCACCCCACTTCAGGGGAAGGATACTGCAAAATCTCCATTCCCACCCACTCCAGGGGAAGGTTGCTGCAAAATCCCCATTTCCTCCCAATCAGCTGGGACTCGTGAGGCAGAGAATAGATGGGGGCGGGGTTAGTCAGAGGTGGTATTTACCGGTTCTCCGAACTAAAAATTTCCGCTACCAGTTCTCTGAACTACTCAAAATTTCCACTACCGGTTCTCCAGAACTGGCCAGAACCTGCTGAAACCCACCTCTGATCCATCCACTTTTTAAAAACCCATTTCACCCTGTTGTTATGAGGTGTGGGCACTGTACTTCCCTTCATCTCTTGGAATATTTCTGTAAAAACTTTTATTTTATTTATTAACATATCAAATTTAGAGACCACCTATCTCATTCATACAGAAACTCTGGACAGTGTGGCAGTGGTGGGTTGCTGCCACTTCGGACCGGTTCTTTAGTACCGGTAGCGGAAATTTACCACAGCTCACAGAACTGGCAGCGTTGACCGGTGGTCCACGCTCCCAAACTGGTCCTCCGGTCACCACGGCTTGAAAAAACCCCCCTCTGCGCATGCGAAAAGGCTTCTGCACATGCACAGAGGGTCATTTTCGGGTCTTTTGCGCGACGTGACGGGGGAAAAACACGCACTTCCATCGCGATGCGAACCGGTAGGGAAGGTAAGTGGAACCCACCCAGCAGTGGAAACTCCATTGCTTGTGTATCTGCTGTTTTTTTTCATCCTAAAATTTGGTTACTATAGCTACAGCTCTGCCTGACCAAAGTGGCAGCAAAAGGTATGAGTTTTCTGTGTCTCTTTGCTGACCTCAAGTGGTTGCCTGGATTTCTACATCTCAAAAACGCTAGTCTTTCCTAAATAGCCTAAATGAAAAGTAGTGATACAAACAAAGCATTTAATGATATTTTCAAGCAGTCCCCAGTAGAAGTGGTCAAGAGCAGTTGAAATTCAATGTTTTGTTTTTAAATAGCAGTACTACAAGATTAAGATTAAGTCATTTTGATCATGTGACCACTAGGGTGTTGCAATGGATAGAACTTTGAGGACTGGCCGTATGTCCATTTTGTCAGCACTGCTGTAACTTTAAATGTTCACTGAATGAATGGGCATAAGCCAAAGTCCACCTGTATGTTTTCTTGGGAGAAGAGAACATCATATGGATTCTTGGTTTGAATTTAAACCAAATTAATACCATGTTCTCAAATATTTTCTCAATGATTTCTCTTCCCATCTGAAGGATAATGTGCCATCTGGACTGTAGTATCTGTGTGGTAGGATGCAATCTGGGTCAGTCACCAGGACCACCGGGACCAAACCTCTTACCGACCCAGATTGGATCCTGCAACATTATCCTGGGACACATATATTTGCCTTCATTCTAATTGTGTGGTCTAGAGCAGGGGTCTCCAACCTTGGCAACTTTATGACTTGTGGACTTCAACTCCCAGAATTCCTCAGCCGAGGTGGCGCAGTGGTTAGAGTGCAGTACTGCAGGCTACTTCAGCTGACTGCTAGCTGCAGTTCGGAGGTTCAAATCTCACCGGCTCAAGGTTGACTCAGCCTTCCATCCTTCCGAGGTGGGTAAAATGAGGACCCAGATTGTTGGGGGCAATATGCTGACTCTGTGAACCGCTTAGAGAGGGCTGTAAAGCACTGTAAAGCGGTATATAAGTCTAAGTGCTATTGCTAAGTGCTAATTCTGGGAGTTGAAGTCCACAAGTCATAAAATTGCCAAAGTTGGAGACTCCTGGTCTTAAGAGTCCTTTATCCCTTAAACCAGGGGTGGGAACAATGGCCCTTTTATGACTTGTGGACTTTGACTACACTGGCTCAGGAATTCTGGGAGTTGAAGTCCACAGGTCATAAATGGGCCATCATTCCCCACCTCTGCCTTAAACCAATGTTTTTAAATTTGAAATGAATAAGCAAGACAAGGGAGTAAATCTTCTCTCATCTTGCCTACCTTGTCTGTTCTTCCAGTGCTCTGCTGCTGGGGTTGTTTCTGTCACATGATACAGCTGTTTCTCTCACATGATTGCATGGTTATTTTTTTTCCCAGTTTTTCCCTCGTGTACACCCCCTTCCTTTCTCTTCTGACACATTTTTTTTTTCTTTACAAATAGCAGATTGCATTGCCACAGTCTTTTTGATCTGGGGACAGAACAAAAATCAATAGCAATGATGTTGTTTTCTTTTCAGGCTGTTTTGCAATGAGGCGCATGATTCACAACACCTCTCTACACTATCTCACAAAGTGGTTCCTTGATGGTATTTTTCCCTGAGTACAGTTCTTTTTAATACTCTCTGGATCATTTCTTTGCTACTCTGGGGGTCCAGTTCATTCTTCCTTCTGCGCTTCAGTGGAAGCTCCACCCATTAGTTCTTAATTTCCCTTCCTTTTTTTCCTCCTTAAAGAAAAAAGTGTCAATGGTTCAGACACATGCCATCTGTCCCCTACATCTATCCGCAGTCTTAATATGAATTCAAAATTGACAACCTCAACCCACTGAGAAAACTTTATGAGTTTTAGTTTTATGAGAGTTATTGTCTCTTTAAAAAAAATTTTTTTTAATCAGACTATTTGTATTGGGATTCCACATTCATAAAATCTAGTGGCCATCAACCTCTGTGCTGCTGTTTTCTCTGTAGTCTGGATATGTCCTTTCTTCTTATAGGCTATCAAAATGCCTGCCTAACCACTACAGAAATGACATATAAGACAGTGGAAAGCGTTTAAAAGGGATATTTTGCCAAGGTCATTTGCGCTAATCAAGTTTCTGTTTTTGAAGCATTAAACAAACTGTATCCTTGGCTTCCAAAACTGCTGATTTACCTGGGCGGGTGCATGCAAAGCTATAGTTCCAGTGGCAACCATGTTGTCTGTCCATGAAGATGCATATAACTTGAGACAGCAATTGAAGCAACTGTGGAACCTTGCAATAGATGCACTTTCAGAGAATTATTCACACAAACACACACACACACACACACACACACACACACACACCCCACTGCTTTTGTAAAATTTTAAACCTTATCTGGTACGTGATCACTGTCCTGTGTCAAGCTCTGGATGACCTAGGACAGGCCCATAGCAGTCATGATGGCCACTAACTCTTGAGCCGTTTCATCCCCAGAGAAGGCAAATTGAGGCCCAAGATGATCAGAACTCCACAGTCAACCTAGAGATGGAGTTAAGGACCTCAGTCAGATAGGTTGCTATGCTGGGAGGTTGGTACAATCCCAGCCTGCAACAATCCCAACTGATCTCTAGATCCCAACTTAATGAACAGAGCCTCACATCCAGTGACCCTGAAAGATGTAAGTAATTCCCAAATGACAATTGCCACACTTCCTCTCTTGCCCCAGGATTTGTGCCACCCCAAAAACCCAGCTGGGCATTTCTTTGAAAAGGCCAGCTTTTGAGCCCAATCAGGTCTTGGTAATACATGCCAGCACAGCCCTCTTATCAACCATTAAGTCCAAGATAAGGGAGGCCTTCTTACAGACTGACCTAGCATTTAGAAGTGACAGTTGAAAGCAGGGACTATAAAAGTCTGCTGACTGGGTACAGGGGCTGAGACCAAGGAGCTGGAATGTGAAACCAGGATATAGGTCTCACATTCCCCTAGAATGACCCACTCCCTGCCTCTTTCCATATCTCCCCACTCCCATCACCAAATTAATACTTTGGCCCACTTGCAAAGACCAATCCAGGCCCCTCAATTTCCAAGCCTGGAGAGCTCCTATAAAATTCAATCACATCTATCCCAGGGAGAGGAAGCCAGGTACTTTTCAAAAATTCAGCTTCATTGGTTGTCACATCATCAGGCTACTCAACACCCATCTCCCCCACTCTATCCACAAATACACAGAGAGACACAGCCAAACATATGCACACCCATGAACCCAACTACAACCACTCTTACCCAATCCACCAATCTCCTCCTCTTGCTCTCTTCTGAAACCAGAATCAAAGTATCTAGTTTGCAAATGGAATTACACCAGATGAATGTCTGTTTCCTACAGGGGTGGGTTCCGAAAATTTCCACTACCACTCTTTGGGCGTGGCTTAGGGTTACACGCGTGCGCGCTCCCCCGATGCAATTCTGTGTCCGCGCATGCTCAGTCACTATAATCTGCCCGAAACACAGCTGAGGAGCTGATCAGCTGTGCTTCGGGCGAAGAATAAAGGACAGCATTAACCCGGGGGCGGGTGGGAGGGCCCTTTCCAAAGCAGCAGCAGAGCACAAACAGCCCAAAACGTAAGAAAGCCACCAAAAATTCAGGGAAAAAAATGGCGGCGCCCACGGACTGGCACCGACCAAGGCGGGTCCATGACGCCATCATGACATCACCAGCGCCTTGCTACCAGTTCGGGTGACCCAGTACGAACCGGGAGGAACCCACCCCTGGTTTCCTACCTGGAAGTAGCAGAGGTGGGATGGGAGGGTCCATACTAATATCATGTCATTCAGTGGTGGGTTGCTCCCGGTTCAGCCCGGTTCTGCAAACTGGTAGCGGCGGTGGCAGGAGGCAGAAGCATCGCGCGTGCGTGAGCGCACAAGTGCTCATGAGCGAACCGGTAGCAACGGGATTTAGAGCCCACTACTGATGTCATTCTACTGCTACCTTTCTTCACCCAGGCACCAACAACAACTCCAAAATTGCAAAGTCCAAGTAGACTTCTCAGATGAAAAGCTGCCAAAATATAATTCTCAGCCATTTTAAGTAACGGTCATCAAGCTCATACAGTGTTAAATTAGAGGGTTGTCTGCTTGACAGAACGAAGACGAGGCTTGAATTTAAACAGGAACATTTATTTCTCTACTTCAGCACCAAAGCTTCCACTCAGCTAAAGGACAGCAACCTGGCTTTGACAGCTCTTTTTATAGTGGTGCTGTCAAAGCTGACAACCAATAGAATTGCTTTTTTCCCCCGCTTGCCGGCTGCTTGCCCTTTAGCCAATCAGGCTTCAGCAAGCGGCTGGCTTGGCTTCTAGGAGGGGGTCATAAGTTGAGGACTTAGCGAAAGCGCAAGAAGCAGGCTTGGCTTTCTTGGCAGGGTCGTAAGTTGAGGACTTAACACCATCAGCAAAAGGGTTACAAATGTAAGCCTGTTTGCTCCTTCAGCCAGTACCAAGTGTGAAAACTCAACAAGTTATGACAAGCATGACTGGTGCCAGGCTCACAGAGACAGCCAATGTGCAAATGCAGCCAGTGTGGCTCCAATCTGCTCTTTCAACTTCCAAGCTCTAAATGGTGCCAGGTCCATAGATACTGTAAACACCAGAGCTGCAGGTGGGCAACAACAAACATGGTGTGTTCTCCAGCTCCTCTGGCTCCTTTAAGTCCCTCCATCCTTCTAGACAAGGACAGAGCAGGCTCATCTTCCAGACCCTCTGCCAGCACCAGGTCTATGCAAGCAACCAACAGCAAAGGAGATGGCCAGCATGACCAACAGCAAAACTGGTACAGCCAATAGCTCAAAATGGCTCCAGCTTCTCTGGTCCCTCCAGCATCCAAGACAAGCCTCTAAGATAAATGAGTAGACCTAAATCCCATAGCAATCGTGGTACAGTAGGTGCAGTCAAACAAACAAACATGCTAATTCAGTTATCCAACTAGATCCATCTCAAATTCCTGTTCTCTGTCTTGTTGAGTCACTCCATCAGCGGTTGGTAGATAGAATCACATGGCATTCATGGAAAGTATTTCCATGAGAAAAGAAAAGAGACAAGAACTATAGATAGGTGTACAGTAGATCAATTTGTCAAACTTCAGTTCCAGGGCACTAATTATGTGCTGTCATGAGCTTGAATGATGGGATGTACTTGTTTTATATGAGTACATTTAGGTGACAAGAGTATAGTTAAGATTCCACAATTCAAAAAACAACAAAAAAGCTAGATTCCCTTCAGATCAATTCAAAGGCCACCCAGAGGCCCAATCTGAAATCTGATTCGGACATTTAAAGTCCTGTGCTGCCTCTTGATCATAATTGTCAAAGAAAAGGTCACAATTTATTATCTAGTTGACAGTGCTTTATTGAGTGAAATTTCAAACTGTATAATTTCAGTAATTTTTGTATGCGTTGTCTCTGAAAGAAGACAATTGAAAAAGAAGTAAAGGCAATGTAAACCTATCTTGGGTTCTTGGGAAAACTGGACAACATTTATAGATGGCACAAGCATCTTGGTGTTCCTGGAGGTATTGAGCTGCCATTCTTTGTATATACTGTATAACCTCAAGAAGTTTTTATGCAAAAGCAGCTTTTACAGTTTGGGAGAGCCCCTTGATTTCCCCATTTTGTTTTAGAGAGCAAGTCTTTTGTGAATATTCTACACCTGCGAATATTTTTTATTCACAAGAAAAAGTCAACAGAAGAAAAGAGCATGGGTATTTATTGAAAAGAAACTTCCTTCTTTTCTAGCAAGAATGGGAACAGGCTCCCCAATAACTTATTAGTGTTGCTATTGGGAAAAAGAAAGCAAAAGCACAAATTGTAAGTGTAATTTCTACCTTGCAAAATCTCAGCAGGAGAAGTGTGAAGCTTCAGGAGTTACGACGAATGAAAACTATTTAAGATTTTTATACTTTCTGCTCAGCTGACACCAAAGTCACTGAAAGTGCAATAGGACAGTGATGGATGTAGAGCATCCAATGGTAGAGGCAGCATTATTCAAATGAACATCCATTGCAAAACCTTCACAACCCTAAAACTTTCTGCAAAGTCCACCAAAACTCAGGCATCAAGTCCTTTCCCCTGATATTTATCTAATTAAAAAAAAAAAAACTTAAATAATACTACACTGAAGCAGACTTTTGTACGTTTATATTACCCGTGGTGTTTTTCATTACATAGAACCTTCCACCATCTGCACTTTTTAGAAATGAAAGCTACAGTTTGCTTAACGAATGACATCTAATTTCAGAAGCAGCCTAGTCCACAAATCATTTAAGCTAGAATGCAACGCACTTCATCTACTTGCACTCAAATGGATGAAATCTTCTAAAATCCAATTTAAATGGTAGATTGAACTGTGAGTGTTTTAACATGATAGAAAGCAACCTTTCACAGGCCTCTGCCTTTCTTCCCCAGACACGTGCATGATTACCAAAATGTCACATTGTAAGGAAAACAAAATGAACTAAATAACTATCCATCTCAGAATTTGTTTGGCAATTTACAGGACAGAAATAGCAGTTAGACATTTGTTATAAATGGATGATCATGGAGTATTAGTAATGGAAACTCTGACAAACCTTTTACATTAGGGGCACTTCTTCAAAGGCCACAAAATGCTTTTGGTTAAATTTATGAGCTGAGTGCGCGGTATGTCAGACAATTGAGGTATCTTTAAAGCATCGACAGATATAGAAAAAGATCTTGGATTGACACACAATGACATAAGATTGTCAGCAATATATTTAGGAAAATGCTACCCCCTGTTGCTATTGTTTAATACTAATGAATTAAGTTGAATTTTAAATTGTAATATAGATGAAATGATATAGCTGCTGCAAATCCAATCAGCAAGCAAATGGGTATAGAAATATACTTTCACCCTTATATCTCTATATGAATAATACTAATACTAATACTAATACTAATACTAATACTAATACTAATACTAATACTAATACTAATACTAATACTAATACTAATACTAATACTAATAATAATAATAATAATAATAATAATAATAATAATAATGACAGATTAAATAATGACAGATTAAATAGATGGAAAACCAAAGTTTTGCATGGACAACACTTGAAAAACATTGAAGGAAAATGTGATGACAACCTTTCATGGGCATGGCTTAAGATGGGAACCATCAAGAAAGAAATGGAAAGTTTAATACTCGCTGCTCAAGAACAAGCACTACAAACTAATGCCTCAATACTCAATACTCAACACAGTTCAACTGTTCAACACAGTTTAGCACAGTTCAACTCAATACTCAACACAGTTTAACTGTTCAGCAGTGACATCAAAATGAACTTTGGACTTGAAAAATGTGCTACATTATCCATGCAGCGAGAAAAAAAAATAGAAGGAAGAGAACCGGGAAATGGAAGCATAGTGAAAGCATTAGCAAAGGATGATGGTTACAAATACCTAGGCATATTGGAAGCAGATAACGTCTTGAATGGAAAAGTCAAAGAGTCAACACAAAAGGAATACATCAGGAGGGTCCGCAAAATATTAAAATCAAAGCTGAATGCTGGAAACATAATTAAAACCATTAATACATGGGCAGTTCCAGTGATACGCTACTCAGCTGGAATCATCAACTGGACTGTGACTGAACTGGAAAACTTGGACCAGAAAACGTAAACTATTGAATATGTACCACTCTTTATACCCATGAAGTGACATCGACAGGTTGTACCTACCAAGAAGAATAGGAGGCAGAGGGCTGTTGCAAATCCA
>QLTV01000974.1:997074-1007202 GCA_003457575.1 Thermophis baileyi | reverse complement strand
AAAAATCCACTGACAATCCAAACTGCCGACTTTGCAACGACAAAGTTGAAACTGTTTCACATTTAATATGTGAGTGCAGCAAAATCGCACAAACTGATTACAAAGCTAGACATGGTCAAGTTGCTAAATTAGTCCACTGGTCATTATGTAAAAAATACGACATACCTGTATCTGAAAAGTCATGGGAGCACAAAGTGGAAAAAGTTACCGAAAATGAGATGGTGAAGATCTTGTGGGACTTTTGAATACAGACAGATCATCATTTGGAACACAACACACCAGATATCACGTTTGTCGAGGGCCGAAGAGTACAGTTTATTGATATCGCTGTACCAGGAGATGCCAGAGTCCCTCCATGCACAAGATGCATATTTTGTTCTCAACAACCAGAAGCGGTGGTCAGGATTTATTTCCCCCCCAGTCTGTTTTATTTTTATGCCAGTTGATTATTAGAACAGACTTGTATATATTTGTCTCCTTTACTGGGCTATGAACATATTGTGTGACTTTGATAATAAGCCTTTCATGTGTCTGTGGAACTTTCTCAAATCTTTCCTTTTCAATTGTTTTATTATTACCTATGAAATGGTGATGCATTATCAAAGTCTAACTAGCTTTTCATGAAACTCAGCTGGGGACTAAACTCATATAGCAATAGCAATAGCACTTAGACTTATATACTGCTTCATAGTGCTTTACAGCCCTCTCTAAGCAGTTTACAGAGTTAGCATATTGCCCCCAACAATCTGGGTCCTCATATGTCCACAATCCTGATGTAAATCTTTAAATGAAAAAGCATGCTGTTTCTTAACAAATCCATCAGGATCTTGAGTTCTCCTCCAGTATAATAATTGTAATAATACTACAAATTGGGGGTGAACAATGTCTGAAGCCTGGATGTTGACACAAGATAACATAATTCAGAACCAGTTTTCAATACATACGTGGAATAAACAGATCTAATTTTTTTCAGTTCTGATTTCTGGGCCTCCAGAAGTTTTGTTCTGATCTTTTTTCTTTAAAATTTCAGCATACTATGTAGGATAGAGCCATAGAATCCAATAAAAAATAATGTCCTTATGTTATTTATGTGAAAGACCTCAATAAAAACAGAAAGGAGAGAGGGTATTGAATTAAGCAACCAAGTCTGCCTTCAGATCCTTGTGATCAATGTTTGTAGGCGTGTATATAGAAAAAGCCTTAATTTTACAGTTCATCCCTTTTATTGCTGCTCAACGTTTCATGTTGGATGGATGTCTGTGAGCTATGTTAGCCGAACTAACTTGATCTAGCAATTGATTTATTCTTTGGAAAGAGAGCTTCATTTTTTTTGGAAAAAGAGCTTCATGACACACTTTGATACAAAGAAGTTCCCTGAGGATGGGCTCCAGCATGAGTCCAAAAGCTCGGAAGACAAAACCTCTGTTTGCGATGACCTACCCAGATTGGAACCTGCTACATTATCCTAGGACAGGTATATTTGCCTTCATTCGTGGGAGCTTCATCCATTACTCGTCCTATTTGGTTCCCAGCAACAAGTTCTTCCCTTCACAAAAAGTGATATTATTGGTCCAAATGACCTACTTTTCTTGTTATTCACCATTTTTTCTGCTGATCTTTGAGAAATTTGGCATGGTTTTAATTTCATGCCCACTCCGTATGTGGGTATCCTTTTTTAAAAATATTTTTGTTCTTCAAAATTGCTACTGCAGCAAATCCTTCTTTCCTGGTTTGGAAATTATTTTGTTTGGGTTTTTTCCCTTTTATTCCTGTACATTCGTGATTCATTGGAACACGGGGAAGATTTAGGACAGCAGAATCACTTTAACATTTAAACAAAGAAGTGAATTAATGTTTTTTTTAAACAAATTCATTTCATATTACAACATATGTATCAATGCTTGTCTTCTAAGTATATTTCAAATGCTTATTTGAAGTACATAATTATATTTCAGTGCTAAGTATATTTCAAATCCTGTTTGTCTGAGGCTTTCCTAGGTAGGATTCTGAATTCTTCAGACCTGTCCTTCAATCTACACCCCTCAAATCCCTCTCCCTCAATCTCTCCTCTCTTTGGAGTATAAACTGGGAGGAAATGCCCTTCATTGGCAATTCCACCACCCAATCATCACAGTGTAACCCACTATAAGAGATTACTGTCACTGCAAGTTGTACCACATTCTGGTTCGAAATACCAAAGCTGTAGAAACGGTGTTGTTTGCTTTCGCTTAATGTTTCAAAAGAGCACAGCTCAAAAAGTTGCACTAATTAATATGAAATTTCATGCTCTTATGAAGGTCAGCTTGCTCCCAAATTCCACCTCATTCTGGTGAAATGAGCAAGAGAAATTAACTACAAATGACCTAATAGTAACAGAATGTCACAGGCAGCATGATGCAAACTATTTTTGACTTGGATGTGGCTCTTTGAGTGTATTTAAATACTCTATATGTGGATGTGGTCAGCTAAGTACAGCCATGAAAGCTGCCAAGAACAAGCTATTTGTGAAAGCATTTGGGATTTAATGGTATGGCGAATTACCAAAACACCATAGGTTCTTTTTTGTGGGAAGGACCGTGCTCTCCCTTGGTATGTCAATGGCTAGGAAATTGTGATGGATTTTGGGGTTTTGATTATTTTTCTCTTAATTCTTTCTATTCTACTTTTGGATCATTTGTAAGCCCATCACAGACATTTTGGAACTGAGTGTTACGCAAATTGTGCAAATAATAAGCAAAGAAACAAACAAATAAATAAATAAGACATTAGAATTGGAATCTAATACTTCAATGTGGAGACCAGGAGTGGAATCTCACATTGGCTATTTTCAACTATGCCATTCAATCTGCCATTTTGCATATCTAGATTACCTTTTAATGCTATGTGTTGTTTAATGTTCATTTTTGTTTTACAATGTCCAGATTGATTGAGTTGGACAGTCATATAAATGGTTTAAAACAAACAAGCGTGCTTTTGAGACAATGGCTCATTGAAAACTAATGGTATGAATATTTGCCTGCTATCAATTAAAGAATTATTTATAATATTCAAATGCTATTGAGTGGGGAATTAGGAATTTAGAATTCATTGTTTTCCAATCCTAAGTCATTTTTGTTCATGATTTAATCACTTTCCTTCTATAATTCTACAGTCTGTTTCTGCAGAATAATGCATTAAAAACATCATGTGTATG
Source organism: Thermophis baileyi (assembly GCA_003457575.1). Lineage (NCBI taxonomy): Eukaryota > Metazoa > Chordata > Lepidosauria > Squamata > Dipsadidae > Thermophis > Thermophis baileyi. The sequence continues at coordinate 1,004,009 of QLTV01000974.1, read as the reverse complement.
ATAAACGTGACTGATAATTATTTGCCATAAAATCAGCGTTGACTGAGGAACCATACAGATAGATTTTCTCCAAAATGATTTAACCTTATCTTGTTTTTTCAGGGCTTCCAATAGTGCCACCCATTGTTGATGTAAATCAGTCCATCCTTCTTGTTGCTTGTTGTCCTCTTTTTTCTTTCATTCTACCTTTCCCAGCATTATAGACTTAACATGAGAGGTAGATCTTCACATAATGTGCCCAAAATGTCATAATTTGATCCTGGGCATTTGTGCCTTGAGTGATAACTCAGGATAGATTTGTTTGATGATTCATTTGTTTATTTTCTTGGTTATATATAGTATTCCAGAAGTCTCTGCTAAAACCAATGTTCAAAAGCATCACTCTACTTTCTATCCTGCTACTTCAAAGTCCAGCTTCTTCCTTTTACATAGTGTCATATGGAAAAACCATAGCCTACATGGTTCTAACCATTGTAGATATAAACACTATTAGGATCTGCACAGATTCATTTTCTATTGTTTGTCATATTGATGGAGATATTCTATGAATTTATGTAACCTTCGTGCCGGGTAATAACTAGAGTGCTGATTTGATTTCATCTTCCAGTAGTAAAGGTATTATAAGAAAAGAATATTTATAAGATATCTTGACATCTCTACAATATATAATTTAAATATACTTCTTCCATCTTTGTTTGATCTTCTCTGAACCAACCGCAGCCACTCCTCATTTAATGACTACCTGAATTAGTGACCATTTACAAATACAACGGTAATAAACTGTAATAAAAAAATCAATTTTCCAACTGGTGTGTATTTATGATCAAATTTCTGGAGCCTGAGAAGAAAAGTCTTCAGTGTGAAACTGATTAAGGTCTGGTCAGTTTCAGAAAGCAGTACTAGCCGGGAAGCTTCTAATCAAATAATTAATTGAGCTGAGCTTTTTAATTTGCAGTCAGCACTTTTTAGGGAAGTATTGTACTGTACTGTGGAGAAAAGCAGCTCAGGAAGAGATAGCTTGTTTAAGCAATTTCTCTGCCCTATGATGAGGAGGGAAAAGAGAGAGAGAGAAAAAAAACAGATCAGACACAGCACACTTTACAGATAACTTTATCTAAATGAGACAGTAATAACCAGTGATCTTCACAGCATCTCTCTCTCTCTCTCTCTCTCTCTCTCTCTCTCTCTCTCTCTCTCTCTCTCCCCCCCTCTCCCCCCCCCCCCCCCCTCTCTCTCTCACACACACACACACACACACAATACACACACACACATGTTCGCCTATCTACCACTTTGCTTAACAATCAAGTTGTTTGAACAAAATGCAGTCTCTAAATAAGGGTAAGGTGTATTATCTACCCATTAACATACTTTAGCCTGGCAGTTCAAGAATGAAACTTCCATCTCCTTTGGATATCTTTGTAAGATTCCTTGTTTTCCATGTCAGTTTCCATCTTCAGTGTCTTTATAGATGGAAAGATAGCTTCTTATCTTTTCTAACCACTGTCTAAAATTCTTTGTTAAATTCTTTCCTGAGATCTCTGTCTTTCTTGGCTTTGATCTTAATTCTCTTCTTGGCTATTTCTACTCTTTCTTCTGACATCCGGTTTCCTTTCTTCTGCTTCCTGGCTTTTGGCAGTCTCTTTTCACATTTACCTTTCTCAATTTCTTTGATTTTATTCCATAGTTCCTCTGGCCCTTTATCAATGAGGTATAGCACTTCAAAGCAATTCCTGATGCTCCCCTTGAAAATAGTGAATATGTGCTCAAGATCATAACATGAAAGGTGTTTCATGGCTTTCTTCTTCCATGTCTGGAACTTTCACCTGAGAAGTTCAGGGTCTCTTCCACAGTCAGTCACTGGCCATGCCTTGATGGTATAAGTGACCTCTTCCACCTCCTATTAGCAATAATATAGTCAAGTGATTGCTATATACGCCATCTGGTGAGGTCCATGTAGAGAGGCATTGCTTTGTTTGTTGTAGAACTGCGTTAGTAATGAAGAAATCAGTGGATTAGCACATGTTCATACACATCTACACTAGTGTTAAATATGTATTTCAAACATATTTCCCTTGAAAACATAAACTTGGAGAGCATATTTGGATAAGCTTAAAACAAAACAAAAAAGAATTATGTTGCAAGATCTGAGAATGCCTCAGTTTTTACATTAATCGAAGAAATGCCACCTGTTATTAGCTGTGGGAATTTTTAGACAATGGATTCCTAGAGTATAACATTGCGTTCTAAATTATAATTCTCATTACCATTATTACTTTCCTCTTCAGTGCTTCTGTACTATTTTTGTATGTGGGTAAATCTCGTAACCACACAGAAAGAACAATTATGCTTCCAAAGAGCAAAAAAAATAAAAATAAAATAAAAAATAAAAAAAACCCCAGCATATTAATTTATAAATGATTCCATTTACTCATAAATGTTCACAGCTCAAAGTCCACCATGATCCACAAAAGTATTCTGTAATAATGTTGTTAGTTTTTAAGATGTCACAAAATTCTGTTGCTTTTATTACAAAAGAAAAACAAACAAAATTATCTTAGCTATCTCTGGAAAGTATGATATCAGATGGCATGTATCTTACGCTATTTAAAAACAATATAGCTATATATGTATCTGTACCTATGTAATCATTTTTATACAAATATAAAATAAAGAGGTGTTTCTCTTCAGAACAGGGTAGATCTACTTACACATTCCACCCCTCACATTAATAAGTAAAAACATTATAGCTACTTGTGGGTCTCCCCTGCAAATTAATGGGAGCCACAAAGTAATGGCATATTGAATCTTCCTCTGGAATCAGGTTCTAAAGTACATCGCGTAGTTTTCACTTCATGAGTAAATTGGAGTGTTTTCTGAACAGCTAAGTTGGAGTCAGTGTAAAATATGCAGAAAATACATATAAGCTGTTATGTGAACTTAAAATGATCTGCTATGGTAATGAGACAATAGGAAAATGAGAAATGAGGGAAACTGATAGTGTTTGTCCATCTCCACTGTGCAATGGTAATGTGGTTGCTCACAAAGAAGAAGAAGGAGAAAAAAAAAACAGAATCACTTGACCCGTTGCTCTCAGCGGTTTCAGCTAAAAGAATGAGCATCAGAACAACTCATCCCAAGCCAGCTCTGAATATCTTTCAAAGATGTCAGCAGTAAAGGCAGCAGTACCGGATTGATTTTCTCTGTCAGTTCAATATATTTATTTTATTTGGTGGAGAATGGACTTTAATATAACTCATATGGCTTTATAAAGTGTTGCCCACTGAAATACCTCTATCTGTCTCCTTTGTGTTTGTCCTTGTCTGTGCTTTTTCTGCTGGTTTGGATATATTCAGCCGTGAAGAAAATGGACTTGCAACTGGAAAACATCCTAATTCTTAGTGCTTCAGATTATATACTGTATATCTGATCTCAAGTTCCTATGGAGAATCCCCACACAGAGAGAAACACATAGACACACGCACACTATCAAATTGGGGTTGACTTTTAGTAATCACACAGAAACACCTGCTCCAGGATGATCTGTCACCAACCTGGCACTTCTAAATCGCCAATGGTATATCCACCACTATTGTAATTGCATCCATCCACCTTGCTTCTAGTTGTCTTCTGGTTTTTTTTCTTCCTGTCTACCTTTCCCAGCATTATATTTCTCTAGAAAGCTAGGTCTTCACATATTCTGTCCAAAACATCATAATTTGACCTTGGTCATTGTGTCTTAAGTGAGATCTGTGGATTGCTTTGTTGTATGGCCCATTTGTTTGCTTGGCTTTCCATGGTACTCTCCGGAATCTTCTGCAAGACCACTATTCAAAAGTATTCTTTCTGTCCTGTATCTTCAAAGTCCATTTTTCACTTCCATTGAGTATTCCAGGGAAAACCATTAGCTGAATGATTCTGATCTTTATAGGTGTAGCCACAAGACCGCATCTGTATACTTTTCCAAGGTCTTATCTTTGGCATTAAAAACAATAAGAGACCTATGTTTTTGTACTGAAGCAGTTCAGTTTCTTGTATATTGTAGCTGATTATGGGATTCATATAGAGACTTCAATAGTTTGGACCCTTGAAGAGACTTCAATAGTTTGGACTGCTTCAGAATGACTTAGGGAAGAGCACTACTAGCAAAGAAACATTCTGAAATGGGTCAGAAGTGTTTTTTATTTATTTCATAGTTTGTGTAATTCCTCAAGTTTTCAATTGAGAATTCTTTTTAGTATTATAAACTTTTTGATTACTCAAGAAACAAAGTAGATTCAATACAAAGACAAAGGTTTGCTATTCTTTTTTATGCCAAAGATGCAGACTCAGCAAATGTTTTATCAATGTAACTGAACCGAACATGAGAACAAGAGCTAAGAGATAAAAGTTCTGTTAAGCATGATATCTTCTTACTCTGTGTTTAATTAATCCCTAACTTTTCAGATGCCTAGCCTCAGGCCATGATAATGCCCCTTCCCCAATTAAAAAAAAATCACAAGTAAAAGATAATACATTTGAATATGGAATAATGAACAATTATTGCAAATAGCTAATAGTTGATGAACCTTTCTATCTAATCATTTGGGAAAGCTGCTATCTGTTTAGAGACACTACATTTCAAATAACAAATGGCTTAATTCAGTTAACAACAGACGTGGTCCCTAAGAGACTGCCTCATTTTTTATTTTATTTTTGGGAGAGCTGATAGCTCAGCTTTTATCAGCTTTCATTTGTAAAAAGTTAATCTTTACACGAGACAAATGTTTCATTAGATTAACCCAAACAAAATAACATAGACCCACAGTCGTAATTCTCTCTTATCTCCCTAGGGGATTCTACCCTCTCTTTTAGTTTCTGGGAAAATTATAAAGATATATAAGCATGCTTGAGGTTCATCCTTATTGTCTTTTACTCAAAAATAACATACTGCAATATGCATATGAACATCTGATTGAAGTTTTAAAAGGACCCAATGTTACAGTTTCTGATCCGTTTTTAATGATAGTGAAGAAAAATAAAAATCCTTCAGGAATAATAATTGGCGAAAGAAATTCTCAAGCATTTTCGCTAAGGGAGTTCTTCATCTACTCTTACAGGTTGATTTATGAGTCTTTTATTTCAACTTTAGCAAGTTAAAAAAAAACCTATTATCACTTATTGTAGTGAAAGTTTGCATCTCTTAACATTCCTCAGGAAGATGGCAATATCACTTCCATGTTCATTACCACCAAGTCAGTACACAAGTACAGTTGACAGATAGCTGTGGTAAGGACCTTGTACAAAAATGAACAATTTAAAAATCAGATCAGAAAAGAAAACTCTCTTTAATTTTGAATAATTCAGAAATGTAAGGCATGTAAGGCCTTTGTGAATGCTGCAGGGGCCCGTTTCATCCCCAGAAAGCAAGAAAATTTAGTCATTTAAGAATGAAAATAATGCATCCAGATCGTGGGGAAAATTCTAGGTCACACTAAATTATAGTAAAATAACATTTTTCAGAGCTCTTGATGTTATTATGTTGTATTCCATTGTAAAATGGAATTTAAGAGTATTCCTATTCTACGTGTGTAGCAAGTTATAAAGCCTTTCAAGAATATGTATGCACACACGCTCATTTATAGATGTACTTCCCCGCTAGGAACTTGCTCTCTGCTGCTGTATGTATATTCCTACTATGTAATTTATACCATAATCCATTTCAGTTCAATTTACATTTAGCTCAACTGTATATCAGCTGATGGAATGGAGCTCTAGACTGTATTATTAGTAGAATTTGGAAAAGTCCTTGGTGCTCTCTGAGCTAACATCTGATGATGTTGCCTAATTTGGCTAATGAAATATCCGCAAGAAAACAAGCAGGGTCAGAGAGCACCAAGGACCCCTCATATCAACCCTGAGCTACAAATATTCTCCTTTATTGGTAGTAGAATTCTGCCCATGAATAGTGATTAAAAACCATATGGACTTGGGCAAGAGAGACTTCTACTGAGCCCAAATGTCCCTTCAGCCAAGGGTGTTCACAGGACGGAGGACAAACAGTAGCACTTGCAGGACAGTATCATTCCAGAAATGCCACAGCTTTTATAGTTGCATCTGATGTCCTGATCTAAGTACATCATTTTCTAATTTGCATGACATAACAGGTGCCCCTGCCTCTGGTTGTGTTCAGTGTTACTAGTGAGACCTGCAGAGCCGATTTGATTGATAAGTCAGGCTTATAAGCCGCTTCAACTGCAACCAATTCTAAGTAGTATACACTCCATAAAAGTTACAAAGATTAAAACAATAAACAACAACAGTACATCATAAATCATTCATCCCATTTTGCCAAGGACAACACTTCACAATGTAACCACTCATAAAGTGCAGAGGGACCATATCTCCTTCAGTTTTCCAAAGCCTCTCTAGAACATTAGATCAACCTTCATTTTTTAATACAGCAAACAATTGTTTGCACACCTTGATACAAATCCTTCTTGGATTGTATAGATCTCTTCATTTAGGCGTGGTATGGTGCTCATGACTTTTTTTCTTCACTACACTAGTGTCATTTTTTTAAATGACTGAATATTAAAGTTAATGCCATTTCCATTACACACACACACACACTGTATAAAAATACTTGCACATCCCTAATGTACAGATACAGTTTAGTAGGACCCATCTGCTCTCCTTGCAAACTACCAGCAAATGAGCTAACATACACAAATGAATTGGGTCTCTGTTTTACCACTACCGCATCCTCTTCTCATTCAATAGTTTTTGACATCAGCCATGTAGTATTTACTTAGCAGAATTTGTAGCCTGCAAACCCCAACCCTAGAGGCAAGCAACAATCCATTAAAAATGTAAATAAAGAAACCAGCTTGTTAAGATGAAATCAATCATACTTAGTAAATATTAAAACTCAACTTGCCATGCCAGTGCAATCC
>QLTV01000974.1:977616-991193 GCA_003457575.1 Thermophis baileyi | reverse complement strand
CTTCCTTCCTTCCTTCCTTCCTTCCTTCCTTCCTTCCTTCCTTCCTTCCTTCCCATCTGTTGGAACTTTCTGTTGCTTAACATTTTCTTCCTTTCCATTGGGGAATGAATATGACACAAATATCTATCTTTGGTAAGAACACAAAGACCTAAGCCCACTGAGAGGGAGCATTGTGACATGCTGTGTGATCTTGAGCAGGTCATTTATAATCCCTTTGGGCACCAATTTAAGCACACCAAAGCTCCCCTGGATATTTTCTTTCTTTAGTGTATAATACAAAAAACAGTCCTTTCCTCCAGATCAAGATACAGATACTGAATGAATTGAAAAATTTAATATGAACAAAGCAGAAAAGATATAATTAAAACCATGGGAAGAGCTTTTAGGTTTTTCTGATAGGATATACTTTTAAAAGGAAAAACAATCATAACAATTGTTTTCAGAAGGTCCCTGTCATTCCCTACAGAGGACAGGATGGAAATTGGACCAACAGGGAAGAGAAGTCAGGTGTCACTATCAGTTAGCCACCATAGGACAACAAGTGACACACCTTCATCTTCCTCCTGTCCACCTGTGTGTTGAGTGCTCACCTAGTTAAGAGATTATATCTACAGCTAATCTGGAATGAGTGACATGCCTCGGGGGAGGGGAAGTGGGATCCTACAAGATTTTGCATTGCCTGACTAATCTTTACAGCTTTCTCATTCTTGCCGCAGATAAAGATGAATGTGCTTATCTATGCAAGGCAATAGTAAGCATCTATCATCTCTATCCTTCCTTTTCTTGCAAATGAATCTGTTTTAATCACGCAGCATCTAATTCCTCTTCTATAAAGTGCCTTTGAAGTGAGTAAACAGAATAAATTTAAAAGAAATAAGGTGTTGACTTGGAGGTTCAATTGTTTTCGGTGTTTTATTTCAGTTCAACCTGCCTCACTTCATTCATAGTAATAGAGCCATCTTCTTTTGAGCTTTGTTTTATGTCTTAGCTAAATGAAACTATCTTAAAAAAACATACACACAAATAAAATGCTAAAAGGCTTTAAGAGGTCTAATGCTAGCCAGCATTTTTTCAGTTGTGACAAAAGGCTCAGGAAGGACAAATCAGCAGTCTTGCCTCTGAAGTGTGTGGTTTAGAAAATACTAATATCCTTGAGAGTACCGAGGTGCAGAGTTTATTAAATATTTAGATTTGTGTTTCATATTTAATAGCCCTAAATAATGTACAAAAGGGTTTGCAGTTCAAGTGCTGCTAAAATAAATAATGAAACATTGTAGATGGATACGTAAATCTATATTGCAAAAGGATCCAAATACATTTATTTGTATTTCTTTGAATAACGTGTTAAAGAGGGAGCAATCCATACTATTGATTGCAGTTTAATTTTTTGTTTTGAATTAGCAGGTAAAACCACAAATCTCAAAAACTGTTTACAGTGAGCTGCCTAACTTTTGACTAAGCCACTGGATCAATATATTCTAAGCAAACAGACACACTACCTGCAAGATTTTGTACTTGCAAGTTAACAAGCATTTTTTTCTCAGTGTCTAATAAATGAAAAAGACATTATTGATTAGCCTGATCATTAAAAAGTGCAGAAAAACAAAGCAGCTACCTAGCTTGAAGCTATATCTTATTCTGGTGTTAACACTCTGAATCTCTCAGACAAAGGAAATCAACTTTGGAGATGTTAGTTCGCTTGAGGCTGCCCATAAGTCTAAGAGAAACCCCGCCCCCCGCCATGACACTGAGCGGCCGTGAAACATAGGGAAGACTATTTCATTCACACTTCCAAGGAATGGTGCGTGAGGAACATTTTCCAACACACTTAGAGGAAGATAAAAAATATTTTTTTTAAAAAAATGTTTTTAAAAATGTGTTAAATTATCTTCTGAGAAATATCAGATCAGCTATTTTTAATGATTGATTATTTGGCGTCAAGTTGGAGATGACTCTTAGCAATCATGTAGGTAGATTTGCTCCATGATAATTTGGTGTTTCAGGGCTTCCTGTGATGGATGCATCCATCATCACTGCATCTAAGTCAATTCACTTTGCTGCTGGGTGTCCTCTCTTCCCTTCCGTCTTTCCAGCATTAAAGCCTTCTCCAGAAAGCTAAGTCTTTGCCTACTGTGTTTGGAATAGAATAATTTGTGCCTGATTGTTTGTATCTCAAGTGAGAATTCTGGGTTTGTTTGAGGATCCATTTGTTGGCTGCATATGAGTCTCCTCCGATCCAAAATTTAGAAGCTTCAATACGCTTCGTATTCTGCTTCTTTAAAATCTGATTTACAGAGGGTCACAGGAAATATTATGGCTTGCACAATTCTGCTCTTTGTAGTTATAGACATATCACAGAATTTGAATATCTTTTCCAATGCCTTCATGGCTATTCTACCAAGTGCTAATCTGCTGTGTATTTCTTGATAGCTTGTTTATTGTTGATCATTGATCCTAAAAGGAAGAAGCTATCCACCACTTCAATATTTTTAATACCTATCCGCAAAGGGATATTCATGGGAATACAGCTAAAGAGTAACTCATCTGGAAATTGATATATTATCCAATACAACAAAAAATAACTAATGATAAAAGGAGGAAATTGCTGATGAGCCTTTTAATGGCAGGGGATAAACAAGCGAAAATGACTCTAGTTTCTTCTTTTCTGTTCTGTGCAATATCATTGGATCCCTTCCCTCCTTCCTTTTGAATAATCATATTTGCAGTTATCTATGACTTTTTGTATGCATGTTTTCTCACCTTACTAAAAACAAAACAAAACAAATGGAGCTGTGGTGGCACAGTGGTTAGAATGCAGTATTGTGGGCTAATTCACTGCTCACTATCAGGAGTTCGATTCTGAGCGGCTCAAGGTTGACTCAGCCTTCCATCCTTCTGAGGTCGATAAAATGAGGACCCAGATTGTTGGGGGAAACATGCTGTCTCTGTAAATCGCTTAGAGAGGGCTTTAAAGCACTATGAAGTGGTATATAAGTCTAAGTGCTATTGCTATTGCTATCTACTTCTGTGAGTCACCAGATCAAGGTGAATACCCATTTAAAAAAATTAGCTAGCACAATTCATTTTACTATAGCATATTCCATACCTTGCCCCAGTTTTAGTAAGTCCAGTGTGTTACTGGGAAACCAAATCACCAGGCTGCTGCTGCTTTTGTCAGGTCTGTAGGAAATAGGACTGTATCTGTCCATTAATGTTGTTAATGAGGTTAATGAGTATGCTCAGGGGTCAATGTGTAAGTAGAACTGATGTGTATTATTGAGACCTAATTGGGCTGTTATGGGAAGGTGGACCTATCATAAATTTTCCCTCCAAGGTTTCAAGGCCTACAGCAGCTATACTGTCAGGGTCCAGGAGTCACTCCTGTGATTATTCATGAGATTTTGGCAGAGCCCAGAAATATTGTTCCAGTGCAGCACAGTGGAAATGGACACATATAGATAACATAGGATTGCCCTTGTATCCAGGACCTCCTAGTCCTCATCCCCAGGCCTACTTAGAGTAAATCACACAGAATGCTTTGTGTGAGGTGATTTCAGCCTCTCTAAAGTGTAGAGAATCGTATTTTTTGAAGACGGTACAATGGGATATCTTTCTGTTCACAAAATATAGCTCCTTTGTGAACTACATGAGATAAAGGCTCTCTGAGGTAGAATTGATCAAGCATTGAGGGAAGACATAAAAGTGTATGGGAACTGTTGTACTTTGGACCAGAATTGTAGTAAATGGAACAAGGTACTGTGCATGATTGGGCATCCCACCTTCACTCTTCTGGTACACAAATTTAACTGATCAGCAAGGTTGTTAATTTCAAAAACATCTGTAAATCTGTGTTTATCTCTTTGTGTCCCAAATAAGAACATAAAATAACACTGGAGGTGTCATAAAGATTGTCTTTATGACCAAAAGAATGAAAAGAGCATGATGTTTACAAGCTTTCTAGAAAGACTATACAATAAGCAACTTTACAGCAAGTTTTTTTTTTAAAGCAAAAGGTTGAACTCCACATTTATATATGGTTGTAATGGACAAATATAATGCACACAAGTATAATAAGCTGGTCCATTTCCTTCCCTCCCTCTTTCTTTTAACTCAGAATGAGGTCACAGGCCGCTTTATTCTAAAATGTCCCCCCCCCATTGGAAAACACTAATGAATATTCTGTGGAGAACAACAGTAGAATCAGTAGGTGCCATCTTTAACTGGGGATGCCGGTGGGGGTGGAGAACAGCAGAAGCGTTAAAAAAGAGAGCCAAATCCAAATCACAAGTAAATTTATGTATTAGATTGTTTGTTTTTATTATGGCTGTCCACCTTGCCACAATGACTTTGCATATAAAAACATTAAAAAATAAACATATATGTGATCCCAAATCTATAATGTATATCACATGATATCACATAATAAGGGCTATCAAAATTGTTATGCCACTAATTCAGAAACTGGAACATAACAGTGGGCCTCTCCTTTTCTTATGCATGCTTGTCCCATCCCCTTCCTTCTCTCTGAATGTCAATTGCTAGGAAGAAATAGGGCAATGCCATTGTCCGGTATTATCAGCAGCCACTCTGCAGCTTCCTTAAATCATGTGGATGGTCCCGGAAAACTAGATGCGGACAAATGTGTTCTCCATTACCTTGGAAGAAATACAGAGGAGAGTTAGGACCCAAGCCACCACACATGATTAATTCCACTAAATAAATTATTGCTCAGTTTATTTCACTGCTAGTTGAATGAGCAGCATGGTGGCCTAGTGATGCTTGCTTCCTACTCGGAAGGTTGAGATTGCAATCCTAGGTAGCAGCCGATGTTCTCTCCTAGGCGCAAAGAAAAAAAAATCTGCTGTGAACTCCATGTGGTGTCAGGAAGGGCATATGGCCAGTAAACGCTCAGCTCTATTCAGTCGTTTTGACTCTACCCCAAATTAAGGGATTACAGAGTTGAAAATAGGGAGGTTTTTTAATTTCACTGCTAGTTGAGTCATGAGCCACCTCATCTCTTTTGCTCCCCCAGAAATAATTAAACATATACCCATCCATTTCCAAAGACAAGAATCTTCTAAGAGCTCCCAAACATTTAAGTAGGATGCTGTGAACATTCACTATTGGACTAATACTGTAAAATCAGCATCTATAGCCTCTTGGTCATGATGATGGTGATGATACAACCTGTATGGAATAGAGGTGCAATTAGGTATGTTTGAAGGAAATAAACAGCTGTTTTTTCTAAATAGCAAAGAGCAATAAAAGTACCCCAAATGCAAATGCAATCACACCAGCTTCCATATCAAGCAAGCAAACAGGAATTTCCAGAGCAACCTAATGCAGGCTATCTTAAAAGAGGCAAGATTAACAGAGTGATCATGTATAAACCCTGCGAGGATTCTTACATTTGCATGGAAGTGAAAGTTCTACCAAACATATATTCTCCATTGACCACCAAGCTGTGAGCTTTCTATCCCAGAGGACAGCTGAAGCCAAATGATAGCAGGAGCAAAGGCTCATTTGATAAATTAATTTAAACTTTTTAGCCAGTCAGCACTTCACTAAATGAATCTCCTGCAGCCTGGTAAAAAAGATGCAGAGAAGTTTTTTGTGTTTAGCTAACGCTGAAAAACAGATCTGGTTAGTTGTGAGATTGGAGAACACCCAGGAAATTCTGGGGGACAGACTAGAATAGCAAATGAAAAAGAAATCCTAGAAGGCAATGGCAAACATGCTCCCGTATTGCCAAATAGGCCCAGAGAGTCACCAAAACTCAACTATGACTTCAAGGAGACTTTATTTTTTTCATCATGGAGAAGGTGCTTAGCGTTAATGGAAGAGAATGGTAATGGCTGGAAAAGCTTGTGGAAGCATCAAAATCTGCCACTCTTGTATCAAGGTAACGAGAAAGGTAGCGAGAAAGGAGATTGTAACACAGGTTTTATTTTCACGGTAGAATTTCATAGCAGCCATATATCCATTTGTGAAATCCTCAGCTGGTTTCAACGGGAATCAAAAGCAAGTATCAGGAACAAGATCTTCTGATGATAACCTGAATGGCCGACTGTTGGTAATCTTTTGGCTATGAGTGTAGGGGTTCAAATGTTTCTGGGTGGGACAAGGCCTGGGTGTAAATTTTATAGAGGACCTTGAGGAAGGTATGAAAGAACTGTTAAGTGTCTTGCAGAAAAGATTACACAGTCCAGAAGTTAAAGCAAATATGAGGAAGAAACTCAAAATAACCCCACCTTGAGTTTGTTTTGGGGACAGGGAGAAACTTGGACATTTATTGTTGTACCCTGCAACAATAAAATAGCATTTCTGGAATCTGAGGTAAGGTTATTATTAGATATTTTATTTTACCAATTATCCCACAACAACCTGTGAGGTGGGCTGGACTAAGAGAGAGGGACTGGCTCAAAATCACCTAGTTAGCTTTCATCTCTAAAGAAGGCCTAGAACTCATTGTTTTCTGGTTTCTAGACCACTACCCTTAACTGATCCTCTTTTGTTTCCCAAGAAAACGATGTGGATGTAGCCATATAATCACCAGCTCATGAAGGTCGATTTACCTTTTTTTTCTAGCTGATTCACCTAACATAATTTAAGGCTTATGCAATCCTTCAAATGTAGTGGTGAGCTTCATGTGAACTATATTGCTAGAAATGTTTTCTAGGAAGCTGAACAGAAATGTTTAACTATACAGAAATGGATATGGTGACATGACTGTAACCAGAAACAAGCATGGTGCCGAAAGCAATGATGGTCAAGGTTGAGCTCCCTCCTATCTTACTTACAAGGAAGGCTCACTGCATTTAACATATCTCATTTCAAATAAATATATATCTAGCAGTGTCCACAGGGGTGGGAGTGGATTGCAAATATGTGTGGATCACAGTTTCAGCAGCGTGATGAAAACCATGCCCATTTGCACATGCATGTGATGTTGATTGAGAAGAGTGGGCTTTAATTGTGCTACTATCTCAACTGAGCCGTGGCGGCACAGTGGTTAGAATGCAATATTGCAAGGCTAACTCACTGCTCACTGCCAGGAGTTCGATTCCGACTGGCTCAAGGTTGACTCAGCCTTCCATCCTTCTGAGGTCAGTGAAATGAGGAGCTAGATTGTTGGGCAATAGGCTGACTCTATAAACTGCTTAGAGAGGGCTGTAAAGCACTGTGAAGCGGTATATAAATCTAAATGCTCTTGCTATTTGTGGAGCTTCCCTGCAGGTGCCACCACATGCATTGGCTTGGATTGCCTGACAGTGACACAGAGGCAACATTCTTGGCTCCTGGGATTTGTTCCACTACAGGTTCATAATTCAATTTTTCAAATTCAGTTTTGCAACTGAAAATGTAAGCATACCTTTGCATGCATATAATGTTTACTCTTTATATCTCAGATGTATCAAATCTCTTGAATGATTACATTAAAAAAAACAACCCACTATCAAGAGAATTGATGTCCTCCTGCAGTTGCATACTGATGCAAGCTCAGTTGCTTATCTGCCTGGGTGTCGCATATTTAAAAGGTGATTTTGTATTGATTTGCTTCTTTCATTGCAACATGAATCTATATCAGAAGGTGAGCCAATACAGGTAGTCCTCAATAGTTGCAATAGTTCATTTAGTGACCATTCAAAGTTACAACAGCATTGAGAAAAATGACTTATGACCATTTTTCACACTTACAATCATTGCAGCATCCACACCGTGTGTGTGTGTGTGTGTCAAAATTCAAGCGCTTGGCAATTGGTTCATATTTATGATGGTTGTCGTGTCTCCGGGGTCTGCATTATCCTGGGATCGCCTTTTGCGACCTTCTGACAAGCAAAGTCAATGGGGAAGTCAGATTTACTTAAGAACTGTGTTAGTAAATTAACAAGTGCAGCAATTCACTTAACAACGGTGGCAAGAAAAGTCGTAAAATGGATGCAAACCTCACTTAACAATTGTCTCACTTAGCAACAGAAATGATGGGCTCAATTGTGGTTGTAAGTCGAGGACTCCATGAATTGATGCAGGTATTGTACTTGTATTGATCTCTTGCTCAGAGATTTCCATTCTAAAAAAACCTTTGGGATGGACCATAGAAAATGACAACTCCAAGATTTCATGTTAGACATCTTGTTCAACTAGGGAGAAAGACTTTCCAGTGTTGACTGTCCCTGATGAATAAGGGAAGTGAAGACACCTAATTTTAACTGCACATTTAAAACAATTGTATTTATTTATTTCTTGCAAGATCACCAAACAACACCATAGATTGACTCATTTCTGACCATCCTTCAAGGAAGGTAGTTAAATGCAGGCAATGTATTTTATATACTGAAGCCCTTGAGCAAATATTTTGATGCTTTAATAAATCATGTTTCTTTTAAGAGGAAATAATAGAACTCTATAGAGCACATTTTATATTCAGTGACAATGTACAATCCATCACTGCTGACCTTTCCATGAGGACAACTATCCAAAGAAAAAGGACTAATAGGAAATTATATTTATGCATTTACATTAAGCATACCTACTCATTTATTTATGGACATAAACCTCTGAAATGGTCTACTTATTCTTCAGACTGTCAGAACTGAAAGGTTAGGGTAATGTAAAGTTATAGTTAAATATTACATCATCACTAACCTTTCAAAGATGACAATTTAAAGAATAAATGAAAACTAATTTAAACCTTTAACCCATAAAAACAACACACACCTACACATACAAACCTCTGTGTAAATCTAGCCCCAGCACACATTTTAGATACTTGTCATTACAAGAAGAGCATTTTAAAAAAAAAGTTCCTTGGAAGCCTGATTTGTTTTTCTTTATACAAGAAAGGAAGTTCAGATTTGCTCAATGCTGTGTTTTAATTGGCCTTACTGAAGTTGCCATTTTTACCCCTTATATTTTAAAACTGATTCTAATCAGTTCTATTAATTTAAGGGATTAAAAAGTAAATCATATCAGCTACTTCAGGCTCACACTGATTCGCTTGTTTGAGTAATCAGTTAATGTTGCCCAATTAATGCTTTCACAAGGCAATCTTATGTAAAGTTAGAGAGCAATAAAGAAGCAGATCTGCCATTTGTAGGCAAATTCAGTTGGCTGAGGATGGTCTGGGTAGAAGGTGTATGTTTGCATAGTTATGTCCATTTAAAAAAAATCAGCTAATATAAATACCAATAGCAATAGCACTTAGACTTATATACCGCTTCACAGTGCTTTACAGCCCTCTCTAAGTGGTTTACAGAGTCAGCATATTGCCCCCAACAATCTGGGTCCTCATTTTACCCATCTCGGAAGGATAAAAGGCTGAGTCAACCTTGAGCTACCGGTAGTCAGGATCGGACTGCTGGCTGTGGGCAGAGTTAGCCGGCAATATTGCATTCTAACCACTGCACCGCCATGGCTCTTAAACACTTTAGTTTCAAATAAACACTTTAGCATGGTTGTACATAGAAGTACTATGTATAATATGAGCGAGAGAAATAAAGATGCTGAGATGTGGCCCTTTAACTGAGTAGCAAACAAGTAATTAAAAAGTAATCATTACAGCTCTCGAACCTCTGTAACTTATGAAAATGAAGCTCATTAGTTGAATAACTTGAAATTTGGGGATGTACTTGCTGACAAGGAACAGTTTTGCCAACTTTCACCTTAATCTGATTAAAGAGTCCGTAGTTTCATTTTGTTTTTAAGAAGTGCTAAAAACTAAGGCACTCGTTGTTATTACCATATTAGGACAGCTGCAGCATTTAATTTGGTCAATCTTTTTATTCAGTCTTGCTGCAGAAAGCAATTTTCATTGGCTTTGTGAAGATCTGAGAAGTGATTCAAAAGTAATTAAGGCTTCTTGTTCTGTGAAAGCCTATGGCAGCAAATTTAAGATGTGCCTTTTGAAACAAAAATATTGCCAGGAATCCATTCTCCCCCCCCCCCAGAGGAATTAGGGATGGAATTATTATTTCCTGTGTTTCAGAATGTCACCTTACCTGATGTAATAGATAGATCAATAGATTAGGCCCTTTATATGAGAAGATTTAACCCTTTGACCAATGCAGGATGCCTAGAGCATATTCCTTTTGGGCTCTTTGGAACTGCCAGAGAATTCAGAGGAGAAGTATTATTGTTTAGATAATTTGAGAAAGGGAAGAGGCCAAGCAAACCAAAGGGATGAGAATTCCAAGTACTGCATTGAGAAGCATGCGTAGGAGCAAATGGCAGCCAATACCCCCAAGAGAGGAATTGGTGGCTGAAGCTTACTGCTGCTTTCCAACTCAAGATTGCACGAGAACAGTCAGACCTTTAATTAGAAACCCTAAATGCCTGCTGGATATTGTATTTATTATTACTGGATAATGTAAGTTGTATTTCATTTAAGGGGACACTAGAAAGCATTCCATTAAAGGAAATACAACACACTGAGTAAATCAGAACAGAACTGCAGTCTCTGTTTGCAGTCTGTTCCCTTCATTATATACAGCTTCATTCATAAACTTCAAAGAAAGCAGATGCGAATGCATGGCAGCAAAGTGGGATTGCCAAACAGAGTGATAATACACTTCTTTTAAAAAAAGGAACCTTGAGTAATTCAGTGATCAAAATCATCCTTTTCCAATTTAACACAGTCAATTCAATAGGGCTCTGCAAACCCTTTGAAAGAGATGCTTCAGAATCCATTGCAAAGTGGCTGTGCACAAACATGTCTCAGAAAATAAACTACCGGGCATACACCCATCACGGGGAAACAACAGAGAGAATATTCCAAAGCATCTGTGATAACTCCTTCAACAATTTGAGCATCTGCTTCAACAATTCAGAAAAAGATGTTTCTGATGGGTGTTCCATCACTGGAGGCTTTTAAGAAGTGACTGGACAGCCACTTATCTGGAATGGTATGGGGTCTCCTGCTTGTGCAGGGGGTTGGACTAGAAGACCTCCAAGGTCCCTTCCAACTCTGTCATTCTGTTATATGTGCACCTACTATTTGGAAACACCTCTTTCAAAGGATTTGCACAGATCCAGTTGTTAAGATTATCTCATAAGGTTAGGAAATTCAGAGCTATGATTGGTGGCTTAATAAATGTGCCCCATGATAATATCTAAGAAAACCATAGACCAAGATTCCATTTCCTTGGTTTCCCAGGCCAAAATCTAGAAGCGTGGAGTCTAGCCAAGATTCCGTATTTTGCTCTACCAAGCAATTTAATGTTATTTTACCAAAAATACAGTACTTTTATTGACCCTGTTCCACAGTGTTTTTCTAAATCTAAAATGCAAGATGTTATTTTCTGATGCTCATCTACTTAGCATAAGGTGCCAGAATGTTTAATCAGACTTATTTCCAGGTAAATAAGTGGAGGTTTTCTGTCTCACTTATAGAGAAAATTCTGTTTTTAAGCTTCAGAATATCCCTATTGTGCAAAAGGTACAACACCAAGTTCCTAATATATTGGGCATTCTGAAAATGTTGGCAATATTTCATGGTTTACATAATGATTCAAGGAAAAATAGTTGAAATTTGAGTGCAGTGGTGTATAACGCTGAATAATTTTAACAGCAGCCCACCACATCATCTTGTGCATAAACCTGTCTAAAGTGACGGATATGTCTTAAAATACTTTCTTCAAAAAAATGTAAGAAAAGGCTTAAGCTTTAGTTTGAGCTATGGTTGGGCAAGCACATTGCGCCTGATTTCAAAACTACTCAACCATCATTGGATTTAAAGTTTGACTCAAACTTATATGTGTTTTTTGGGCGGGGAATGTGGGGCTTTTCAATCCTCCCCACTGAAGACTATAGAGTGGAAAGCACAGCAAAGATGTCAAAGAAAGAAATGAGGGTGGTTACATTGCCTACATAAAAAAGAAGGAAAAAAAATCAGAAATAAACCATTTGTTTTCTGAAGCAAAAAGACAAAAAAAAAATCAAAACATTACTGAAGTCAGCTAAAATAAATGTCATCAAATAAATTCATTGAATCTGTCTTATGGAATCAAGTATTTAGCTGAGCTGAGCCCTCGTATTTTATAATAAAATATTTATTTCTTTTCAAGAACAACCTCCCCCTATGCCTGAAGAGAATTTTTTTCGATCAGTGTGTGTTACCTGCCCTAACATATGCCGGTGAAACATGGAGACTAACCTCACAATCGATACAAAAGCTACGAGTGGCGCAAAAGAGCCATGCAAAGATACACGCTCGGCATCACAAGACAAGATAGAAAGACCTGCACATGGATTAGAGAACAAACGAAAGTGTACGATATCATCAAGAGAGTAAAAGAATTGAAATGGAAATGGGCTGGTTACATAGCAAGAAGGACTGATGGCAGGGGGACAGGCAAGGCAGTCATAGAATGGATCCCACTTGATAAAAAGTGTCCACAAAAGAGAACTAAAACAAGATGGATGACAACATCTGCAAGTATTGCAGGTCCAATTGGCAAAAGAAAGCTCAGGACCATATTGGTTGGAAACATGTGGAAGAGGCCTTCATCCTGCAGTGGATAGACAATGACTAAAATGATGGTGATGATGATCTTATAATAATTTAACTGATTTTCCTTGGCCATTTTACTTTCTCTTGAAGTGGGATATCATGAGAACTTTCAGATTTGCAGGGTGAGGGATCAACTAAGGTAACAGGGAAACAAAAAAGAACTCAAAATTAAAGATATAACTTTCCCACCCCACAAAATCCTTTCTTACAGCTTCTGGCTACTCTTCTGATTGTGACTTCCCTAGAGAGCTATTTCTTACTCTGGATAGAGTTATTCAGCCTTTTTCTGAAAAACATACCAAAAATATTACCTGAAAGATAGCTTCAACATATTTAGTAGTCTCATAGGATTTTTTTCACAAATTCACTTAATGTAGTGCAGAGACATCCCTCTAACTGTTTTTAGAGGATATGTTCTCATGATGCAGATTTTGACTCATTGCCACCATGCTGTGAAAGCAGATTATATTTGTCTTTAGCCATTCCAGTTTAAAAGTTGTATTTTTTTTATCTTCTCCTAACACTCCTTGATGAAGAAACAGTCTGTGATGCCTAATTCACAACCTTAGTGATGACCCAATAAAATGTATGATTGGCATTTACCATAGTAAGACTGTTGTGAGGATTTCCTTGAGCTTTGATGGCGCAGTGGTTAGAATGCAGCATTGCAGGCTAATTCTACCCACTTCCAGGAGTTTGATCCTGACCAGTTCAAGATTGATTCCACCTTTCATCCTTTCAAGGTCACTAAAATAGAATAGAATAGAATGGAATCGAATTTTTTATTGGCCAAGTGTGATTGGACACACAAGGAATTTGTCTTGGTGCATATGCTCTCAGTGTACATAAAAGAAAAGATAAGTTCATCAAGAATCATAAGGTACAACACTTAATGATAGTCCGGGTACAAATAAGCAATCAAATCATAGTAGGAACCAGTCAATATAAATTGTAAGGATACAAGCAACAAAGTTACAGTCATACAGTCATTTGTGGGAGGAGATGGGTGATGGGAACGATGAGAAGATTAATAGTAGTGCAGACTTAGTAAATAGTTTTGAGGGAATTA
>QLTV01000974.1:943784-976951 GCA_003457575.1 Thermophis baileyi | reverse complement strand
GTGATAATTTTACAGGTATCTGATGTGATTCTGCTTATCTTCACCTGCTGCTTCCTGTTTGTTAGGAAGCTTATGATCCACTTACAAGTGTGTTCAGGTACCACTAGCTGGTTCAGCTTAGTTAGAAGAGTGTCTGGAATGATGGTATTGAATGCTGAACTAAAGTCTACAAAGAGGACCCTTGCGTAGGTCTTTGGAGATTCAAGATGTTGTAGGATGTAGTGCAGAGCCATATTAACAGCATCATCTGTTGATCTGTTTGCTTGGTATGCAAATTGCAGGGGGTCTAACTGAGGACCCAGATAGTTGGGGGCAATATGCTGACACTGTAAACTGCTTGGAGAGAGCTGTAAAGCACCCTAAAGTGGTATATAAGTCTAAGTGCTATTGCTACTTCACAATCCCTTACTTCACCGAGCACAGCTCTTCATTTGGACTTGGGCTACAGGAAAAACCTGATACCTGGTTTCTACAGAGGTGTCTGGTCATGTAAACACTTGACTTCTGCTTTGTAAAGTGCCATTCAGACACTTCCATATTGGTGGCTTGTAATTTGGATAATGTGAAAGGTGACTATTTTCTCTGTCCCAGGTCCCTGCTCCAATTGCTAAAGTCTGTAAGGAGAGTGATTGATGATGGTTCCCATTGCTTAATGATGCTGCGTGGAAGAAGAAACAAAAGTAGGAGAATCTAACTATCACTACTCTTAATTATCCTCTAGTAAAGTTACAAGGTCAGAACCATCTGAAAACCTTAGGACAGTGCAAATTAGTTTGATTTTGAAGCAGGCTTTTTTAAAAAAAAGGTTAATTTAGTTTCCAGGTTATATGGATGATACTTGTAAATTGAATAGGGCTTAGTTTTGTTTCTTGGCCGAAACATTGAACCAATGCCTATCTCATTGTGTGGTATGCTTTTTCCTAGAGCAGTGCTAGGCATTTAAAAGACACATTATATTTGAAAATATTAGCATGAGAGACACATCTTTTCATGAGCCTTGGTGGCACAATGGTTAGAGTGCAGCACTGCAGGCTACTTCAGCTGACTGCTAGCTGCAGTTTGGCAGTTCAAATCTCACCAGGCTCAAGGTTGACTCAGCCTTCCATCCTTCCAAGGTGGGTAAAATGAGGACCCAGATTGTTGGGGGCAATATGCTGACTCTGTAAACCGCTTAGAGAGGCCTGTAAAGCACTGTGAAGCGGTATATAAGTCTAAGTGCTATTGCTATTGCTATTTTCTTGTTGAAGCAGCTGCATCCCTTGAAAGGCTTGCACAGTTGCTTTAGAGGCTATCCCTGGTTGTCTGCCTGAAGATTAAAAAACACATATGTGCAGACACCTTCAAAGCAGCAGGGTGAGCTTTCTAAAATATGTCACATTTTTTGTTGAACTTTGTTGGTGCTAATACACCTTGTGAAACATCTCTTTTGAATGGTATGCATAGTCCTAATTGGAGGGAGGGGAGAGAACAGAGAGTTGAACAATGGTATTTTTATTCATCAGTTCTCTCCGCCCACTCCTTTTTGGGGGAGTTTTTTTAGAAGATACCAAGTAGACTACATAGGTTTTGGATTCCTCCCTCCCTCCTGTCGGCTTCTGAGCCAGAGACTGGCTTAGGTTGAGTGAATTCTGTCATACTGTAGAAGGCTGGAGTTAATGAGCCTATAAGTGTCTTCACTTCCTGAGATTGAATTACTGTTTATCAGTACAACGGAAGGCCTCATCCAGAACAGGAATACCTAAGGTAGCTTCTGGACTGTGAAATTAAATGGCACTTCATATTTAAAGTGTTTGATTTATAAAGTAATGTTCAATGTTATTTGTGTTGATTCAGAAGCCATTCCCAATACATTTAATGGGAATTATACAGTAGGGCAGGCTAAATCACTTAGTCTTTAGCAACTAGGATTCAGTTATCTAATGTCTAGTTCTCAACAAATATAGGACCTGAGGTTAGAGACATGTGGTTTCAGTCAACCAGAGGTCTGAGTCTAGAATGTAAAACACTTCTGCCATGAATTTCAGTGAATGCCAATTTAGATCTCCACTGCTAACAGGACTTGGCAAGCAGTGAACAAAATCTGCTAAATTTGCCTTTCCCCAATAAGGAACCCTTAATACAATGTGCCTGGAAAAGGATACCCTGTTGAAAGTTGTCGACAAACAGGTTAGTTATATTTAAAAATAATACATCAGAAATCTGCATTGTAAAAGCCTGTCAGGAAAATGTCAAATAATAGAAATAAGATAATTTGAATTTTTGTTTTTGACACACACATACAAAAAAGGAAGTAGAGAAAGTTCCATAGAAAGTTATGAAATGCTGTGAATAAAAATGAACACATTTTTTATACCTGTGCCTGGTTACTTTGAATGATTAAGTGGTTGATATGTTAGTACCATCCTTTGATTAGATTTGGCAATTTACATAACAGGAAAAGATACTTTGACTCATAATTCTTCCACCACAGCCTGGATTTGCTTAGACACGCCCATTCTTGCTTCAATCTAGGGTAGGGGTCCCCAACCTGTGGGCCGCGGCCCAATATTGGGCTGCAGCCTATTCGCAACCAGGCCTCACTTGTGCGAGTGTTGCGGGTACTCGCAGCCCCACTCATGCGAGTAACGGGTGCTCACCTGCCCCTCCCACAAAACCCTTCCCTCTTTCCCCCCTCCCCCCCTCCAGGATGCCAACCCGGAATTCTGATCTAGGGTAATACATTCACATATTCTACTGGGTTCTTAACTTAAGCCTATTGTTGAATCAAGACTAAGTGTTTTACCATTTAACCATCTGTAGCATTGTATCTTTTTTTTTCTATAACAGAAATACTCTTGTTATTATCAATATTGCTCATGTATTAATTGCCTCACTGTTTTAAGAATTTATATAGTTATAAATTGTATGAGGGACCTTTATGGTCAAAAAGGCAGGGTAAAATATAATTGAGTAAAGAAATTTTATATCATGTGCCTAATTAGTGTTTCTTCATATGGGAACAGAACATAAAAACAATAATAAAATAGATATTTCTCTTTGATGTTGCTGTAAAAATACCATGCTTGTACTATAACATAAGTTTCCTTGCCTCCTAAAATGTTATTTTTGAAGCAAAGCATTTTCTTATTCTCAAAAAAGGAAAAGAAGAATTGCATGTATTCAACTAAGGTAATATTCGTTTGAAAGAAACATCAAATTCATCAAATTATTTAGATTTTTCTACTGTGGTCATCCCTTTTAAAGTTCTTGTTTTTATTTCCAGATCTGATATGTATTTCTAAAAAGTACAATAAAAAGAAATAATTCAATGTTCTTTTAGATAAGCTGTTTCTTTCATATGCTCATGGAGTATTTTTTTAAGAGGATAAGAATGCTTTATGAACTCAGAGATACAGTTTTATCCCAAACTGAGTGGATTTTTTTTTCTATTTCTGGAAGTGCCTGAAATTCATAATATTTTGATGGCTATTGATCAATTCTCACTTCAAATTTGCCTGTGAAGATTAAAGAGAAAAGGTGTTGGAAAGAAGGTTTTCTGTCAACCAAATCTGTGATGGAATAAATTGGTCTAAAAAAGTAACTGGAGAAATGCAAATATGTTTGTTTGTTTGTTTAGAAGATTTATTTGGTCGCCCACTCGCTCTCAGTGGCTCTGGGTGGCTTACAAACAATGTTCATCTTAAGGAAAGCTGAAAAATATGTAAAAGATGACAAACTGATTATAGAAAAAAAATCTAGTGGAACATCAAGGGGTGGATGATAAACTGAGTTTAGGGCTCACTGGAGCAGTGGTGGGATTCAATTTTTTTTACTACTGGTTCTGTGGGCGTGGCTTGGTGGGCGTGGCTTGGTGGGCGTAGCAGGGGAAAGATACTGTAAAATCTCCATTCCCTCCACACTCCAGGGGAAGGTTACTGCAAAATCCCCATTTCCTCACAATCAGCTGGGACTCAGGAGGCAGAGAATAGATGGAGGCGGGGCCAGTCAGAGGTGGTATTTACCAGTTCTCCAGAACTGGTCAGAACCTGCTGAATCCCACCTCTGCACTGGAGTAAATGCAGACAAACATTGTAGGATTAGAAAGATACAGGGTTAATAGACATGGATGTCTTCACCTTGTCCCACAGCAGACCGATTAGCAGGACTTTTGTCTGCAAGTCCTTCTTTGGAGTCTATGAAGTATCTTCAGAAAGGCCTGAAGAGAAAGTAATGGATATGGAATTCAGCAGAATAGCAACTGATTGTATATGCCCAGCCAGCCTCCAAGAACGATGGTGAGGAAGGGATTTACTTTCTTGACCTTTAAGATAGCAAAGACTGCATTGCCAGGCAGTATTTTTTGCCTTTAATAGAAAGTTCAATGCACATGACTTGCTCCCCAGGAAACATCCATGGATATTACTGTATCCTCTTCTCAGCAGAATATATGCTGCAATTTATTTTATGAGCTTTAGTTCTAACTTGACTAGTGCTTCTATGACAAAAGAAGGGATTCCCTTCCTATTAGTGTACTGGAACACGTGTGGTCTCTCGCTGTCCAGAGCTGCTGTGATATTAATAGTCTCACAAGGGAATACAGTGGTGGGTTCTGTGTGCGTGGCTTGGTGGGCGTGGTGTGGCTTGGTGGGCATGGCTTGGTGGGCATAGCAGGGGAAGGATACTGTAAAATCTCCATTCCCTCCCCACTCCAGGGGAAGGTTACTGCAAAATCCCCATTTCCTCCCGATCAGCTGAGACTCGGGAGGCAGAGAATAGATGGGGGTGGGGCAGGGGTGAAATCCAGCAGATTCTAACAGGTTCTGGAGAACCGGTAGCGGAAATTTTGAGTAGTTCAGAGAACTGGTAGCGGTACCACCTCTCTGGCTGGCCCGAGTGGGGAGGGAATGGGGATTTTGCAGTATCCTTCCCCTGGAGCGGGGTGGGAATGGAGATTTTGCAGTATCCTTCCCCTGCTACACCCGCCACGCCACACCACACCACGCCCACCAAGCCACGCCCACCAAGCCATGCCCACAGAACCGGTAGTTAAAAAAAATGGATTTCACCACTGGGGTGGGGCCAGTCAGAGGTGGTATTTACCGGTTCTCCAAACTACTCAAAATTTCCGCTACCGGTTCTCCAGAACTGGTCAGAACCTGCTGAATCCCACCTCTGAAGGGAAATACTAGAAGGTGCAAGAAAATGACAGCCATATTGCCAAGACAGTGAAAGACACCGGGAAGGAAAACACACAAAGGATGCAATGAAGAACCAAACCTTCCATTGCAGATTTATGCAACCTTCACAGAAGGACTTTGCAAAAAGAACTGTTTTTGCTCGGAAACCTGAAACTGTATTCCTCCTTATCTTGAAGGCAATGAATGAATATATTAATAGGCCATTCTCACTGGGTTGAGTGAGTTTTTAAAAAATGTATCTTGGCTTAATCTTTAAAAATTACAATGAAAAATGACCACCTATATCCAGATATGCTTCTTTTGGTTTAATCACACGTTGCTTGAATGGAATTTCTCTTTAATTCATCCTTTCAAAGTAGTATCATAAAGCAAATGGGAAAAAAAGGAAATTTTAATCTAAGAGAGGATCTCTCTTTCATACTGTCTTTCTTAATAGTCAGAAGTATTCAGCTGTGGCTGTTTAATCTTTCCCATCAATGTCTGACTATATTGGCTGTTTTATACCTTTATATATCATTATGCATATAGTTACAAATTAGATCTTGTGATGCGCTTTCTTGTCCTTCATTAAGTATGCAACCTTCATATCTATACTTAAGGCATTCCTATGAGGAACATTTTATCATTGTTTTGTTTTTTGCAATTCTAAGAAGCTGATAAGTTTCTTCTACTGAAGTTAACCATAAAGGTAGAGTAAGGTTAGATCAATATTATCTGCATACTACTGTTTCTCTGGAACTTAGTATGAGGAAGAAATACTATTTATTTAGGGCCAAATTAAACTCATAAGGGTCAGCCATACCCTCTGTCCAGTGGTGGGATTCACATTTTTTACCTACCGGTTCTGTGGGTGTGGCTTGGTGGGCATGGCATGGCTTGGTGGGCATGGCGTGGCTTGGTGGGCGTGGCTTGGTGGGTGTGGCAGGGGAAAGATACTGCAAAATCTCCATTCCCACCCCACTCCAGGGGAAGGTTACTGCAAGATCCCCATTTCCTCCCGATCAGCTGGGACTCGGGAGGCAGAGAATAGATGGGGGCGGGGCCAGTCAGAGGTGGTATTTACCGGTTCTCCAAACTACTGAGTTTCCACTACATTGTTAGTATTGTTGTGGTCCACCAGCGGTCTGTGCCGCTGGCGGCAGAGCCGGACAGCGAGGAGGCTGGTATTGTGATTTGCCAGCGGCCTGTGCAGCTGGCACTGGAGTCGGACAGCGAGGAAGCTGGACAAGGCTCAGTGCCAGAGGCAGGGATTCAGCCAGGGCCTTCAGAACCTCCAGAGGCTGCCATGAGTTAAGAAGAAGAAGAAGAGGAGGAGGAGCCTGTTCTCAATGCGCATGTGCGCAGAGCTGCCAAAAGGCAGGAATGGCTCCTGAGGAGAAGAACTACTCGGGAGTAAGGCTTGGGGATAATTGGCCACTCCCATAGCAGTGGTGAAATGCTCCCAGTTTGGGTGTGCCTGTGGGTCGCTGGACAGCCGGTAGCGACGGAAGCGGGAGACTTCGCCCACCCGCCCGGACGCCGCCATTTGGGTTCTTTTACCCTCTGCGCATGCGCAGAACGCTTTACACTGCAGCAGAGGGTAAAAAAACCCAAATGGCGGCGTCCGGGCGGGTGGGCGAAGCCTCGCACTGCCGTCGCTACCGGCTCTCCGACCACCGGCATGCGACAGAAATGGGAGACTTCGCCCACCCGCCCGGACGCCACCATTTGTGTTCTTTTACCCTCTGCGCATGCGCAGAACGCTTTACACTGCACAGAGGGTAAAAGAACCCAAATGGCGGTGTCCGGGCGGGTGGGCGAACTCTCCCGCTTCCGTCACTACCGGCTGTCTGGCGACCCGCAGGCACGCCCGAACCGGGAGCATTTCACCCCTGTCCCATAGCCTATTTAAGTGATGAAAACGACTGAGGAATTTGCAGGAAACAACTTCGTTCATTTGAAGTCCTTGTCTTTGAATTCAAACCTCTGTTCTGCTCCCATTTGAAATCATCAAAGTTGCCTGCAAATTGTTCCTGGGCGTTTTGCCAAAAACAGTAAGGTACGTGTGGGTTATCTGCTGTTATCTGAAAGACTCTTCGTCAGACTTGTGTTGTTTTGCTTGGACTATTGCCGACTGTTAAGGAGATTAATTAACAGCCGTTGCACAGAAAAGACTGGTTTACACTTTATTTGAATTTAGGACAACTGCTAAGTAAGACAATTAGTAGCCATTACTATTAAAACAAGGTTTGTACAGATGCTGTTTGTGCTGTGTTCCTTTGTCAGTACGCTGGGTCAGAACATACCGGTTCTCCAGAACTGGTCAGAACCTGCTGAAACCCAGTATGCAATGCACTTTCTTGTCCTACCCTTTCACTTTAGCAAATACCTTTCTTTTTCTCCTTCTAGTTTCTGTTAGGATCCAAGTAGGCTTATTAAAGGTTGAAAGGATTGAAAACATTATTCAGTATATTGGCTTCAAACTAGTACTCTAATAGGTATTAAGAATGCACCTAAGACCATGTTAGCATTGATTCAAAGTCAGATCACATTAGCATTTCTTCCATTACCTGGTGGGTATCTGCCAGTGAGTTAGCAATGCATATAAATACAGAATCAGGTGGTCAAATCAATGAATTAATAATGCCTGTTTCTTTCCACAGCTTAACTTTCCACACATCTTTCTTCATGTCACCTGCTCCCTTTCTTCACCCAGACAAGAACTCAAAGTCTTGCAAACTCGTAACACTTTGAAGTAGATCTCAGTCAGATAAAATGAAGCCATTTAGACAATCAGATAAAATGAAGCCATTTAGACAAACCACTGCAATAAGCATGGAAACGTTCATTACACAGAGATATGGAATCTGTATGCATGGAGTTGTCCCTTCGGATAGCTTAACCAAAAGAATTTTGAGTTTCAGTATTAAAGAAAATATATCATATTAGACTTGGATGTGGGTGGGTTTCAGCCATAGAAGTTAAATAGTCAATTTTATCCTTGATTTACTTTACCAGATTTGAAATGAATTATGGTGGATCAGCATGCTGTGGTTTGAGGCCCCTCTTATCGTAAAGCAGTTGCTCCAAATATCAGATTAATTAGAGCGTTCATACCTCTAGCCCAGCTCTCCTTTTGATTTTTTTTAAAGTTTCAAATGCAAATCAAGAATGCCTCATTTCAATTTTTAACATCAGTTATAGGTTTTTATCTTATAAATGGAAGTCAATTCAGGCATTCTGAAATGATCCTAATTAGGTAAGAGCGTTGGTCTTGGCTAAAGTATGAAGCCAAGGAAATATGTAACGATAAGCATATATTGTGAAGTGAGGGTATCATTATGAGCTGAGCTCAGTTTTAACTTTCCATCTCCAGCAGAAAACCTGACATCTTTCTTTTATCTGTCTCACATAGTATAGTTCTGTTCAGGATTCCAGCAGTATCATGTGTTTGATGAAGGGGAAGCAGCTGCAGGGTCCCACCCAGGGGTGGGTTCCAACTTACCTCGCTGCTGGTTCGCTCCCTCCCGTGCCGCGTGGGCGCGCCTAACAAAAAATGCGCAGTAACAAAAAATCTAAAAAAAAAAAAAATAAAGAATAAAAAACAACAAACAAAGCCGAAAAAAAGATAGCGACCACATGCACAGTGCCGGAAGTCGGCTTCTGTGCATGCTCAGAAGGAAAAAAATTCAAAAAAAAAATTCAAAAAAAAAGATGGCAGCCCCCACGGACCGGCACTGACCGATCCGGTTCGGTGACATCATCGTGATATCACCAGCGGGCCACTACCAGTTCGGGAGAACAGGTCCGAACCAGGAGGAACCCACCCCTGGTCTCACCACAATATATCTGTTTTGTGAGGTGGCAAGCCTTGAAATAAAAGTAGGAGATAAAACCATTTAGGACCACAATTGGTGGGTTAGAGTACCCCAGCAGTAACAATATAAGAGAACAGGGACACATGCAATGCAGTAAATGTGAAAACAGACCAATACAGCTATGTACAAAACAAAACAGCCTATGTAGCAAATGGCATGGCAAAAGCGGTTAGGACAGAGACTGGGTATAAAGTCGATAATTTAAAATTATTACCTACAAAGGAACAATGGTCTCTGAAGCTTTAATGACTATGTAAAGAAAGATGATCTGAGATTCTGTAGCTTTCATGGTCCTGCAAAGAAAAAGTATTATTTCCAACCATCCTTGTTAATCTGCCCCATTCACATCATCTGCCGTAATTGAAATTTGTTGCTTCCTTCTGAGATCTGAGCTTTGCTTTGATCAAGAAGACCTTAAGCTTAGGATTCAGCTTATTAGTGCTTCCAGACACCTGACACCTCCTGCATAATTTTTTTCTCAGATGTAACCGAAAACTATAGCTGAGTGTCATCATTGTACTGCTGACAAGGAGTTCCAATTTCCTGAATAGCAATAGCAATAGCAATAGCAATAGCAATAGCACTTAGAGTTATATACAGCTTCACAGTGCTTTACAGCCCTCTCTAAGCAGTTTACAGAGTCAGCATATTCCCCCCAACAATTTAGGTCCTCATTTTACCCACCTCAGAGGATGGAAGGCTGAGTCAACCTTGAGCCTGGTGAGATTTGAACTGCCAAATTGTAGGCAGCCAGCAGGCAGCAGAAGTAGCCTGCAGTACTGCACTCTAACCACTGCGCCACCGTGGCTCATGATAGCTCCTACTATTCATCATCATTAAAAGAACCCGGTTCCATTGGGATAAAGATGCCCAGCAGTGGAACCAGTGCAAGTGTGGTGGTGCTATGTAATTCCCAAGAAAAGCATCATTCCTACAAGATACCAACCCAATGATACTAAATGAACCAAGGAATCCAGGAAGGTGAAGAAGATAGCATTCTACCATTTCTTATCTGATAATCATCAAATAACCAAGGCAATATCAGGACAAAATCCAAGTCTGAAAATCTAATTTAATTAGTTCAAAGTAACTCACTTTCTCCAACCAGATGGCAGACTACTTCTGACATTGTCAGCATCCTACAGTCCACCTTCCAAATATATGCATGCATATATTTCTAATAGAAAATATTGGGCGATAGCATAATTTCACTTATTTCCTTCATGATCTTTCTTTTGTTAGTTTTGTAGTCTGAGTTGATTTTGTCCCCTTATTGTATTAAAAGAAGACACACATTTTAAGAAACAACTCAAGGGAAAAAACAATTGGCAGGAGGTAGGGATACCTTTTATTTGAACAGATGTTCTTCTAGACTCATTGATAATGGAAGCTCAGTAGACAAGAAATCCCAACTAAATGTAGGTTATTGCATGGGAATCTCATGTTGTAGTTTACCAGATAAATTATTGACATATACCATATGGATTGATCTTTGATCTTTTATTCTCAACTGAAGGGGTAATTCTCCAGACCAAAGTTGCAAGGAATATTATATTTTTCAAACTTACCCTTTCCTACATTATTAACATCTCTCCTCCACTCAGGCCATCATTAGTATTTTTCTAATTGCACTCCCAGGCCCGCTATTCATATTTTTCTGTTATACTATTGTGTCAAATAATTAAAATGTCAAATCAAAATCAGTTTTGTCTAAATTAATGGCCTTCGTGGCCTTGAATTTCTGAAAAAAGAAACTATGTCACTGTTATTGTTTCCTTGCTTATAAAGCAGTTGGGGGGGGGAGTGTTCTTCAATAGACATTAAGTCTAGCACTCAGAATGACATTCCTTAGAGAGCTTTTATAGAGAATAAGGAATATTGTCTTGACAGAAATATGCAAGAACCTCTATCTAGGCAAAAGAGTGTGAAACGTGTTTTTTAAATCAAGAGCAATGGTATAACATTGGGAAGAAGATCAGGGAGTGTCCCCTTGTTAAAGAAGGGGAAAGTAAAAGAAGGGGAAAGAGGTACAGCACAATTAGACTTACATGATTGTGTTTTTATAGCCAAATTTTAGCTTTCTTGTGGAGCTGATATCCTGATTTGATCTACCTACCAGGGCTGGCAGTTTTGTATATGCTTGTAGTTTAACCCTGGAAAGAGAGAGAGGGGAAAAAAGATGGGAGACTTTTGGATACACTGGACACCTCTTTTCCCAAAAAGTTTGCTAAACAAACATTTTAACAGGCATCCATAATCAATATTGCATGGCTCTTTTCAGAAAGAAATTGGTGGTGATGGCCCCGTAGGGAGATAGTGAAGAATCCAATAGAGCAAGTTTCTTACGTTAAATAAAGTTTTATTTCGGATAAACAAAACTTGAACTTAACTCATTCACTTGAGCAGTTTGGGCAGATAAAATAATGTTTTAGATGTGAATGAAAAGTTTAATTTCAACTCAGAAAAGATAATATTTGAAATAAAATATTGTAAGCAAGCCTTATACTAAGTTTGCAGGCTTTTCCTTTCCCTTCAAGCAGAAGGTGTCTATAAGCAGAAAGTCTCCTTCATCCATTATTTAAAATTAAAAAGCCGTAAGTAAATGATGTCATTGATTTCTGTAATTTGTTAGTCCCTCCCAAAAGTTCTGCTCAACAATTACGCAAAGTGCAGACTGTACTAGACCAGCAATTTCTGCCATAGTTCTTGATCACTCCAAAGATGACTCCTCAAGGAATTGTGTGACCAAATGACTTCTATGGGAGTTGTACAGCATCCTGGGTAGTTCTCTTACTTGTGGTTCCTCACACTCTCAGGAATGGCAGATGTGTATCAGGTCCCTAGCCAACTTCCTTCTATGGTGATAAGTAGGAGTTGTGGCTCTTGCTCAGTCTTCCTATTGGGGACTAGGTAGAAAGAACTGTAATTCCATGGAGAAAGTTCTTTGGGAATGATGACCCCTTCCTGTCCCCTATATTGTGATTGTCCTGGCTAATCCAGGACAGTTGGAAGTTGCATAGTTTTAAATAATCACCTTGAAGCTTCCCTTCTACAGCACTATGTCCAGGGCAATTAGCTTGCCTAATGTTGGCTGAAGAGTAGGAAATACAGTTACACTAATATTCCCTTCATTTTCAGAAAACAAACATTATAAACTCTAAAGTTACATTTATTCACAGTGGGGAGCAGAAAGTCCTTCTGATCATAAGTCAGCTAGAGGGCGGGAGTGACCAGAGGGAGTCATATGACCCCTGACAGCCAATAAGGGAAAAGAAAAGAGTTTTGTCAGGGCCTAGTGGAAAGATTTTTTTGGTCTTTGGGGAGAGTTGGCTGGAATCCTAGAAAAGAGGGAAGAGATCACCTCAGACAAAGTTGTAAACTGAGTTGTTCAGCTGTAATTAGAATTGTGTTAGGGTTTTTTTATATTGGCTTTTTTTTACTATGTGTTGTGTGGATTACTTTGACCCCTTCCATAAAGCTGATTTTGTTTCAATCCTGGAATTCACTGGCTGCCTTGTAGCACCTCAGCTTGTCAGAGCTACAGCCTCCCAAAATTTTTGATTTCCCATTTTGTATTTACCCAAAGCTGGGCTAGGGAGAGGATTTCCCCTTCAATTCTCTCCTAGGTCTGCAGAGGGCTGGTGGGGAAGGGAGATTTATAGTGTGTGTGGGAGGGGCAGCAAGCAAGCCTAATTTATGAGTTGCTTTTACCCACAAGCATCAGTGACCTGAGAACGGAAGGACCTCAGAGGAGGGGCTGCTTCAATCCTGAAGGCACCTCTTCCCTTTCCCTATAACAACAAGTTATTTCAGTACAGTACAATTCTTGACTTCTGTAAAGGGTAAGCCCTGTAATGTCCAGCTTATTCTCTAACTTAGAAGGATGATAATATCTTCCCCCCATTACATTTAGTAAAGCAAAGCATAAGCTGCAATGTATTTTGGATTCTCCCATTTTCATTATACTGTACCAGATGCTACTTGCACCAGTGAAGAGGCTTATATCCCAATGTTTATGTTCTCAGACATTAACAGTGAGGAGATAGACAGCGCTGCAGCTCTGGGCATTAACCAGTGAATAATGCTAGACTCTTTCCTTCCTTCCTTCCTTCCTTTCTTCCTTCCTTCCTTCCTTCCTTCCTTCCTTCCTTCCTTCCTTCCTTCCTTCCTGAAATGACCTATCTCTCATTCATCTCTCTCTCTCTCTCTCTCTCATCTATCTATCTATCATCTATATCTCTATTATCTATCTATCTATCTATCTATCTATCTATCTATCTATCTATCTATCATCTATCTATCTATCTATCTATCTATCTATCTATCTATCTATCTATCTCTATCTCTATCTCTATCTCTATGTGTGTGTGTACGTATACACACAAATATACATACAGTATATACACATACGCACACACATACAGTATATGTATATGTATGTGTATGTATATATGTATGTATGTGTATACACGCAAACACACACGTGTGTGTGTGTGTGTGTGTCTGTGTGTGTCTGTGTGTGTAGCATTCCTGACGGATTTCTTATATTATAATTTCTCAAGATATAAGATCCAGAACCTATATGATACCCAATTTATTTGTTCCAAATAAGCTTAAAGTGAAGTAAGCAAAGAAATGCTTGAGCATGTAAATCCAGAGTAAACAACCTCTGCATCCCCAAACCATTCAAAGCATGGATATTTGGTGATGCTATGTCTGTTGGGGTAAAAAAAATATAGCAAAAGTGATGTATGCTGGACTGAATACATCTGCTTTATTTTAAGAGAAGGAAGAAAAGGCCACTCCTTACAATGTGGAACAAAAATTCTGTCTGCCCGCTCTAATGATATCACCATGTTCCTGCCACATTTTTGCAACCTTGAGAAGGCAATTAGAAAAGACAGTGTGATTACACCAGATTACCCCCCACTCTGACCTCACCCTGTGTAAATAATAGTAGGGAGAATGATTGAAATGATATGGAATCCGTTTTTCCTGTTGAGAGAACTTTTTCCAGTTCTGATTGAACAAACAGAGGTTTTATGCTTTCCTCCCAGTCTGGAAGAAACTGCTGATGTGCAATTATGTCTGAAGAGTTCTCCTAGTTGAGCTCTTTCAGCTTCATTCCTAGGGCATTATGTTCTTCTCCTATGAGGTTAGGGCATGGTGAATTCTTGCTGGCTCAGGAGAAGGACTTCAAAAGTTGGGAAAGCAGAAAATCTATTAGAGTTGTAGAAGTTTGTCCAACATAGGGGAGGAGAATGGGCAAATATGGCCAGCGATGGATTTATTTGTTTGTTTGCTTGGCCAAGGCAATGGGAGTTTTCAGTGGCTTAGGTGATTTGTGCCTCTTAACTCGATCTTGATTTTCCAGGGTTTGGCGGATTGAGGTCAGGATTAGGCTTGTCATGAGCAAGACTGAAGGGTGTTATTGTGTGTGTTCAGCTGAAATTGGAATGTGTATGCCTTAAGCAAGATTGTATACTTCTTGATTGCTTTGTAGTGGTACTACTTCAAGTGAAAAGTAAAAGGGATAGGAGTGAAGTATTAAAAGGAAACTTTTTCATGGTGGAAAAAATGTTTTATTGTTCGATGCGCAACAGCCTGCTATGTACATATGAGGTTGACGCTCTTATTAGCTGTACATGTGCAGAAATGATGGATTTTGTGACAGAGAGAATTGAATTGCAGACATTTCTTCAGACATCATTCTTCAGTTTCTAAGAGAGAAAAAAAAGATAAGCCTGTAATTATCTTAAATTAACACTGCAAACTGTATCTTTGGATTAGTCAAATGTGGGGAGGGTAGCCAAGAGAAAAATACCACAAAAATACTGGAAAAACCTATAAGTGCTCTACAAATAACACTTCTCATTGCAGCTGCTAATTGTGCATTAAAAGGGGAGAGGGGTGCCAGATGAGGCCCAGGAAAAAGCAATTTTGGAAGATGGACAGTTGAGGCAAAAATCTGTTCCTTTTTGCTGGCATAGCTTTTGAGCTACAAACAAAATAATGCCTTGATTAAAATTGACTCCATGACTCAAAAATTGTTCCTATGCAGAAAAAAATCTTTATGTAAACAAAAATCATGTTAAAAGAATAACTTCTTACATTATTAGGTAGATGACCTACTTAAGGTCCCCCTGTTAAAATTTGGCACTGCAACCAATGTGGAACAAAGGTATTAAATTAATTCCAGACCATTAAATTCTTATCCTGTGAGAACAGTAAATGATCCAGTTTTAAATTGTTAGCTACTACAGAGACAGTGGATTATCGTCTGTGGAAGTTCAGTCCATGAGCCATAGTTGTAGTTGTAGTATGAAAGAGCTGGTTCTTTGGAAGTATTGAGCTTGAGATCCCTTGACACACTGAATTTAGGCTACTTACCTCTCAACTGGAATGACCAGTGATTGTCGGATTTTTTGGGGGGTGAAGTCCCATAGCAAATGTTTCCCATAGAAAAAAACTTGGGTTCCATACAGTTAAAATGAATATACTTATTTGTAACAATTTCATTCCGCACATGGGATTTTCTTTTTTCTTTAACTCTAGGAGCTTCTGAAGGTATACTCATTTGATGACCATTATATCTATGAAGACATTTTCTTCTTTCTCTTTTTGGAAACATGACCTTTTTGTAAAGGCAGCTTGATAATGGAAAAAATGATATTTTTATCCTGAGCACTATGAAGAGCCCTTCAGGGTTGACTATTCCCTTGGCACCTAGGACCTCAGTTTATTATTTGCTTGAACAATGCCTAGGAGTTGACTAGAGAGATTTCTGAATGGATCTACAGGTGATGACCACATCGAGCTGACCCTGGTTAATCTTACAAAGCCAACCAGCATTAGACTTGATAAAATTTTGATGAAAGGCCTCCAGAAATCCCAGGGCTCAAGCCTAGACCAGGAAGCAGATAATAGCAAAACATGTTGTTGTGAAGAAAATGACATGGCATGAGATTTTTTTTTTTTTGAAGCACCATTGCCTTCAATGGTGTTAGTGTTAGAAGGCTACAATCTTTACTACCCACTTCCCTGACAATAAGCTCCATTTAATTCAGTTAATACATATCTGGATTTGCACTACACAAGTTGTAGAAAGTGCCTCAGTAGAATAGTTTTGCATTGGCCCTTGGAACATAGGCCTGTACCAGGTGTGTATGAGTTTACTGTTCATTTTAAGGAAACTGCAATCACATGCACACTTTTGAAAGCTGGCTATGTGTCATCAAGTTGGTATCAACTTTTAGAGACAAAATTTTCTCCATGACAAACTGTCTGTAAGCTTCAGGTCTTGCAAAGGTGCACCCATTTTCCACTGTAACTGAGACTATCTGTCTTGCTGTTAGTCATTGTCCTTTTCTCTTTCCATGTTTCCCAGAGTTAGAGCCTTGTCTGGAGACCTAGGTCTCCACATAATGCAGACATGTCCAACCATTGTCCATGGGCCACCTGCTGCTCTGGACAGCTAGTCATGTGGCCCACAAGACTCTACATTTTTAACATTATGATGTGATTTATATATAATAACTATATTAAATATTATATATGCAACCCAAGACAATTTCTCTTCACTCAATGAGGCCAAAAAGTTGGACACTCATGACATAATGTGCTCCAAAGCAGAGAAGAGGAAAGAGGGGGGGGGGGGAAGATTGTGCCTTATGTTACATGAAGCATATTGAAATATCGTTATTTCAGATTTGGAAATGTGGGGATAAATGGATCTGTGATTCATGCTTGTTCACAACTCTGTGTTCTGGAGCTGCCTTCCAATTTGATGTCAAAATCCAGGTTGCTGTCCTGATACCATGTTCCTATATTTAATATACTAAACACTTCAGAAACTAATATTTTTGTGTTATATAACATAATTTAAAGCATGAATAATGGTCCAATAAAATACAATAACATCACAGCAAAAATAAATATGCAGAATGAAATGAAAGCATGCTGGCAAGTCAATTGCAAAATGAAAAGTGTCAGCAGGTGCAAGAGATTAAAACCATTGTATCTAGTAAAATGCAAATTTGTTTTAAAAGCACAGGACAAGAAGTTTGGGAAAGGGAACTCACCCCGTGTCCCCCATGCAGAATTAAATCAAGCACTAAGAAGGTTTTCTTATGAACATACCTTACATTCAGCAACAGAACTGGGAGGCACATTTTTTTTTTCCTTTTTAAGAAAAATGTGAAATGGAAATAGTTGTATATCTAACCCAGGGTCCCCCAAATTGGTCAATATCTTACCCCAAGGCTTGATGAGTTTATCCAATGTGTGAATAAATGGCTGGAGATCAAAAGGGGTCAGTACATGACTGGGGTCAATAGAAACAGGTTGAACCCAGAAGAACGTAGTGACTTACAGTATGACTAAAATTCCCCAGTCTCCCATCAAATATCAGTGCCATTGTTGATGCTCATCAGATGCATCCTTCCCATTTATAATATTGGTAGTTCCAGTAAAATATTATATTTTTCATACTTCCAATATTACCTACAGTATATTTATGAAATTGCTGTTATAATTGTTATTGTTATTGATTAGTTTTGGGTTTTTTTCTTCCATGCAATCATGTCCAATTCCCAGGGACTGCCTGGACAAGACCATACAGTTTTCTTGGCAAGGCTTTTCAGAAGTGGGTTTGTCATTGCCTGCTTCCCAGAGAGAATCATCAGCCCAAGGTCACCCTGCTGGCTTTCTGCCTAAGGTTGGACTAAACCAGTGGTGGGATTCAAATAATTTAACAACTGGTTCGCCTAGGGTCAGGTTGGCTGTCGTGGGAGGTGTGGCCCATCCCCGTCCTCCAGCTCCACTGCACATGTGGGACGAGCCTCCCATGACGGCCAACCTGACCCTGGGCGAACCGGTTATTAAATTACCCCCCCCTATCAAAGTGGATCCTGGGCGCTGCGCTGCAATGGAGAAAGGGGCAATGGAGCGGCTGGCATGAGGGAAGGAGGAGGGAAAGTGGCCTTCTCCTTCCCTCGCGCCGGCTGCTCCATTGCCCGTTTCTCCATTGCAACGCAACACAGCGCCCAGGATCCACTTTGATAGTGGGGAGGGTGGGTAATTTAACAACCAGTTCGCCTGAACTGGTGCGAACCGGCTGAATCCTACCCCTGTATTCATTATTTTCATATAATAAATGTCTGAGGGTTTATGAACAATATGAAACTTCACAAAGGGTCAATGAGCTGAAGAGTTTGGGGACCGGTGATCTAACCAATGACTTTAGCTTTTTTGTCCGACCATCTATCCCTACATCGTCTCTTTTGAGAAGGTAGTTAGGTCATCCTTGCCTTTCCCAGATTGTCATAATTTTCCTTCAGGTACAGGTAGTACCACAATTGAGCCCAACATTTCTGTTGCTAAGTAAGACAATTGTTAAGTGAATTTTGCTCCATTTTACGATCTTTATTGACACAGTTGTTAAGTGAATCACTGCAGTTCTTAGTAACATGGTTGTTAAGTGAATCTGGCTTCTCCATTGATTTTGCTTGGTCAGAAGATCGCAAAAGGGGATCGCATGGCCCAGGACACTGCAACCATCATAAATATGAGTCAGTTGCCCAGTGCCTAAATTTTGATTACATGTCCATGGGGGTGCTG
The DNA here is from genome assembly GCA_003457575.1 of Thermophis baileyi. Lineage (NCBI taxonomy): Eukaryota > Metazoa > Chordata > Lepidosauria > Squamata > Dipsadidae > Thermophis > Thermophis baileyi. The sequence goes on along the minus strand of QLTV01000974.1, from coordinate 958,299 downwards.
CAATGGTCGTTAAGTGTGAACAACAATCATAAGTCATTTTTTTCAGTGCCATTGTAACTTTCAATGGTTATTAAAGTAACTGTTGTAAGTTGAGGACTGTCTATATACAATTACTATCTTTGCCAAAGGAGGCAGGCAGTATAAACTCTCTCCTGCCACCTTAGCTTCTCAATTGGCTTCTTTTGAAAGGGGAACAAAGTAAGCAACAGCTTCCAACCAGCCCAAAGTTGTAGACAGCTGTACAGGTCAAACTAAAGCTGCTTGCTATTGGCAAAAAGCCACTCCTGGCTGAAGGCTTGCTCTTGCTTTTTGGCTCCTGCCAGAAGTGATGCCACTAGGGAGCTGCTGATTGAAGCTTTTGGGAAAAGGGTAGAACAGATAAACATTCTGAAGTGATTTTCCAAATCTGCTAGCCCTTCTCTTCCCATTTCTTCTTCAAATTCCTAGGTTCTATCATATCTCAAGACCTAAAATGGACACCTAACATCAAAAACGTCATCAAAAAAGCACAACAAAGAATGTTCTTTCTGCGCCAACTCAGGAAGCTCAAACTGCCCAAGGAGCTGCTGATACAGTTCTACAGAGGAATTATTGAGTCTGTCATCTGCACCTCTATAACTGTCTGGTTTGGTTCTGCAACCCAACAAGACAGACACAGACTTCAGAGGATAACCTTGACATAAATTGTTTCAACTCCTACCCTCAAAACGACTCTATAGAGCACTGCACACCAGTACAACTAGACACAAGAACAGCTTTTTCCCTAACACCATCACTCTGCTAAACAAATAATTCCCTCAACACTGTCAAACTATTTACTAGGTCTGCATTACTATTAATCTTCTCATCGTTCCCATCAGCCATCTCCTCCCACAACTGACTGTATGACTGTAACTTTGTTGCTTGTATCCTTACAATTTATATTGACTGGTTCCTACTATGATTTGATTGCTTATTTGTACCCGGACTATCATTAAGTGTTGTACCTTATGATTCTTGATGAACTTATCTTTTCTTTTATGTACACTGAGAGCATATACACCAAAGACAAATTCCTTGTGTGTCCAACTCCAATCACACTTGGCCACTAAAGAATTGTCTAGTCTAGTCTAGTCTCTATTCTATTCTATTCTATTCTATTCTATTCTATTCTATTCTATTCTATTCTATTCTATTCTATTCTATTCTATTCTATTCTATTCTATTCTATTCTGTCTCCTGTGAGCTGCCCGTCATAGTATTTCCGATTGAGAGATATCAAACTGATTTAAGAAAGCGGTGCTTATAGGAATAAGCACTTCTGTGCAATCTCAATAGAAGGAAGCAACTAGCTGACCTTGTTCAGACTTGGAAGCTAAATAAGGTTAGCCTTGGTTAGTGCTTGGGTGGAACCCAATGGGGGAATTTCAGAGCTAAAAGAACAGGTGAAAAGACATCACACAAGAAAGCATGAAATTTCTGTACTGCTGCCAAGAAAGTTGCATAGATGTATCCATGTAGTCCATAGGAATTTAATGAAACAGCAGTGTTTTGACCCTTTTATATTCAAATGGACTCTTAATTCTCCAAATTTGCTTTCTGTGCAGTACAACTTTAACTTAGACTGACTCTTCCACTGTATAATGGAGATATGATTAGGCAAATGGTTGTAACAATGAAAATTACAACCTGGAGCAGTTTATTTATATTGGCTACATTGGCTTATCTTGACTTAGCATCGTTCTGCAAAAGTGGATATTTAAAACAAAACACAATAGTCCTTTAGTATCTAAGTCAGTCCAAAGTCATCATAAGTTTGTTCTTTCCCAGAAGTCTGATTAGCATAGAGATAGAGCAAAAAATTAACAGGTATTTTATTTGTTTTGAAAGTAAGGAAGTAAAATCCCTGTTACTTTCACAACTGGTGTTATGGAGAGTTTCTCAGTTTGATGGCACATTGTTATCCACAGCAACAAATATTGCAACATGGACCATAACTGCTGTTGCCTGGAGGAAAACCTAAGGACATTTGAAAGAGCATTGTTCTGAGTAAGCTGTGAAAGTGTATTTAGTTTGCAGTTGTTACACTAAAACCAAACAAGAGGTTTTGATGTATTGCCAGAAGGCTTTATCTTAAAACACACAGACACAGATGCACACACATCCATTATAATCAAGCACGAAGGACAGACAGATGCATATTTTGTGGTTCAGTACTATATGAAAAGTTATTTTCTTTTCATTAAAGTATCACTCTGTACATATTGCCTTATCGGAGAGCATACAGTAGGCAGTGTAGCCATTCCAGTACAGGATTAATCCACCTCAGTCAAGTTTTGATGTTAAAGGGCAGAAGGTTTATGGTGAAAAAAGTCTTGCAAAGGCCCAGAAATGGAAATCAGGATTATTAAAATGAGTGAATCATATATAGTAAAGGTTTCCAAGAATTATAATACATGAATTAACTGATCACAGCCTATTATCAGGTAGAGGGTTTAGCCCAGGCTTAAAGTCAACCCAATATCAGCATAACAAAAGGATAACGTGTGACAGGTACAACAGAAAATACTGGGGTTTTTTTTCCTAGCCAGAAATGTTAGAAGATTTAACTTAAACAACTTTTTAAAAAAATCCCTTCTACCTATTCAAGACAGTAATACCTTTATGTTATTCTGTTGTTCTAAGATTGAGTCAAAGCATTTGTTGATAGAAATAGAAAATAAATACGGAATTATAAAAATGGTTGGTCTCAACTGTAAGTACCTTGGCACCCTGGTATACGATATTCATTCATTCATTCATTCATTCATTCATTCATTCATTCATTCATTCATTCATTCATTCAAACAATCAATCAATTTCTATATCCACCCAACTCAACCAAATCTTCTGAGCAGCTTATGATTCTAAAATTATATTAAAAAAATTAAAAACATTACATTAATAAAAACATCCACAGAATTTATTTATTTATTTATTTATTTATTTGTCAAGCGTATATATGATTACGAACAAAGTATAAACAGAGTATAAACATGTTTGTGAATATATAAGTACAAGCATGGTTATGAGTACAAGAATTTTAACGAGTATATGGGTACATTAGGACAGGGACGGTAGGCACGCTGGTGCGTTTATGCATGCCCCTTACAGACCTCTTAGGAATGGGGTGAGGTCGACGGTGGACAGTCTAAGGTTAAAGTTGTGGGGGTTTGGGGAAGAAACTACAGAGTCGGGTAATGTATTCCAGGCATTGACCACTCTGTTGCTGAAGTCGATATAATAAATACGAATAAATTTGTGTATCTTTAAGCTGAAATTTCCTTCCTTCCTTCCTTCCTTCCTTCCTTCCTTCCTTCCTTCCTTCCTTCCTTCCTTCCTTCCTTCCTTCCTTCCTTCCTCCCTCCCTCCCTCCCTCCCTCCCTCCGTAATAATTTTATTATCTATTAATTTTGATCACTTTCTTGGTTATTATTTGTACTGGAGACATCTCAGAAATTTAAATAAAGGCAAGTCTCCTTATTTGGAATTTAAAAGCAATGCATAGAAAGAAATGTTTGATTTCAATAGCTTTATTCATTTATGTTATTTAATTATATTAGCAAAGCTGTTGAGATGGTCTGTTAATTGATATATGCAAGGTGCTTAGTGAAATAAATTGTATTCATTGGTTGTAAAAAAAATTCTTTTCTTTATTGCAATTTTGGCACTATATAAGCATTTCTTTTTGTGAATCTTCTAATACCCAGAGTTTCCCAAATTAATTTAAAAAAAAATATTGCAAAAAATAAATATTGCAAAATGATAAACTCCTAAGAGATTCTTGGCAGTATTGCATATGATCCCACAGGAGAACATCACAATCTCCTAGAGTGGCATTCTTATTTGTGGTCTTGTGAGATGTGATCAACAAAATGGCATGCGATTTTGGGTGGTTGATTGTTGAGTACCTAGTTCATCATCCAAGCTGGAACATGGGACCTATAAAGATTGAGTACTCTTGTCTGAATCATTACAATCTAATTTCAAAAAGCAGGAAACGAAGCCCAAGCCTCATCCCTGGTATACACAATAGCTGTTTATGCAAATTCTTCACCATACATGTCTATATTGAAGGAAAGCTTGGTGTTGTGTGTCTAAGTGGAATACAGAATTGTCCATGTTGTAAATCAGACCAGTTGCCACTTAGCCCAGCACTAATTAGTGGTTTTCTAAGACTGCAAACAGAACATCAGCACTGGGGATTGGCCTTGGATTTTCTACAAGATAGGTGGATATTCTGATTTGGAGCAATGGCCCTTCCCTATGTGAACTAGGGAGGCTGCATGCTAAGCACATGTGTATACAAACAAATATATTGATTGTTTTTTTCACCAGCAGCTCTCATTACTATCATTGCATCTTTCACCATTATTCTTTCCCACTTATGATCTTCATCTTGTTTTTCCTTTTTGTTCCTGTATTTCTTCCCTGAAGAATTCTAAGTACTAAGTAAAAAGCCTTTGCATACCATTTTCTAGCTGGCTATTTTCTTCCAAATACTGTTTGGAACAGTAACCTACCATAACATACAACATTAATAATAATAATAATAAAAAAATAAGATCCCAAATATTTGCATTTCTGTAGTAATACATTTTGTTAGCATCTCTGGGCTTACAAAATAGGAAGAGGAAACGAGACCCAGTAATTGGAACTCTATTAATTGCATTTGCTAGATTAAATGCCTTTGGAAACTATAGCTCTTCCCTTAGGAATGTGCTGTAGATTTGGTTAGAGGTGGGTAAAAGAGATCTTAAGCTTTCCTCAATATCTCTGAGCTGCCTATTGAATCAAAATAGTTTGTGGGGATGTAAACTGCTTCACTGGACACATATTTTGATCTAAAACAGCTTACTGCAAGAATTGCTTAGACTTGCAATCTCTGCCGAAGGACTTATCATGTCCACAGTAGACATTGTAATTTTTTTTTGTATTTATTGCAGTATAGTTATAGACCATCTCTAACCTAAGAATGATTATTCAGGGTTAGGTTTATTTTTGTTATGAGATCACACATCTCTGTCATTGACCACACTGCTGCTTGCAGTCATAACTAAGAGTAGGGTTAGTCTTTTCCATACTAAATCTGGAGGATAAAAATGGAAATTATACTAATTACTTAGCACCGTGGCTTTCCAAGTTCCATATTTGTTTTGTAGAATGATGTCAGGTATAAAAGAAAAAGTTTCGTGGGCTCAAAATGCTAAATGGAAGCACATGTTATTTGGAAAACACATCTTTTTCTGCTTAATGGATGAGTGTTTTATCTGGAGCTTAAGTGGTATGTTTGTGTAGTTACATGTTCTGCCATAATAGAACCATGCAATTTGACTGAAATCATTAAATGCTCTAAGACCAAGTTTTATTTCTCTTTTGTTTATTACAAAGTTCAACTGTCCTTCTAAGCATTTTCAGATACTGCATTTTGGTGGATTTTCTTCCCAGTATTCATGTTTATGGTACCATCTGTTAAACACTATAACAGAATGCAATTTAAAGAGGAAATTAAAAACATCAAACCAAATTCAGACATTTGGATTTCCCATGAATAGCTTGCTAACTGTTCAGTTCAGAATTTACTGAGATCATTTCTCAAATATTTTCCTCTTAAAATGGGAATAGGAAGCAACACTTTTGTACGAAATTATCAGTTTTTTTCTGTCTGATGTATTGGTTTCTCTTCAACATCCTATGAGGAGAAGATCACAAAACATGGCCAAGAGATGTCTGCATTTGTTGATCAGTCACCCTTAGAAACTGAAGCTGTTCATATATTATTTTGATACTCTACCTTCTTTGAATCAAATTGTTACTGATGTATAGGAATGACCTTGGATGAAAAGAGGAAGATTCTCAGATTAAGCAATGACCTGATAAATGAAATTTGAGTTTGAAGGAGAAGGGATGAAAAAAGCATCTCAGTAGGGACCCTCCCTAGTTTTGGAAAAGTAAAAATGAGTGATAGAAGGGGTAATTTCTGACTTGCAAAATAGATACCAGCCTTATGAGGTAATCCAGACAAAAAACACAGCCAGGAATACCATCTCTATTTTTATTATAAGGCTACATTAATAGAATCTTGCAAATCTGAAAATATCCCTTCTATCTCTCACTTTTATTCTCCCCAAAACTACGTAGGGAGAATCCTTTTTTGAGATGCTTTCACTACCATTTCTCCTTTAGATTCAATTTCATGTATCACACTTAGACTGCGGATTTTCTACCTGTCTTCCAAGGCTATTCCCACATTCATTACATACGAGCATAGATATTTATGTTCTGGATGGAGCTTCATATAACACCACCAAAGAAGGCAATTGTCCATGAACTATTCATAATGAATTTGAAACAATAAAAATTAGGTTTGGTAATGATGGATACATTCAGATGCTCTATGAGAGGAGATGGAAGGGAATCCTAGACATCCTGGGAGGGTTTCAAAATTTTGTTATTACTTCTTACAATAATAAAGTAGAATTCTAGTAGTCCTTGTACTGTCTGTTTCCTGATTGGCCTAACTGGAAGAGTTGACAATTATGGAGCCTACTGAATTCTAATGATCAGGTTATCATACTAGATGATTCAGGCTATAATACCAAATTCTAATAATTAATTAATCAATCACTTTATGATCTCTAGAATTCTCTCAGGTAAGACTATCAGACGGATCATGCTTTCTTCAGTACTTCTTCCCCTCACCTTTATTGGAAGTAGGGTTAGGGACATTCGTTCTCCACCAATCATTTGGCACGTCATCCATTCTTTAGAATTTTTCAGACACCACCATTCTTTAGAATTTTCAGATAATACGTAAAGATTAAAAAAAGCCTTCTATTCTTTGGGATGCAATTATTATGATTTATATTCTGCTTTTCATATTTGCTTAATGGAACATATACTACAGTAGGAAAATTGGAAATTATTACCTGTATTTTGGGGGATTTTTGGTTGTTATTTTAGGATTAGGGGAAAATACTAATATGTTTATTGTAATTTTGTAGGGTCAGAAGGTGCCTACATTTCAGTGTGAGCACATCCCATTATTTCAGCATTTTTTTTCTTTTTTCTTTTGCCTTGAAGCTCATATGTCCACACTGCTAGATCCTCACTATCTTATCACTATTAGTACCTTGAATAGGAGGTAAGGGGTAATGGAAATTTCCTTTAAAAATTGTCCATGTGCATAGCCATGCTTATTTATTCTATCCCTTAGCCTAAACATAGTTGCAAGGAGCCCTCAGGGTAGTTCACAATGAATAAAATATAAAACAATAAAATATATCCAATAAAATAGCTGAAGCAACTATGTGAAGTAGATAAGATACAAGCTAAAAGCATCAATCTTATATTCTAGTCCATGTTGAGCCTCTGGTGCATTTTAATTTTGTAGTTCAGCATTATGGAAGAGAGATAAATTAAATAAACTCTGGAATGTTGAGAGATTTGGGTTTTAGAGATGATTGAACTGTATTATCTTTTACCAACTCTTGTTAAGAAGACGACCAACCTCCAGGAAAAAAAAAGAGTAATCGGAGTACTTTCGCAAAGTTTAAATGACTTTTCAAACATTACATGTTTCTCTAATACAGTAGCTCGGCTAACCAGAGTTCATCTGAGCATTTATATATAGCCTGTTGTGTTTGATCATGTTCTGAAAAGCAAGTAGATATAGATACAGCACCATCAATTGGTATGAGTTGGCCCAAAAATGCAGGAACAAGCAAGCCCAAGGAATAGAGAAAGAATATGAATTGTGAGACTGAGAGATGAATAATGACAATAGCAGCTCCTCTGCAGGGAAACAACTTATGGGGAGTTCAGAATTGAAGTGAGTATGTGATAAGTGAATCAAATATAGCAAAGTCACCAAGCTGTTCCATTCTCACCAGGTGTCAGCCCTGGAGGCCATCTTTTTCTTTGGACCTTCAGGGCTGCCACATTTAGTGCTGTGGGAAACTGGGAGGGGGGATTGCATGGAGTGGCAGGGATATCTAGCCATAATAACCTTCTTTTCTCTGAGAGTCAAGGACATTCGGCCTGCACCTGGAGTGGCATGACTGGGAGGCATCACCAGTTGGGACAGTGCATTGATTGGACCATGTGATCAACATGTGGGTGCAGGGGAAGGGACTTGGACTTTCTTTTGGGTGGGGAAAACCTGGAAGCTTTCAGATTCGGGTTTTCCCAGATGTGCCAATATGACATCTCTAATAAAATGGAACTTTGAGGAACTTCTAGCCTCGGAGTCTTCTTTCGTTGGGGATGTTACTTGGAACCCTGACACCAGGTTGCTCCAGCACTACAGAGATTTCTCCCTAAAAGAACAATATAACCATCCAACTGGGAGATGATAGAGGAATTTAGTGACTCTGTCAAATATGAACGTTGTCAGTTACCTGAAAATCAAGGTGATGGTACAAAGGCAACTTTATGGTCCATAACATAGATAGGAATAGATCTTATTCCTTATAGTAGCCTCATCATTAGTACCCCAATCACCCAAAAATTAGCTCAAAAAAGATTGTATAAATACACCTTTGTTCTTGTCCATTGCTTAATCCTCAAGGCTATTACATTCTAACTAAAGGACATGGACCAAACATTTTTTCATTTTAGTGTTTGAGTAGAAAGAACTCAAGAGGACAAAGTAAAAAACCTTTTTGGCAGCATCCTCATTACAGAAATATTTAAACTTTATAGTTTTGTTACTATCATCTGCAACTTCAGCATTTTGTTTTATCGCTGTTTCAGTCATACAAATAATTCTAACCAATCACAGAAAATGTGGCACAGAAGATACCATTATCATGCTATATAGGCAACCAGATTTATTAACAGCATCATGGGCAAATAAATCCCATTGAAGCAATAAATGTAATATTTGGGAGAGAGGTTTCATAGATAATTTGAAATAATATGGCAACTGAATGATATCTCGATGATTCATTGCATACCTGATTTGGATATGCACTGACACCAGTGAAGGCAAATATAACATTTTATAAGGAGGGTTTGACCACTTAAACATTAAACTTCACTTCTGAAAGTATCACTACAATGGAAAATGGTATTGTTGAAAATGTTTATAAAAAGTGTCTCTTGACATCCAGCTCCTGAAAATAATGTTCTTTTTTAAAAACCAATTTTGACTTATCTTTGGGCCATTGTCTGTCAGGGTTGATTTCTGACCTCAGTCTTGCATATCAATTACAAGGACAGTTATCCTCATCAAACTTATAATAAACTGTATTGGATTAACTTCCAGTCGTGATATGTTTATCGGTGGTGGTTACCTGGATTTGGGTATAAAAGTTTTGATGATTCCAGAATGGGATGACTAGAAGAATAGCAGGTATGTTACAGTCATATTATCTAAAACCAAGGATGGCCAAGCATTTCCATCATTATCATGAGACCATGGAATTGGCACATTCAATTCAATAAGAATTGCACTCTTCCTGTCTCTCTCTTTTTCAACTTTTTAGGAAAAGTAAGTTAAACTGAAATATTTGCCATCTGAAAAAAGAATGAGATTATCCCAAAATAGGTTGTTAAAAACACTGACAAGTATAGATAGAACATGATTTATGGACCTTTAACTTTTTAAATTAAAATTTTATATCCTTAGGTAATACAGTATCACGGGTATGCATTGAATTCTTGCACCACATTCCAAATTATCTATATCACATTAATTTATCATAGATATGTTTCAGTTGTGTGAGTAAAATGGACAAGATAAATTGAATTAGCTCAACATTTTAGATTGGAAAGGGGGGAAAAATCACGAAAAACTGTCAAAGGCTAAGGAAATCAACTTCACAATTGAAAACCCCCCCCCAAAAAACCCAAAATAAACAACCCCCCAAAAAAACACACCACCAAAGCAGTATTGAAAGAATGCCTTCATTTAAGTGTTCTGCTAGCAAACAGCTTCAACTGACATGTGGACAAGAAATACTTGCAACTGTGTGGATTTTCTTTTTTATTGAAGTCAAAGAAACAGGACTCCCAACTCTCCAAATATTTTCATTTTCCTCCCTCCACACGTACTTTACATAGTAATGCAAACAGAATTGCCTCCTAACCCGTTGAATAAGGGTAAAGAAATAGGACGCCTTTTGAAACTTCTAGCGATGATCAACACATAACCAATGGGTGTGTTATCAATTCTAAAGCAATGGGCATCAATCTTGAATATGGAAAACCAAGTCTCATGTAGTAGTAAAGTCTACATATAGATTGTCCTCGACTTACAACTGTTTGTTCGGTGACTGTTCAAAGTTACAATGGCACTAAAAAAAGTGACTTGTGACAGTTCTCACATGTATGACCATCGTAGTATCTCCATGGTCACATGATCAAAATTTGGGTTCTTGGCAACCGGTATGTACTGTATTTATGACAGTTGCAGTACCCTGCAGTCATGCGATCACCATTTGAGATCTTTCCAGCCAGCATCTGACAAGCAAAGCCAATGGGGGAAGCCAGGTTTGTTTAACAACCGCATCATTCATTTAGTTGCAATGTTTCACTTAACAACCGTGGCAAAAAAGGTCACAATACTGGGTATGACTCACTTAAAGACTGGCTTAGCAATGGGCAATGTCCTCAATTGCGGTTGTAAATTGAGGTCTACCAATATAGGGTACAGACCAGTGGTGGGTTGCTACCGGTTCTCCCCGATTCGGGCGAACCAGTAGCGGCGGCGGCAGGAGGCTACGCCCACCCGCCCGGAAGTCATCACAGACGATCTACGCATGCGCAGAAGGTTCTGTTCATGTGCAGAAGTGCCGTGCGCAAGCAAAGCGAGCACGCACGTGCGCACGTTCACAGTTCCGAACCGGTAGTGTAGGTAAGTGAAACCCACTACTGGTACAGACACATAGGTTTTGTTGTTATTATTTGGAACAATTAGGCTAATGCACAGTCCTTGATGGAAACTGATATTATTTGAGCAACCTCAGTGGGGAATCAAGACTTAATACAGTTAGGTAAGTGCCTGCAGTTTGTGACTTTTGTCATTCTGATAAAGGCAGCATTTCGGTGTTGCACTTGAAACTCCACTCCTTTTATGTGTGCACACAATATGATGCATGTTTAAAAGCAGAGGATCTTGTATCACCATTCTGAGATGTTGCTTTTATCATTCTTGCTCCATCTTTCCTCTGCACAGATGTTCCTATATGCTTGGTTCTGCTGTCTTTGTTCCCATGTGGTCTTTGCATCGAGTTTGAATAAGCAAAACTCCATAGTATGGTTTAGGAATATTCCCAAATTGTATAGGACCCTTTATCCATCAATCTCAAATGGTGGAAATGTAAAAGTGGCATAATGAGGAGTATTGCTAAAACGATGAATGTTATCTTTACAGGAAATGCAGATATTTTTTTTTCCAAGGGGGGGGGGGAAAATTGAATGCCATCTCTTTCAACAGGGGAATCATATAACCATGGCATCTTCAGCTTGTTAGATCTGAGCCATAGTTAATTGGTCCTCATCTAATTCCTTACTGATTCTCGATTCTGGAACATCTGATTCAATAGAAATTCCACAGCACCATCTTCTGGAAATGGACTTGGAAATGAGAACAAAACTATAGTGCAGTGCCCCAACATCTCAATGGTGAAAGCTCAACCATATGATGGATGATGGATGTCCCACCCCAAGAGATGGGGAAGGGGGCTAATTTTGCTAGATCTATCAGCAGCTTTTAATAGCATCAAATGTTGGTAGACTAAAATCAGAAAAGAAAACCTTCTAATTGCTTATATATTTTGCAAACAAAAAAATGTGTAAATGTCAATAAAAGGATATAATTTCATGAACATCAACTCACAACTGATCCAGGCAAATGATAGATTATACCACCAGCTTAAATGAGGCTATATCTACTTTGCAGCTTTCATTGTAGATATCATGTTGCCAATCTATTATGACAGATCTATTTATTAAATGTCTTTGTGTTGATACTGTGAATGCAGAAAAGTTCTATAGTAATACTGAATTTTGAGTGGGGAAATTATTAACATTTCAAAGATGTTTTGATTAAGATTGTCTACTTAAAGTGCAGGAGAGAGGAATCTCCACCTTCTGCTTTGTAAAAGTAGACTGTTTATTTCTGATACACCCCACTGTTGCAAGTGTATATTCATAAACACATTTTAACCAGGGGTGGGTTCTAACTTACCTCGCCACCGGTTCGCTTCCTCCTGCACCGCGTGGCTGCACATGCATGCACAGTAATGAAAAATTGTAAAAATTTTTTTTTTAAAAAAACACCTGAAAACAAGATGGTGGCGCATGCGCAGTGCCGGGGCCTTGGCTTCTGCCCATGCGCAGAAAAAAAAAAAAAGCAAAAAACCCCCCCCCCCAAAATATCCCCCCCCCAAAAAAAAATCCAAAAAAAGATGGCGGCGTCCACGGACCGGCACTGAGAGAACCGGCTCCATGACGTCACCAGCGGTTTGCTACCGGTTATATAGAACCAGTGCGAACTGGGAGGAACCCAGCTCTGATTTTAACCCATTTCCATATTAATTTGCCATTTCTTTAAAAAGCACAAAAATAGCATTTGTGTGCTTAGGTAGCATTTTCATTGTGCTTTACTCATTAATGTACACTCTCAAAATATGATGTGTCAAGGTTTTCTTCTCAAAAATACATATTTGAAAATATATTTCGCCACTTTTTGTGGTTGACAACTGAACTGGAACATTAGGAGCAATGGTGAAATCCAATTTTTTTTTTACTGTGGGCATGGCTTGGTGGGCATGGTGTGGCTTGGTGGGCGTGGCTTGGTGGGCATGGCAGGGGAAGGATACTGCAAAATCCCCATTCCCTCCCCACTCCTGGGGGAAGGATATTGCAAAATCTCCATTCCCACCCCACTCTGGGGCCAGCCAGAGGTGGTATTTGCCGGTTCTCCGAACTACTCAAAATTTCCGCTATCGGTTCTCCAGAACCTGTCAGAACCTGCTGGATTTCACCCCTGATTAGGAGGAATAAAAGCCAGTGGATATATCATAATGAACCCATTACTCCTTGAGGTTGTAGTCACATGACTACAACTACTGAAATTTACATGTTTTGAATTTCATAAATATTTCACTTCCTTCTTTCTGGAGCTCTGATGAAAGACACATTAATGTACTGTATATACGTACACATATTCTCCCATTCCTCACTCAGTCTCACGCACATGCATTCATACAGAAATGTGGAGAATAGATAATGTTGGGCTATTTCTTTCACCAACATCATCCTCCAATTGGATCCACCAAATGACTAAAAAAGAGGCAGACTTCAGGGTTCTAAATCATAGAAACTAGTGTTTCCCAACCTTGGCAGCTTCCAAGTGTGTGGGTTTCAATTTCCAGAATTCTCATCAATGGCCATGCTGGCTGTGGAATTGTGGGATTTGAAGTCCACATACCTGGAAATTGTCCAGATTGGGAAACACTGATGTAGATAGGAAATCTGAGTACAGGTACGTTTTGCAGACTATGAATTAGCTTCCAAATCACTGATGGCAGCAATAATAAAGATATCATTTATTAACACTTGTCTCTCATTTCCTTTGCATGGAGAGAAGGCGGTAGTATGACTAATGCTTGTTGATGTTTGTTATCTGCTTAGCTACAGTACTGTTTACTAAAGAAATGTATCTGTGGGAGAGAATAAAGAGAATCCTCCACCTAATTCCTTTGCATTTGGTAGGAGAAAGGATCTGGAATAGAAATATCAACTGTCATGGATTTCTAAGGGAGTGGTTCTGCAAGAATGTGTTATGTCATGGCTGGTAGCATAAAATGAGGTTCACTATACTGTTTTCTGGTTTAAAATCTGCTTAAAAAACGGTTTCAAAATCCTGCATCTGTTTTCCTTGGCAACTTTTCTAAACAGATAAGGCTTTTGTATGCAACCTGGAGATAGTTTTTAACATAAATTATCATTTTTTCTTCCTTTCAGTTGTGTCCAATTCTCAGAGATTGCCTGCACAAGTCCCTGCAGTTTTACTGGCAGTGTTTTTCAGAAGTGGTTTCCCATTGCCTCCTATGACAGGCTCAAGGTCACCCAGCTGGCTTTGTGCCTAAGGCAAGACTAGAACTCAAGGTCTCCAGCCTGATGCTTTAACCACTACACCAAACTGGCTCTCTGTTTCCTTCAGACTGGCATCTGTTTTCTTTGGCAACTTTTCTAAACAGATAAAGCATGCAAAGTATGCCAAATATAAAGCATGATAAAGTATGCAACGTGGGCGTAGCTTTTAATATAAATTCATAGAGAAACCCTTGTGAATGCAAATTTCCCTGGCATCATGCCTTGTAAGGGAAGGATTCCTACTGCAAGCTATATATACACACACACATCCATGCACCCACACATACATACATCATACATACATACATACATACATACATATATATGTATAAATATAAGGCAAAAAGGAAGCAGTATGCTCCCTCCCATATTTGGGTATACCAGGTGATTT
>QLTV01000974.1:912634-932202 GCA_003457575.1 Thermophis baileyi | reverse complement strand
AAATAAATAAATAAATAAATAAATAAATAAATAAATAAATAAATAAATAAATAAATAAATAAATAAATAAATAAATAAATAATAACTAGAGCATACAAAACATTTGCTAGACCAATTCTCGAATACAGCTCATCTGTCTGGAACCCGCACTGCATATCGGACATTAATACAATTGAGAGAGTCCAGAGATATTTCACGAGAAGAGTCCTCCACTCCTCTGCTCGCAACAGAATACCTTATGCTACCAGACTTGAAATGTTGGGCTTAGACAACTTAGAACTATGCCACCTTTGGTCTGACCTAAGCGTAGTACATAAAATTATCTACTACAATGTCCTACCTGTCAATGACTACTTCAGCTTCAACCACAACAATACACGAGCACACAATAGATACAAACTTAAGGTAAACCGCACCTAACTCGATTGCAGGAAATATGACTTCAGCAACAGAGTGGTCAATACCTGGAATACACTACCTGACTCTGTGGTTTCTTCCCCAAACCCCAAAAACTTTAACTTTAGACTATCTACACACCCCATTCCTAAGAGGTCTGTAAGGGGCTTGCATAAGCGCACCAACATGCCTACCATCCCTGTCCTAATGTCCCCTTTTATTCATATCCATTTCATGTATTAATAACCATGTTTATACCTATATCTGTTACCTAATACATGCTTGACAAAATAAATAAATAAATAATAAATAAATAAATAATAAAATACCATTAGCACTTAGACTTATATATCACTTCACAGTGCTTTACAGCCCTCTTTAAGTGGTTTACAAAGTCAGCATATTGCCCCCAACAATCTGGGTCCTCATTTTACCGACCTCGGAAGGATGGAAGGCTGAGTCAACCTTGAGCCTGATGAGATTTGAACTGCCAAATTACAGTCAGCCAGCAGTCAGCAGAAGTAGCCTGCAGTACTGCACTCTAACCACTGCGCCACTGCATCATATTGGTGGCTGTTTCCTCACTTTTCTGATGCTTTTGTTTTCAATACTCCATGAAATCTAGGAATCTTTTTGGCTTGAGTGTTAGTTTCTTATTTGTTTATTTAGGTGTTCCTTGAGCATGGAATATAGAAAAGACTAGAATATGGAAACATTCATATATTGCTACTCTCCAGCAGGGTCACATTAAAACATTTGTAGACCTTTGGCACATATTTGTTTTTAGGTTGTTATCATGGCAATAAACCAAAAGCTTAAGGCAGTGGTTCTCAACATTCCTAATGCTGCGACCCCTGTCCCGCCTCTGCGACCCCCTCCCCGCCCCCTCCCCGCACATGATGAGGTGACAAAGGGGGCGTGGCACCAAGATGGCAGGCTAGCACGCGCTTAGGCGACCCCTGTGAAAGGGTCGTTCGACCCCCAAAGGGGTCACGACTCACAGGTTGAGAACCGCTGGCTTAAGGCAATATATTTCCTCACCCTATATTCTTCAATAAATCAAAGATATAATTCACAGTAGGTATATACAAATGGTACATTAGTAATACTATCTTAAATATATTTAATGTTAGCATATAATTTATTTTTAAGGTTACTTTTCAATATATAGTTTTAAAAGTTAAAAACTTTTGTGTAGTCTAAGAAGTTTTGTAAGGACAAGCCATTGCACTTTTTTTTTTTTTTGGCCTAATGAATGATACAGCTATCCATCCCTGTCCTTTCTATATTCCATGTTCAAAAGCAATAACCTCTACCAAATTTTAACCAAATGCAAATGTGTTTTCTGCTGCTAATTCCATGTATCTCCTGCCATTGCTCTTAAGTAACAATGCCAGAAAATACACAAAGCAGAATAATAGCATGGCTGGATGAACAACTCTTGATTTTATGTATCAAAATGCATATTTAGGTTATTGGCTAAACCTGTTTTGTGTACTGTATCATGTGCATAATTTCCAGATTTATAGACATGCTTAATACTACCCAGCAGTTCAGTCATCATATAGCACCTGTGTTATCTGTTACCTGTTATTGAAAGTATATCCGCCTGAGGAATTTCAAGGAGAGTTGATAGAAACTCTATTGGACTTTAGATAAATCCAGGCTTAGTCCACTTAGATGAAACAGTGATGCTGTTAAGAATGGCTGGGAGGGAGAAGGAAGATACTGCTGTCCTCCAGCCTTAAGCAAGAGTTTTGCTTCTCTGCAGTTGCTAGCAGGGAGTGAAGAGATCTCTGTCCAGTGGATAGAAGCAAAATGGGCAAGGCCCTTGGGCTTTCACAGGATAAGTCTAGTCTTGGTTCAGTCATTTATTAGAAGCAATAGGTGGATGGATGAAATTATATATTGCCTTAGGTCTGGAGCAATGCTCACTGAATACTTATGGAACTGTGGAACGCTGTCTGTCAATGATTCCTGGGAACCAATAAGTGTCACATTTTAAGAAGTGACAAAGGAAAAAAAAATCCTGTAGGACAAATCTTTTAAAAGCTCCAAAACAATTAGCATTTGTATTGATAGACTCAAATTCCTTTTCCCAGGGAGGAGGAGGAGGAGGAGGAGGAGGAGGAGGAGGAGAAGGGGAAGGGGAAGGAGAAGAAGGAGAAGAAGAAGAAGAAGAAGAAGAAGAAGAAGAAGAGGAGGAGGAAGAGGAGGAGGAGGAGGAGGAAGAGGAGGAAGAAGAAGAAGAAGAAGAGGAGGAGGAGGAGGAGGAGGAGGAGGAGGAGGAGGAGGAGGGGGAGGACGAGAAGGCCCTTGGTGCTCTCTGAGCTCGGTTGTTTTCTTGCAGACATTGCGGAGGAGGAGGAGGAGAAGGAGAAGGAGAAGGAGAAGAAGGAGAAGAAGAAGAAGAAGAAGAAGAAGAAGAAGAAGAAGAAGAAGAAGAAGAAGAAGAAGAAGAAGAAGAAGAAGAAGAAGAAGAAGAAGAAGAAGAAGAAGAAGAAGAGGAGGAGGAGGAGGAGGAGGAGGAGGAGGAGGAGGAGGAGGAGGAGGAGGAGGAGGAAGACAGGAAGAAGAAGGAGAAGGAGAAACATGTGAAAGCCTCACCAGCCTCACATAAAGTGCCCTGGTTATTTTTTCCACCACTGTCCTGAACCCTCGAAGAAACACTTACCGTAGTCCTCACTTACCAATCACAATTGGGACTGGCAATTCCATCACTAAATGCCATGGTTGCTGAGCAAAAAATTAAAAACAACCACATGACCACCCAGACCTATGACATCACTTCCATTTTTGTCATTAAATGAATCACTGTGGTTGTTAAGCGAGATGCAATGTAATCACCCGAATGGTGATCATGTGACTGTGGGATGCTGCAATAGCTGTAAATGTGAGGATTGATTATGAAGCTTTTTTTATTATTATTATCATAACTTCCAATGGTTGCTAAGCAAGGCAATAGATCAGCAAGGGCTACCTGCACAGCCTCAGGTCATCAAAAGGTTGTCCGCCTCTATAGAGTAAATAATAAAATTATTGCTGCTTGCATCATTGTATGTAACCTACTATTTAAAGAACCATAAGGAAGTATAGCAAGAGTTTCCAAGAGTTCCTGACCTGCTTGAAATTTGCAGTTGGGTCCTTGGGATCAAAATCATTATACTAATTCCTATTATTTGGCTCCATAGTCTTCGAAGATCAATGCCCCAGATCAGCCAAGATACATCATTTTTCAGTCAACAGATTGCCTTATTATTATTATTTTTACAGTGGTTAGTAGTGCAGAACTTTAATTACATAAGGATCACCCCCTTGACTTTCATTAACATATACGCTTCCTTCTTTCCTGTTTGTTTGGCAAAGTAATTACCTGTCATTGTACTACCACAGTCTTTACCTTACTTAACCGGTTTAGATAAAATTGGTGGACCTGACCTTTTTTTAACCCCCTAATCTGTCTACATCGCTGATTTGCTTTTTAATTGAATGAACTTCTCATGAAAGAAAAGTAATCACAAGACACAATCCAGTTTAATTCAACTGGCACGGTGAATGACTCATAGTGGTAAACTCCTCCACTCGCAACAGAATACCTTATTCCACCAGACTTGAAATTTTGGGCTTAGACAACTTAGAACTATGTCGCCTTAGAACCGATCTAAATGTAGTTCATAAAATTATCTGCCACAATGTCCTACCTCTCAATGACTACTTCAGCTTCAACCACAACAATACACGAGCACACAATAGATACAAACTTAATGTAAACCGCTCCAAACTCGACTGCAGAAAATACGACTTCAGCAACAGAGTGATCAATGCCTGGAATTCACTACGAATACCTTATTCCACAAGACTTGAAATTTTGGGCTTAGACAACTTAGAACTACGTCGCCTTAGAACCGATCTAAATGTAGTCCATAAAATTATCTGCCACAATGTCCTACCTGCCAATGACTCCTTCAGCTTCAACCCCAACAATACACGAGCACACAATAGATACAAACTTCATGTAAACCGCTCCAAACTCGACTGCAGAAAACATGACGTCAGCAACAGAGTGATTAATGCCTAGAATTCACTACCTGACTCTGTGGTTTCTTCCCCAAACCCAAAAAACTTTAACCTTAGACTGTCTACTGTCGACCTCACCCCATTCCTAAGAGGTCTATAAGGGGCGTGCATAAGCGCACCAGCGTGCCTACCGTCCCTGTCCTACTGTCCTATTGTCCTCATCTATCTGTATTCACTTTGATTATGTTTATGTTTATACCTATACCTGCTATCTTGTACATGTTTGACAAACAAATAAATAAATAAAATAAAATAAAATAAAATAAAATAAAATAAAATAAACTCTGCTATATATGCTAGGTGATCCATTCTGTCAAGATATCATACGAAAATGTATTTTTCTCTAGATACTCAAGGCATCTAATTGAGACATAAGAACACAACACCAGTTCAAAAGTGCACAAGCTGAGACATACAAAAAGCTTGGGGTCTGTTTCCCCAAAGATATACAGACATTGTTATCAAACCCGTATGATGACAGAAAGTGGAAATTATTAAGCATATGGCGATTAACTGTAATTAATGTTGAGATGTAAATCAGTGCTACATTTCATTTTTGTCTCAGTTCTAACTATTTTTCTGGGGAAAGTGGCCCTTAGCTTTCAGCTTAAAAATTGAGCATGGCTCTTACCTAAGAACAAGAAGGCACCATCACACTACAGGTGTTTATGTAGGTTCCCAGGTGTGACTCAGTAGAAAAATAAAAGATTGAGTCCGGGTTTGTCTTGATAAGCCAAACACGTTTATTCAGCTGAATAAAAACGGGTCCTCCTAAAGGTGGAGGAACCCTGAACACAGTGTGAGGCAGATATTTATACATTTCTTTGCTTTCGCTTGGTTACATAAGAGGAAGCTGACATGCGACAGATAAGGTATAGAAATATAGAAATTATAAAAATAGTCAAGCACACCTTCTGTGATTTTGGCCACATGCCTAACCCATAGGCTAGCAGTTCCCTGTGAAACTTTCCATGGCCTCTAAAGCCTGCTGAGGCCTGAACCGTAGTTTTGCCATCTCAACATATGTTCCTTTCAGACAATCATCAGAATCGTCAGATTCCTGACCAACACAGGGAATGTATGTCAATGGGAAGCAGAATCTATCATTCAGCCTCCGTATATTCTGTGAAAAGCCTGAACTGAACTTAGTCACGGCCATTAGAAAGGCCTACTTTCAATGCAGTTTCATTAGACCGTTGCTAACACTACTAACAAAAATATTTCATGGCAAATCAAAAATAGGTTTGTTCATTTATTCAACTACCACCCTTTCCATTTATTTAGACAACCCTCCCTGGGGATTTTTAACATTAGGTTGGGCATCTTTCTTTAAGCAAACACCACAGTTTTGTTGTGGCCCGCCGGCGACCCATGCAGCTGGTTGCGGACTCCGACAGTGAAGAGGCTGTGGTGGTGATGCGCCGGCGGCCTGTGCAGCTGGTACCCGAGTCGGACAGTGAGGAAGTTGGTGTGGACTTGGTGCCAGAGGCAGAGATGCAGCCAGGGCCTTCAGAACCTCCAGAGGCTCCCATCACTGATGAGGAAGAAGAGGAGGAGCCTATTCTGAATGCACGGGCACGCAGAGCTGCCAAGAGGCAAGAATGGTTACTCAGGAGGAGGTCTCCTTGGGAGTAAGGCTTTGGGCTAATTGGCCACGCCCTTAGCCTATTTAAGTCATGACCACACACAATCACATTGCAGGAAACAACGTTCTTGATTAATCATTGTGTTTTGCATCCAGTCAATTCTATTTCGTAACTTTTTCCTGCACATTTATTTCTGGGAGTTTTGCCAGCTACTGTAAGAACTGCTCTTATCTGCAAGCTTGTTTCTTCAGAAGTGAGACAATTATCTCTTGAACTCTTGCTGGCTGTTAATGAAGTTAAATTAACAGCCAGTGTTCGAAAAAAGACTGCTTTAAATGTATGTTTATTTAAAATGGCTACTAAGACGTTAATTAGTAGACCTTCAGTAGTAAACCAACAGTGTGTTCGGAGTTTGTGTGTGTTGAATTCTTGGTGGTTTCTAGCTGGGGCAGAACAAGTTTGTCTTTGAATAGTGCAAGGAAAATGTGGAGGGGTCCACAACAGGAAATACAGATAGTCCTTGACTTACAACAGTTCATTGTTTGACCGTTCGAGGTTACAATGGCACTGAAAAAAATGATTGATGACCATTTTTCATACTTATGACCTTTGCAGCATGTGAGCAAAATTCAGATGCTTGGCAACATACGCATACTGTATTTATGACGGTTGCAGTGTCTTAGGGTCACGTGATCACCTTTTGCGACCTTCTGACAAGCAAAGTCAATAGGGAAGCTAGATTCACTTAACAACCATGTTACTAATTTAAGAACTGCAGTGATTCACTTAACAACTGTGGCAAGAAAAGTCATAAAAACTCACTAAACAAATGTCTCGCTTAGCAATAGAAAAATTGGGCTCAGTTGTGGTCATAAGTCGAGAACTATCTGTAAAAAAAGTCCTTAAAAATCTTAAAAACCAGAGATAAAGAATTGGCTTGAATGATTAAATCTTTGTGGCTAGCTTTTTCTGGCAAATTGTAATGCCAGAATTTAGCAACAGAACTGTGGGGAAGTTTTTAACTGTGGAGGAGAATTTAAACTGTTGAGAAGTTTAATAATTAGAACTGGTGGCACGAGCAGTGGTGGGCATGCCTTAGTATGTTCATATGACACCTGTGTTTGAGGAGCTGCTGTAGTTGCCACTTTACTTCGGGTGCATTTCAAATGCTGGTTGTTGCCTATAAAGCCCTACATAGCTTTGGGCCTGGTTACTTGATTGACCACTGGTCTCCCATTAAGTCAGCCTGCCAATTTGATCCAGTAGAGTCCAGGTTCCTTCAATTAAACAATGTTATATCTCAGAAGTATGCCTTCTCTTTAGCAGGTATCCATCCTCTACCATGCAGATGGCCGCCACTCTGCTACTGTTTAGAAGACCCAGGAAGATCTGGCTCTTCACCCAGGCCTTTGGTGAAGGAGAGTGAGACCTTTCATCTCATTGCGCTTGCCATCTTTTGTCCTTATCTTGTATGTTTTATTGTAAAGTCATTTTTTGTGTCAGCTGCCCACAATTGTTGAGTGGCAATATACAATCTGTATCTCTCTGTCTCTGTCTCTGTCTCTGTCTCTGTCTCTGTCTCTGTCTCTGTCTCTGTCTCTGTCTGTCTGTCTGTCTGTCTGTCTGTCTCTCTCTCTCTCTCTCTCTCTCTCTCTCTGTCTCTCTGTCTCTCTCTCTCTCTGTTTCTCTGTTTCTCTTTCTTTTTCTTTGGAAATTTCTGGTGCTTAATATTTGCACCCTTTCCCTGGGGGGTGAAAATGACACAAATATTCCGTGCAAGGACACTTCCCTTTTTTTGGGGGGGGGATCAATCAAGTGTTGATCTTGTTGGTTGCAATATACATTGATTTTGGCTTGTTATCTGAGCCTATTTTCCCCACAACAACAACCCTGTGAGGTGGTTGGGTTGAGAGAGAGTGTTCAACTTCAGCCTGTTCATCTCTTCTCCCCTTGCTCATTCTCTTACTATTTAGTAAGGCTGTATTACAGTACTATTATTCTTCTCATCTTTCCTATTACCTATCTCCTTTTCTACCTATGACTATAACTTTGTTGCTTGTATCTTTACGATTTATATTGTTTTATTTAGTTTCTTGGTATGATTTATGTTGATTGCTTATTTAGTATCCTATGACTATCACTGAGTGTTGTATCTTATGATTTATGATGAATGTATTTTTATGATGACTATGATCATGATTTATCACTTACAGCTCTTATGTACACTGAGAGCTTATGCACCGAAGACAAATGCCTTGTGTGTCCAATCACACTTGGCCAATACAGAATTCTATTCTGAATACTTTAAATCTGAACATTCTGAGGGGATGCTTATTTGCAACCATTTTACAACTTAATTCTCCAGATTGGAAAACTGCAGGCTGTTGCTTTGCCTAGCTATATATAATAGAAAGCAAGAAATAGGAAGAGATTCCAAAAGAGGCAGCTGGGGGTTAAAAAGCCCTTTGCAGTGATTAGCTGTTGCTTCCAATAGCAATTTGAAAAATCCCTGCAGGCATGTTCTTTTGCTACATGAGGAATGTAGGTGGGAAAATGAGGTATAATTTTGTCTCTTTTAAGTTTATAACAGAGCTCTAATTGATTTTTTTTCTTTTTGAAATGGATGAAGCAAAACTCCTCCCCTCATTCAAGGCAGAAAGAAATGGGAGGAGAAGTGATAAAGATCATTTTGACACAGGACTAGCTAGGGGAAAAAAATGTTTTCTTTCAATGGGAAAAAAAAAGAGATTCTGGAGATTTATCTTGCATTTTTTAATTGTTTTTATGGGACAGGCCACTTGGGATGATTTTTTTCCTAAAGTGTAGCATTTTATTTAAACAGAGCAGTAGAGGGTAAGAAATATGAAAGAAACTAGCTTTTTGAAACTACAATATGACACAAACATAAATGACAACAAGCCCACTGACTTTGAACTCAGTGAGGCTTATTTTGCATTATTTTTCCCCCCTGTATCCCAACCAGCTTGTTTTCTCTTTCTTTCAAGGTACTTCCATGTCCTTGGTCTCTCTAACTCCCTTTTTACGACCCTGTAATCCTTTAATTCAGGGTAGAGTCAGGCAATTGTATGGAGTTGAGCGTTTACTGGCCGGATGCCCTTCCAGATGCCACGTGGAGTTTGCAGCAGATTTTTTTTCTTTGTGCCTAGGATTAAACTCTCAACCTTCCGAGTGGGAGGTGAACGACAGTCCCCCTGGAGCAGTTAAAAGCCAAGCTGTCTTCACTTCTGCCATCTTCAAAATATTAAGACATGTAGAAAAGACCAAAAGATAGTAATAGTTTCTTTCAATTGGACAATAGAAGAGTACAAAAAAGGTCATTCACTTTGTACTCCCCTGCGGGTCCCAGAGTTATGGAAACCATTTTTCTCCAACGCCATGAGAGAAGAACATAAGATGAATTACTACCTGCTTCTCTAGATCAGCGGTCCCCAACTTTTGGGCTTGGCGGCCCGGCTGGGAGGGGAGAGGGAAACTGGGCCACATGAGTGGGTGGGTGTGGGGGGTGGGGGGGTGTCGCATGTGCACTCAGACCTTGCGCCAGCTGTGGGCTGGTATGCAGGAATGCAGCTCAACTTGCACAAGGGGTGGGCCGGCGCGCACATGTGAGATTGCCCACCAACCCGCCACTTGTGCAAGTTGAGCTGCACACGTGCACTCCAGCCAGCCACTCATGTGGCCCAATTCCAAATAGGCTATGGCCTGATAGTGGGCTGCAGCCCAGGGGTTGGGGACCCCTTCTCTAGTTTGTTCTGAGAAGAAACTGTGAGAAGAAGTGAAATCATCTGTAAAATATCCAAGTCCACCCCCGTCCATTCCTCCATTCATTTAAAAATTCCCAAAGGTGAAACAATAGCAGTATCTTGGAACAGAGGATAAGTCCAGGAAGCAGAGTGGTCCAGGGTTCCTATAAATATGATAACCGGCTACCCACAAGCTTCACAGAGTCATTGTATTCTGGTTTCAAATAAATGGCAGTAGAACCATTAAATTGTGGGTGTCCAACTTTTTGGCTTCCCTGGGCCACATTGAGTGAAGAGGAATTGTCTTGGGCCTCATATAAAAGAAATAACATTTAATAGTTAATGTACATTAATAGTTAATTGTATATAAATAACAAACATCCTTTACCTTTTAATTTTTTTATAGAATCTTGTGGGGCCGTATTACTAGCTGTGCAGCAGAGGTGGGTTGTTCCCGGTTTGGACCGGATCAATAGAACCGGTAGCGGGAATTTCCCCCCACTCGCCGAATCGGGCAGGGCCGTATTACTAGCTGTGCAGCAGAGGTGGGTTGTTCCCGGTTCGGACCTGATCTATAGAACCGGTAGTGGAAATTTCCCCCCACTCGCCAAACCGGGCAGCGCCATAGGCGCCGCCATAGGCACATGCATGCGCAGTGCCAAAAAGCCAGCTTCTGCGCATGCGCAGAAGCAAAAAACAAAATAGGCGCCGCCATAGGCACCGCCATTGTGGTTTTTGCTTCTGCGCATGCGCAGAAGCTGGCTTTTTGGCACTGCGCATGCATGTGCGCAGGTGTGAGGCTGTGCGGCACAGCCATGTGGCCGTGCGGCGCACAACACACGCGGGCCCACGTGGTGCGTGAGGAAGTGAACCGGCGGCGAGGTAAGTTAGAACCCACCCCTGCTGTGCAGGGTTGCATATGGTTGGACAGGCCTGCACTAAATTGAGTGGCCTCTCACACGTAGCTAATGCAAAACAGCCCAGAGTTAGTTTTCAATTGGCCTAAAGCCTTAATCTGAACTGCCCTGAATATTCACAATAACCTTTTTAGTGCAGTTGGAAGGAAATTCCTAAAACCAGTTTTTTGGAGGGAATGCATCAGCCCTTTTTCTTCATCTATATTAATCCCACTTTGTTCTCTTTCCAGCAAATAGGAGCCTTTATAGGTTTGAATGGTGGGTCAATGGGATGTAAAAGCAGCTAAAAATATGGCAATTCAAGTGCCTTCAGCAGAACTACATTATTCAAAATAGTCTAGACTTCAAAGCAGTGCTGGCATTTCTGCTAATGGAAACTCTGCGTTGGTATTAGTGTTAGTTTCTAACGTGTGCCTTTTTCTTTTATCCATATGTCACACACATTAAAAAGAACCTTTCTTCTTTATCACCTTTACAGTTACCCAACCTTTGTTTTGAAATTTGCAAAAACGCAGTCCTGGAGGCTATCTAGAATTTAAAAAGCACCTCTAATAATCAGAATCAATATCAAAACTGTATGTTTCTTGCCAACCTCTGATGTGTGTCACCAGTTTTCAGACTGTTTACCTTTGCCAAATTAACCTTATATGTACAGGTAGTCCTCAACCTACAATCACAATTCAGCCCAAAATTTCTATTGCTAGGTGAGACAGTTAGTGTTAGTGAATCACTGTGGTTGTTAAGTTAGTAACATGGTTCTTAAGTGACTCTGTCTGAGTTTTGATCACGTGACCATGGGGATGCTGCAATGGCCGTAAACATGAAAAATGGTCATAAGTCACTTTTTTCCAGTGCCATTACTATTTCAAATGGTCGCTAAGCAAACTGTTTTAAGTCGAGGACTACCTGTAACCAGATTTGAGCTTCTAGTGCAGATAATACTTATTTTACATTTACCATATTTCATGGCACTAGAACAGATTGTTTCAATTTTATAAGCAATTGCATTTTGAAAAAGGTTCAATGTTAAAAATTCTTGTACATAATGTGGGTTTCTGAATGCTATCCTGATGGACATCTATGAATGGTAAAGAAATAAAAGAGTAACTGGAATATGTTAATTAGGGATAATAGTTGAAAGCTGACATCTGCAGAGGAGGCATTGAAGAAAAAGTTATGTCACATGCAGTTTGATCTCAATACACAATGCAAATTTCATACTGTACATCATTTGCACCATTATGTGTCCAATGTTAATTGCATAACTGGCACCATTTGCATGATGATGTACATGATATCATCATGGCTTCCAATTAGCTGTTCAAAAGCAAAAAAAAAAGTAGCAAAATGTATAATTGTTAGAGGCTTCTTGTTACCTAAAATTGGGTATGTTGAGAATTGGGTATGTCTAATCTGGGTGTCGGCAACCCGTGGCTCTGGAGCCATATGTGGCTCTTTGGGCCCCTTGCTGTGGCTCCCTGCTGAACCAGATCCCACCACTAGCTGGCCCCGCCCCTCACCCTCCCCTCCCAGTCACTCCTCACCTGAGAAGGTAAGGGCGATGGCGGCAGATGGAGACTCGCTCCATATTCCAGAGTGGGAACGAAGCGGCCCTGTACTTGCCTCTTCTTCTGGCCCTTGTTGGTGCTGCACGCACCTTGGTCACTCAGGGAGCCGCACGACTTTCTCTCTGCCCCGAGACACTGGCCCGGCCCGGCTGCGACTGACGCCGGTGCTCTCGCCGCCTCCATGGCCTGCTCGCTGCTCTTGCAGCACCTTGCATAGCACACTTAAATTTAGTGCACTTCACAATGGGGGAGACAGCGTCCTCTGCTCCTCCTGGAGCCCATTATGACATGGAGCATCGGCTGCAGCCGGGCCAGGCCAGTGTTTTGGGGCAGAGACAAAGTCGCGCATCTCCCCGAGCGACCGAGGTGCGTGCAGCACCAAGGGCCAAAAGAAGAGGCAAGTACAGGGCCGCTTCGCTCCCACTCTGGAATATGGAGCGAGTCTCCATCCACCGCCGTCGCCCTTACCTTCTCAGGCGAGGAGTGACTGGGAGGGGAGGGCGAGGGTGAGGGGCGGGGCCAGCCAGTGGTGGGTTCAGCCAGCAGGAAGCCACAGCAAGGGGACAAAAGAGTTTCATTTATCTGGGAACCTGAAATGACTCTTGATTTAAATCATATGGTAAAAAGCACCCAAAGAAGAAGAAAGAACAACATCAGCAAAAACAAAAACAAAAAAACCAACCCTTGCCTGTTTTTGGAAATGGTTCAAGAGGGAACACACCAGGGGTGGATTCTAATTTTTTTTACTACCGGTTCTGTGAGCGTGGCTTATTTTGTGGGTGTGGCTTGATGGTCATGTGACAGTGGGTGTGGCTCATGGTCATGTGACTGGATGGGCATGGCTTCATGGTCATGTGACTCGGAGGGTGAGGCTTGGTCATGTGATTGGGTGGGTGTGGCCATCTCAATGTCACTCACATCAAGGGGTGCCTCGCCTGGCCCCTCCCCTCTCAGCCATTTCTTGTCACACCCAGCCTCAGCGTATCTATGGTTCTGTAAAAATGTTGTTCACCTTTTTGTAGGGACAGTGTAAAATATTAACACATAATAAATAATGGAACAATTACAAATAATAGCACAGAGTTCCCCCCCCTCTCTCTCCTTTCCTTCCTTCCTTTTTCTTTCTCTTTCTTTGTCTCTTTCTTTGTCTCTTTCTTTGTCTCTTTCTTTCTTTCTTTCTTTCTTTCTTTCTCTCTTTCTCATCTATCTCTTCCTCTTTCTTTCTCTTCCTTCGTTCTTTCTTTCCTTGGTTCCTTCTTTCCTTTGTTCTTTCTTTCTTTCTTTCTTTCTTTCTTTCTTTCTTTCTTGTCTCTCTCTATCTCCCTTCCTCTTTCTTTCTTCCTCTTTCTTCCTCTTCTCTTTCTCTCTCTCTCTCTCTCACACACACACACACTCTTCCTCTTTCTTCCTCTTCTCTCTCTCTCTCTCTCTCTCTCTCTCTCTCTCTCTCTCTCTCACACACACACACACACACACACACACACACACACCTGGTCTGGGACGAACTGATCCGGCGAGCACCAGAGCAGCAGCAGCGAAAGAAGGAAAAAAGCAGCATGTCCACAGGACCCGAGGCGGATGCGGGCAGCAGTCACCCAAAAGCCCCGTGGAAGCCGAGCGCGCCAGGCCCAAAAGGCGAGCCTTGCTGAGCTGCACGGATATGCGACCTGCCCGGTTGTGTGGCCCTTTGCTCCAAGTCAGAGCGCACCGAGCCATGCAGGGCAGGCAGCAAGCGCGCTGCCCGGGAAGCGGAGAGGCCTCCAGCTAAGCGCATCCATGCTCAGGCTTTGGCTGCGATCCCTCAGCACAGTTGTATCCGGAGCAGAGCAAGCAGGGGGCTGGGCGGCTCCCGCCGTGCTTTAGCACATGCCTCTCCTTGCAATGGCGCAAAGAGAGATCCTGTTCCCCGGCCACCTGCCAGCCGCCCCTTCCTGCACCCCAGCCACAACTCACTGACGAGCAGCAACACAGGGCTGGTGCTGAGCCGCCGGGCCTCGGGGCTGCGGATGATGCCACTGCTGCTGGGCCAACCGAGCAAGGATCCGCATGGCCTGGCTGCTGCGCCAAGCCCGAACCTCCACAACGCAGGAGAGGGCAGCGGCGGAAGAACAGGACGGTGGCAGGAGAGGGCAGTGGCGGTGGGCAGGGTAATTTGGGAGATGCTGACCAGGGGCAGGAGACAAGGAGGTCAAACTATTCCAAAGTGCCATTTGGCAAGACAAGAAACAATCGATGGAAACTAACCAAGGAGAGAAGCAACCTATAACTAAGGAGAAATTTCCCAATGGTGAGAGCAATCAACCAATGAAATAGCTTGCCTTCAGAAGTTGTGGGTGCTACATCGCTGGAGGCTTTCAAAAAAAGACTGGACAACCATTTCTTTGAAATGGTATAGGGTCTCCTGCTTGAGCAAGGAGTTGGACTAGAAGACCTCCAAGGTCCCTTCCAACCAGTGGTGGTATTCAGCCGGTTCTTTCCGGATCGCGCGAACCAGTAGTGGCAACTGTGGGAGGCTCTGCCCACCCACCCGGACATAACGCACGAGCACTGCGCATGCGCAGAAGGCCCTGCACATGTGCAGATGAGGCACGTGCGAGCGAAGCGTGCATGCACACTCACATTTGCGAACCAGTAGGGAAGGTAAGTGAATCCCACCTCTGCTTCCAACTCTATTAATCTATGTTCAGTGTTCTAAATTAAATCAATAAAATCCAATAAAGGTTTTTAAAATGTAAATAATGATTTCTAAGCACCCCTTCTGCAAGAGGAACACATTGTTGACTTTTTAATGGTGATTTTTTTTTTTAAAAAATGAACAAAGTGGCATTATGTTGATGCCATATGGTGGAGGAAAAATGCATTCTGTAGTGTTCTATCCATCAGAATATCTCCAATTTCTGCTTTTGTCATTTATTTTGGTGTATTCTTGACTTCCCTCTGATATAAATAGATGGTTTTAGTGAGACGGTTTTTATATGCATGAGATGATATTGGAGAAAATGTGGGAGGGGGTACTCTGGCAAACAGAAGGATGTGATCCATCTCCTGCTGCTTAATGAAGAGAACACTCCTTAACGTCTGTCCTTCCTGGTTGCTTCCACAGTAATATTCATCCTCATCCCATCTAAGGTGCTATGTTTACATACATTTTTTTAAAACCTAGTACCTTATGCTCCTCTGTTCTAATGAAAGACTATTTGAATCACAATATATCCATCCCCAAATCTGTCTCTTTTACAGGATTGCCAGTGCTTAAAACAAACAAACCACTCCCCACAATTTGTGGTCTGGGCAGCATCTGGACGATGAGCTCTCTAATGCAGAGGCTGAGAGAGAATCCCGGGCAGGTCTGGAGCTAAAAGTAGATGGAGGAGGGAGGGAGGGTTGGAACCAGAGGTGGGTTTCAGCAGGTTCTGACCAGTTCTGGAGAACTGGTAGCAGAAATTTTGAGTAGTTCAGAGAACCGGTAATGGTAATTTTGAGTAGTTCGGAGAACCGGTAAATACCACCTCTGACTGGCCCCGCCCCCATCTATTCTCTGCCTCCCGAGTCCCAGCTGATCGGGAGGAAATGGGGATTTTGCAGTAACCTTCCCCTGGAGTGGGGTGGGAATGGAGATTTTACAGTATCCTTCCCCTGCTACGCCCACCAAGCCACACCATGCCCACCAAGCCATGCCACGCCCACCAAGCCACGCCCACAGAACCGGTAGTAAAAATTTTGAATCCCACCACTGGTTGGAACCCCTTTGGTGAGTCCAATGCAAAATCTAGAGATGCTGGATTTTTTTCTCTCCTAGAGCTGACAGAGGATATGATTATTTAAGAAATCCAGGCTAATGTTCATTAAATATACATAATGCTCAGAAATCAAATCAATTTGCGCTGATGATAAGGTACAGGTGGGAGCAGCCAAATATGTATTCAGGTTGCTGGTGCTGCATTACTATTACAAATACAAACATTGTTTTCCCAATGCGCGTGTTTCTTTTTTAAAATAGAGCTGACAACTGTTTAGGGAAATCTTAGCTGATTGATATGAATAAGAATGCTGTATCATGATTGCAATTGAATGAAATGTTTTTTGAATCTAAAAAGTGCTTTGTTTTAAGATTAGGTGTGCTGTGTTGCATGCAAGGTTCAATGTATACATACTGTATATATGTTTGGGCTAAAATGTTTGAAGCAGCAAAGATTGAGGTTCAAGTTTTAAATGGAATGTTGTATTTTCCAGTTAAGGACTGGTAGAAATTCATTTCGGCCACATTTTAAACTAGTCTAGGTCATAGTTTTGGATTGTATCGTTTCCCCTCTCTTTCAATAATATAATTCTCATCTTAAAAATGATGCGGGAAATGTTCTTTACAATGAATTTATAGTTTCATTTTTTAAAGTTATTACCTGCTATGGAAATTGAGAAAAGGAACTTAGGGTTGGATGATGGCAAAACTGACATGGGCACTAAGTAAAATGTTTTGTGTTGTATATACTGTACTTCCAACTGGACTCTTCATGCTTCGCTACCCAAATTGAAATTTAAAAATGGATATTTAAACCAGATTTAGATCCAGTTAGCTCTAGTAAGGCACCAAGGTAGAAACCAGGAGACTGTGAGTTCTAGTCCCACCTTAGGCACAAAATAATGTGGGTGATCTTGGGCTAGTTACTCTCTCTTAGTTCTGGGGAAGAGGCAATGGCAAACCATTTCTGAAAAGCCTTGACAAGAAAATTGCAAGGACTAATTTAGGCAATCACCAGGAATCAACACTGACTCAAAGAGGCACATTTATGTCTTCCCGAGAAGTGGGGTAGCACTATAGGAGTACTTGAACCAGTGGTGAAATCCAATTTTTTTTACTACCGGTTCTGTGGGCGTGGTGTGGCTTGGTGGCATGGTGTGGCTTGGTGGGCATGGCAGGGAAAGGATACTGCAAAATCCCCATTCCCTCCCCACTCCTGGGGGAAGGATATTGCAAAATCTCCATTCCCACTGCATTCTGGGGCCAGCCAGAGGTGGTATTTGCCGGTTCTCCGAACTACTCAAAATTTCCGCTACCGGTTCTCCAGAACCTGTCAGAACCTGCTGGATTTCACCCCTGACTTGAACATTTTAATTTATTGAATATTGATGTGAATTGACTTAATATTTCTGCAACTAACTTTCTGAACATCATGATTACGGATGTGCTTTGATGCAGCCCAACCCCTAAATTTAGAGCAGAGGAAGGATTGAGTTATAATCTCCCTTGTTTTTAATTCAAATCCGTAAGTGAAGTTGTGCCTTTGATACATGTTTTTGCTTAAATGACTTATTTGTTTAATTGAGTACTTTTAGGGCTTATGTGAAGAACAGATGACATTTTAGTTCATTTTTTTTTAATTCAAAAATTTTGCAGATTCTACAGGGTTCACAAACTTTCAAGCACGATTCTAGTTCAGGAGTTCTGCTGTGTGCTAAAACGGGAAACAAGAAATGAAGTTACGTTGGTACTTATTTTAGTAAAATGGATAGTGTTGAGGAGGGACTGAGACAGGGGTGGGTTCCTCCCGGTTCGGACCAGTTCACCTGAACTGGTAGCGACCCGCTGGTGACGTCACCATGACGTCACGTGGGCACGGCCATCATTTTTTCGATTTTTTTTCCAATTTTTTTTAATTTTATTTTTCTTCTGCGCATGCGCAGAAGCCGAGTTTCCGGCACTGTGCATGCATCACCATTTTGTTTTCGGTGTGTGTTTTTTTAAAAATTTTTTGGGGGGGTTTGCACTGCGCATGCATGCGCGCAACCACGAGGTGCGGCCACGTGGCGTGGGAGGAAGAGAACCAGCAGCAAGGTAAGTTGGAATCCACCCCTGGTCTGAAAGTGGCTGCACTGCCGGCCAGCGCCTCCCAAAGAGCGCCTCTGCTGATGGGAGGCGGGCCGGCGATGCCTGGGGAGGGCAAGGTTAGCGCGCTCCCAGCTGCGCCCTACGGTGCCTCCGCTGGCCTATGAGGCACTTTGGGAGGCGCTGGCCGGCCGGGAGAGAGGGCCCGGCAACCTTTGTAGCCACCCAGCTGGAAAGTTTGCCGGGCCAGCTTCCCTCTCCCTGCCGGCCAGCGCCTCCCGATAAAAGTTGCAGGCATGGCGGGGAAGGTGGGGGGCAGCTTGGCAAGCTTTGCAGCCGCGTGTCTACAAAGGTTACCGGGCCGGCTCCCCCTCTCCCTGCTGGCCAGTGCCTCCCGAAGCGTCTCCTGAGCCGGCGGAGGCACCTCAGGGCGTGGCTGGGAGCGCGCTAACCTTGCCTTCCTGGGCATCACCCGCCCACCTCCCATCAGCAGAAGCGCTCTTCGGGAAGGACGGGAGAGGCCGGCTGCCGGTCCGCGGCCCCGTGGCAGAGCGGTTCCACATGGCCCAAGCGCCGGACTCTGCCGTTGCTACCGCCCCTGCCAGGCTCGCCCCCGACTGGCTCCCAAGCTAGTAGGCAGCGGCCGGTTCCCCCTGCCCTCCGGATCACCAGCATGAGTGTGGCTCTCCAGGAGCTCAGCAACAACGTGAGTAGCAACGGTGGCCGCGCACCCACCCGCTTTATGGCCTCTTTATTCCCCCTTGCTCCCAAGGAAAGCCCTCTGGAACGGCAGCCACAGCACACGTGGCTGCAAGAGGAAGAGAGGCCGGGTGAGACCCAGACACTTTCCGGCTTCCCTGGTCACAGAAGCATCAACTCTCCCCTCTTTGCTAGCAGCCACCCTGTTTTTCACACGGGATTGCCCAGGAGGGAGGAGGGAGAGGGAGAAGGGGACAGAAGCATCAACCACTCACTCTCTTGTCTCTGCTAGTGGCTGCCCCCTTCTCCACCTCCCTCCTCCCTCCTGGGTGACCCCGTGTGAAAAACAGGGCAGCTGCTAGCAAAGGGGGGAGAGAGATTTTCACACGGGATTGCCCAGGAGGGAGGAGGGAGAGGGAGAAGGGGACAGAAGCATCAACTCCTCACTCTCTTGTCTCTGCTAGCAGCTGCCCCATTCTCCCTCTCCCTCTCCCTCCTCCCTCCTGGGCGATCCCGTGTGAAAAACAGGGCGGCTGCTAGCAAAGAGGGGCGAGGGAGGGGTTGATGCTTCTGTGACCAGGGGAGCCAGAAAGCGTTTGGGTCTCACCCGGCCTCTCTTCCTCTTGCAGCTACGTGTGCTGCCGCTGCAGTTCCAGAGGGCTTTCCTTGGGAGCGAGGGGGAATAAAGAGGCCATAAAGCGGGTGGGTGCGCGGCCACCGTTGCTACTCATGTTGTTGCC
>QLTV01000974.1:887453-911310 GCA_003457575.1 Thermophis baileyi | reverse complement strand
CTGTGTGTAATATGTATGTACACATATGGCATATATACATAGGATTAAATAGTATATTTTGGATGTTCAGTAGTAGTAAATAGATAGGGAAATTGTATCTCATTGAGGCCTTTGAGGCGAGGAGAGGCCAGACACCCTAACCCTAACCCTTGACGTGAGTGACGTCAAGTTGGCCACGCCCACCCAGTCACATGATCACCAAGCCACTCCCACAAAATTAAGCCACACCCACAAAATTAAGCCACACCCACAAAATTAAGCCACACCCACAGAGTGGTAGTAAAAAATTTTGGAACCCACCCCTGGGCTGAGAGGTTTATTATGTTTGGTGACTCACAAGTCTGCTCTTAGATTAAAGTAGCCCTTATGATCAGATTATTACTGGCTCTCTCCATAGCTTCCTCTTGAGAAATGTAGAGAAAATTTTAGAGATAATACTTCCATTTTCCATTCTCCCACCTATAAAAGGTGGTTTTGATTTATCTGACTTGAGTAATTACTGCCTTTTAAGGTGAAGTTAATCTTTCATATTTCTCCCCAACATTTTAGTGTTGATTTTCAGCTCCACTGAATTTAGGAAGTGGATTCATGATTCTTTGTCACCATCCCATTCCTTAGCACAAAACCTCATGAAGGCATTTTCATCAATACACCTTTTTTTTTACTTTAGAGTTCATTTTGCTACAAATGTTATTACAATGAGATAGAAACATGAACACCTTTTAGAATCTGTAAATTTAAAGAGGTATAATCAGAAAAACTCTGTACTAATTCCAAGATTCTTTGCAGCCATCATTCCTTAATAATGACCAAGGTGAAAAGCATAAAGATGATGGGCAGAAACCAAACCAAACCAAATCAAACCAACACCCCTTTATAGATTACTAGCAAATTTGGCATGCATTGATTCATTTTAAAGTTCTAACTTTTTTCAGACTTCACCATATTCTGATGTTTTACACATTATACTGTAGCTATCTATTTTATGTGATCCCTAAATAGACATAGAAGGAGGGATATTGGGATTTCTTGATTAATATTAATATTCTAAATTGGATCAAGGTAGGAAGGCTTTCTAACACCTGACACAAAAATAGTTGGACAGCTTCTGAAGAATATTGAGGATATGGCCAAGAAGCAACTTGGAGAGTTTTTACGGAATGCTAATGATTATATTACTTATCTGGCAATCTCCATATTTTTTAAAGAATTCTCAGCTTTTAAAAAAGTGATAGCGTACATTTAAATTACAGTATATACTTTAAAGAAAATATATTCACAAATATATAGTTTGCAAAAACATTCACAGAGCCAAATTTAAATATTAAGTTTCAGCAGACTTTTTAAAGTCTAATTTCTATACTGAAACAAAAACAGGAGAAAATGGACTTAAGAATGAACTCACTGAAATTGACTGGAAACAGCCTGTCCCTAAACAGTTGCAGATTCTTCCAGAAAGAAATGAAGAGGGACTTCAAACATGAAAACATAATAACGCCAGAAGAATATTAATGTACTGTTATCTAATAATGAGAACTTTTAGGTCAAATTTAATATTGAGGTGTGAGGTTTCTTCCTCTACAGATAAAACATTCATCCAATAATCATGATGGTAATTGTTATGTTAGATAGAAAGTTTGGTTCAAAGGCATTAATAAACAACAAGACAGAGAGAAAATGGTAAAACATGTAGAGAGATTGCTCAGGAGACACACCTAAAATTTAATTTCCTCTTTGGATAGCATCCATTGTTCCAGATCATGTGTGTTTGACCAGTTGCTGGGTCACATCTTGCTTACCAGGAATAATTTATTCACATCATTGCTTACAGGAATTATTAAAATTTGTAGAGGTGTTGTGGAATTATCTCACAGTGATAGCAATCATTAACAAAAGTCTCTGTTGTAAAATCATATCAGCAAGAGACTTTTGGCTTCCCATTATTAAACTAGACAAAATAGGTACACAATAGAAACAGGCACACTCGTATACAGATAAACCCACAGAACAGCTGCTAGTTTTAAAATTGGGGTTCTAGGTTAAATAATTTACTCTATATGCAGCTCTTTTCTATGCCTGCTTATTTGGAAGCAAGGTGAACTGAGGGCTCCAGAGTCAGACTCCCTGTTTATTTATTGCAAAGAAGACATAAAATAGATTTCCATCCATTGTTAGAAAAATAATGTTGTATTCTGCACCAAAATCTGCCTTCTAAGCTTTCTTTTCCTGAAAAAGAGACTGTTATTCTTCTGTTTGTTTCAAAATGATGTCAGTTTACCTGTGTGTACGCGTGCGCACACACGCACACACGCACAACCTCACACACACACACACACAGAGAGAGAGAGAGAGAGAGAGAGAGAGAGAGAGAGAGAGAGAGAGAGAGAGAGAGAACAAAATGAGGGAGGATAATCCCAAAGGTGCTTTTTTCAGGAGGCAACTGGACTTTCCTGTTTTTTCTTTGAAGATGTTTCGCTTCTCATCCAAGAAGCTTCTTCAGCTCTGACAGGATGGTGGGGAATGGAAGAATTTATACTCCTTGCAGACAGCTGGTTATTTGAATCCTTTTAGAGGGTCATTGAAGCACTTGAGGGAGGATAATGTTTTTGTTTTCTGTTACATATTTCTCCATCTCTTTGCAGCCTCCCTGACTGCTCTCACTTTCCTATTCTAGAAAATCCCTCATAAGCCTTGTCTGTGGATTTAATGAAGGAATAGGAAGCCAGGAAGATTGAAGACTGCTGGAGAGATGCAGGGCAACATGGGGCACCAAAATGTACCTCTGCCCACCTCTTAACTAAATTAAGTGCCAAAATCTTGCAGTGCAGAATTCCATTAAACATTTATTTTCTTTTTAAAATAGTGGTGGGGGGGATCTTGTTTTCATCAAATTGAATAATGATGGTTCAAACCAGAGGTGGAATTCAGCAGGTTTTGAAGCAAATGCCCCTTTCCAGTTCATGAGCCATTGTGGAAAGGCTATGTTTGGTTTACAGTGTTCCGGACAGGTGCTCTGTCTTCATTCATGTGCCCTCCAAATCATATTTTGCCCTTCTCATCCAGATCGTTGCACAGCTCTAATGGGTTTACCTTAGTAGTGTGGAAGAAAGATATCTGAGAAATTGCTTTCAGCCACATACACTTAACTTAATCTTGCTGTCTTATGCAGAGGCCTTCATCCAGGTGTCCTTGCCATATGACCTGAAACACATCCTCAGCAGTAACATCTCAGTTGTTGAATGACTTCCCAAAGAAATTCTCCTTCATTGTCATATTAATACTATTTTATTTCCTAAAGCCAGTTAAAATTCTCCAGTTTCAATATTTTATCCCTGTAATATATCCTGCATTTTATTGTCTGGTTTTATTCTCTTGACAAATTTGCATGTTCTAAGTGACTAAATTTATGACATTTATCTCTTTGTTTTGGAAATCTCCCAGGGAATAAATATGTATATAGATATGGGTGTTAGTAAGCATGAATGTATGGCTAGCACAGACTTTTTGACTTGTCTAGTTCTAAAGGGCAGGATTCCGATTTCCATTTCAGCAAGAGAAATAATGTATGAATTATTTGTGTCTTTAGCCTGCAAAATAAAGTTAAAAGAAAAAGAAAAGAATAAAGTAGTGCAGTGACCTTTATCTTTTCTACTTTCTTTCGTTGTCTCTCTCTTTCTCTATTGGAACAAAAGCATGGCACAGAATTACATTAATAGAGAATGTAGCTTATGTTGATACAGAAAAAACATTTCCTAAGTGGAGGGCTGAAAAAGGGCCTCATTCAAGGACGTCCATTTTAAATCCATTTATATTTTATAAAGAAGGGATGGATTGCTTATTTTCAAGCAGAAGCTACTGTAAAAATTATTT
Source organism: Thermophis baileyi (assembly GCA_003457575.1). Lineage (NCBI taxonomy): Eukaryota > Metazoa > Chordata > Lepidosauria > Squamata > Dipsadidae > Thermophis > Thermophis baileyi. Next base: position 907,440 of record QLTV01000974.1, on the reverse strand, counting down.
TGATTTCGTTTTGGCCACAGGGCTTTAGTGCCAAACAATAATAAATGTCTTGCTATATGCTGAGAAATCAAGTTGTGTTTCTGCTTGGAGCAAGCAAAATATCCTGAATATATTGAATTTAAGGATAAATTGTCTGCTTGACCAACTATATAGAGAGAGTATCACTGATGTGCCTTTCCAATGCAAGGCCACCCCAGGTTTCTGCCCCAGAGCTGTAGATACGTTGCAAATATAATTGTTGCATACATGTAGCTCTATCAGAATGTTATGAAAAGAAATCCACAGACTTTGAAATTTGAGTAAAAAAATTGTAATAACAGGTGGATGTAGTTGAGAACCGTTTGGAAGAAAGAAACAATGGCTGCATTCTTGGTGCAAACAATATTTGGAAATACAGTAAGGCAGGGGTGTCAAACTGGTGGCCCACAGGCCGGATGTGTCACATGCAGGCCATGCCCACCCCAGCTCCGCAAATGGGAAAAATGTCGCGAAACATCACATGACAGCAATGTGACGCGGCGAGTTTGACACCCATGCAGTAAGGTGTATTTCATGTATCTTTGTTTATTGGACTTTGGTTATAGAAAAAAAAAATCAGTTCAGCAATAAAGTAATGGACATTTGTTGCCCTCTGAAATAGTCCCGATAAGGAACTTACATGAATTTACATTATAGTTAAGACATTTGTATCAATGGTGGATGTCATCATTATATAAATGGTGTAATGATAGCAAAGAACATCATTTTTTTTTAAGAGACATTAGCTACCAGGACTCCAGGAGCAGGCAATCACAATCAATCAGTCAATGAAATTTATTGTACAATAAAAGAGAGCATATTATGTATTTTTCACAAACTATTCCAATCCAAATACAACCTCCCTCAGTCTCTAAAGTTCGGCAATCCTCATACTTTTTAGAATTTACACTGCTGTGCCATGGGAGGAGATGACATCAATCCAAATGAAATCAGCCATTTTTCATACATGCAACATGTAAATGTCATGCAGATCCTTCAGTAAGAGAAACAAAGGCACAATATAGCCAAAAAAACTGCTGTAAATCTTATTGATCATGGCACAGATTTAAGCACCTGGTATATTACTGAAATCAATCAAGCTTAAAAGGACTTGAATTTGGCTGGATTGCTATATCCTAAAATCCAGATACAATCTTTTTTCATCTAAACATTTCCCCACATTGGGAATCGAGTAGACTGTTAGACAAAGTGTGGTATCAGAAAAATGCTTTTAAAAAGTGTGCTATCGGAAAATTACTTTAAAAAAACAGGTCGAGACAACCAGGCTTGGTGTGCTTATTCCTTCCTAAGAGGAATTCCTGCGAAGATCTATCACGAATCTTGATTGTTATAACAAAAATTAAATAGGAGAGTTTAAAGAGAATGTCATTCTCTTTCCAACTTTGCTAAGACAGGTATGCTTTGAGCTGTTTGAACACAAGGGGTAGGCATGGAAAGGAATACAAGCTAACACAGTTTGATTCCCATTCTTCCTATTCTGAAATTTGTAAAGTAATCTGGAGGTAAAATAAAATGACAAATTGTCTTCTCCTTCTAACCGTCTGCTTCCTTTTGCATTTTCCATGTTCTAGAAATCTCCCTGGTTCATGTGACTAGGAAAGAAATTGATTACAAAGCTGGTTTTTTAGTCTTCCAAGCTGGTTACAGATGACATCCTGAGGATTTGGAAGGGTGTAGTATGGTGAGATTTCAATGCATATACTTAAAAGTTTTGCATTAATAAGGAAGTACATTTATCTCCATCGATTTATTTCCACCGATTTATATCTCACTAACATGACTTTCGGCTCCTAACAGAAATTTTAAAAGAATACAATATAAATTCAATATCAAAAATACATATCAAAAATCAAAAAAAAATAATTTTAGGCTCAAAAAAAAAATAAAAAAAAAAAAAAAAAAAAAAAAAAAAAAAAAAAAAAAAAAAAAAAAAAAAAAAAAAAAAAAGAAAACAGCTGGGGCTGCCAAAGACATCACATCAACAACCCTCATGCCTGAGAAAACACCCAAGGCTTTCTAAAAGGTGAGCAGGGTTAGAGACAGAAAATAGCCTGATTGGAAAAGAATGGATTTGGCCATTCTGTGTTTTGAGCAACTTCCCTCCAATGCAGTATATTTTTCCTTCTTTGCTGCTTCCCCATTATATGCTCTTGTTGGCACGTTGCTCTGAGACTTGCTAATGGCTGTGCTTGTACCTCCTTGACAAGGATTCCCTCAGCTGTTAAAGAGATTCAATTGATGCTCTCCTCTCTGCATCTGATCTGCTGTCTTTTCCATCCTTTGGTGCTTATTACTTCTGATGTGAAGGGAGTAAGTACTTTAATACCATCACCAGAGCCATTTGTTGAGAATATTTTTTCCTCCCTCTCTCATCTTCTGAATTGTACAATTTAACATATTAATGTGTTGAGGAAAAAATCCAGACAGTTTCCTTTAGGGATTATGCAGAAGGAAATGCTGAGATACACGCCGCCTTAATGATCCATCTTGATCTGAGCATATTGATTAAAAAAAAGGCCTTTTAGGAATGAATTTACAAGCTGTACGGGAGAATTGTAGCTCTGTAATTATAAAGTAGCCTAAAGGCTTCAGAGTAATTAAGGGAGGAGTCAGATTTCCCTAATGAGACTCTTATTGCTTTACAATAACTTGTGTCCAGCTCACCTTGACTGGGGAGAAAATAAACAGTTTCAAAACCAACTTAGCTGCTTTCCAGAATCGCAGATGGGAAGCCACTGTCAGATCAGAACACCTTTTGCCTCCTTCAACACAACTCTTCCTAGACTCTTATGCTTTTTCAATCATAAAGAAGTCAGAGATACCTCCAGGTCATCTACAGGGGTTCACCTTTGCCCTCACCCCAATTTCAACCTGTATATCTTAAAACTGACCCTAGGCAATGTAATATAGTGGAAGAGTTTACTCTATTACTCTGCAAAGAGCTAAGTTGATGAAACTGGTGAGGTGCCAAAAGCCCCCATTATCCCTGACTGACAACAGCTTTGCTCAGACTTTACAAAACATTTGTCAGCTAGTGAAGCCAGGTCATTCTTCTGCTGCCAGATTTTAGTTTGAGCGGGAAGAGGATTTGGGTCTTTCAAAACATTTCTTTTCCATCCAGGTGGAATGTTTCTTAAGGTTTTCTCTGAAATTCTGGGGGGAATTTTATAGAGCAAAAGGCATCCAAGATACCCAAGATACTAGAAACATCTCCCAATAAGTAGCCCATATTACCGTCTTGCCTCACACCTGCATGCGGTGGGTGAATAAATTAGGAATACTTTTCAGAATGGTGCGTTGTATCACTACTGTGATTGTATTGCAGGGAGTATGCCCCCAAGAAAGATGTCATGTGTTTTGGGACAAATTAGCTCTACTCTCATTGTCTTTGATAAGTCAACCCCATTTCCTCTGTCCCTGACCTCCTTGTGTCAAGCAGACTACCATACATATCCACATATCAATCAATCAATCAATCAATCAATCAATCATTCAATCAATCAATCAATCAATCAATCTAGAGCTGGAATCTTGAAAATATATTAAAAGATATTGAAAAGATATATCAGAATCTTGAAAAAGCACAGCATTTAATCACACAGGAAATACAGTATGTTGGTATTCAAGTGCACATGACTAAACCCTTCTTTAGACGGTGTTACAATTAAAAAAGAAAATCAGTCACATGCTGCCTGTCAGCTTAATCAGTTTTTGCCTCAAAAATATGTACCTGGATTCCAAGGCACAACCCAGTATATGACTGGATATCCATCTAGTCATATACTGCTCACCTAGATTTCTGATATAGATTTCCAGTCAGATAGCAATAGCAATAGCACTTAGGCTTATATACCATTAAACAGTGCTTTACAGCCAGGGGTGAAATTCAAAATTTTTCCCTACCGGTTCTGTGGGCGTGGCTTGGTGGGCATGGCAGGGGAAGGATACTGCAAAATCTCCATTCTCACCCCACTCCAGGGGAAGGATACTGCAAAATCCCCATTCCCTCCCCACTCCAGGGGAAGGATACTGCAAAATCTCCATTCCCACCCCATTCCAGGGGAAGTATACTGCAAAATCCCCATTCCCTCCCCACTCTGGGGCCAGCCAGAGGTGGTATTTGCCGGTTCTCCGAACTACTCAAACTTTCCGCTACTGGTTCTCCAGAACCTGTCAGAACCTGCTGAGTTTCACCTCTGTTTACAGCCCTCTCTAAGCGGTTTACAGAATCAGCATATTGCCCCCAACAATCTGGCTCCTCATTTTACTGACCTTAGAAAGATGGAAGGCTGAGTCAACCTTGAGCTGGTCAGGATAGAACTCCTAGCAGTGAGCAGAGTTTGCCTGCAATTCTAACCTACTGCGTCACCAGATGCATATTAAACTGGCTTAATTTGACTTCAGCAACAGAGTGGTCAATGCCTGGAATACATTACTTGACTCTGTAGTTTCTTCCCCAAACCCCCAAAACTTTAATCTTAGACTGTCTACCATTGACCATTCCTAAGAGGTCTGTAAGGGGCATGCATAAGCGCGCCATTGTGCCTACTGTCCCTGTCCTAATGTATCCATGTATTCGTAAAATATCATGTACTCATAACCATGCTTACACTTTGTTTATACTTTGTTTATACTGTTAGAATATTCATGACTGGGAGAGCCATGTTAACAAGGTTAGCCAATGAATAGGCATAGCAACTGAGTCAGCCAATGGGAGCTAACCACATCTGAGTTTGTGCAGAGAATCGAAACTGAAAACTTAAGCTTAAGGCTGGGCGTGGCTCAGTCTGCACTCTGCACTCTGCTCTCTGTACTGCTTGTCTGCTCTGCTGAAATGAAACTAACTCCTGCTTGTGTTTACTTGAAGAAATAATCTACCTGTGGTATTGTATATATATTATTATGTTTATAAAGAAGTTAATGAATCCAGCTGAATCAGTCATCTGTGTGTGCTTCTGGTTTTGATTTTTATGCAACAAACTCTGATATATACTTTGTCTGTAATCATATATACGCTTGACAAATAAAATAAATAAATAAATAAATAAATCATTTCAGCAGTGTTGGTGTCATTAGGTGCATTTTGTCACTTCCCCCCCTCCTCAAAATCCATTGTCCTTGCTTTCTTGTGGATGCCTGCAGCTAAATTCAAAATTTTACTTGAGGAGAAATAGAATTCATTTAAAGATAGATACCATAGAGATGTTTCTATGAAGATATTCACCTCAAGTATAGCCAGTAGAGGAAAACTACAATTGCTACTAATCCCTTTAAAATCAAAATCCCTTTTGATTTTAAAGGTAGAAGCATCTACGGCCTCTATTGCTGATCTATTATCATGAGTAGGTTCATATTTAGTTAACTCTAAATATATAGCCCATATTCTCTCATCATTTTGAGGTATTCTGAATTTTCCCTTTCCCTGGGGAATTTCATAAAACTAGTGAGGAAAATATAATTATCTAATAGCCTATATAGAACAGAGAAAGATTATAGACTGAAATTCATCTATAAGAGTCTATCTGATTGTCTCCAGGGATAAAATGCTGAGGTAATCCATAATGTTATGAAGGTTTCCAGAGATACAACTGTAGTGATAATGGCAGTTCCTGCCACCATAACAATATAGTTTCAGACATCACAATTACAAGAATTATTACTACAAATTGCAGATATTATCTGTAAAATTAAAATTCAAAGTTTCTTCTTATTTGTGCAGCTCCTCACTCTGGATATGTGATTATGGGGAGCTTTTTGTATGCATATTCATTAGATTCTGTCTAATAAAAAGTTAAGGAACTGTGCCTTTAAAAAAAAAAAGAACCTTGCCCCATACCATCATCTAGAAGTCTCTACAAACATAATTATAAGAAAGTGTTTCCAGTGATGAATTATTCTTTCTGAGATAAATGTGTGTTTTAAACAAGAAAAAGAAACTATCAGAAAAGGAATAATGGCATCTTGTCACCTGTCTGGCTATGATCTATGTTTTTAATTTTCAGTATTTATCCCTGCTTACTATCTGGAAAGGTTAGAATACCAAATAATAATAATTATATTTCAGCTGCCAGAGAATAGGCAGTTTCCCAAACGTAGCTACTTATTTATTTTTTAAATAATCAGCTTAGTCATTTGCTGTTAAGTACTGTGGTACATAACAATGTTACATGAGTTGTAATGTTTCATTAAGTAGTAAAATCCCCTTCTTTGTCCAAACCTATGGTCAGGTCATATTATGTATGTCAATCATACTACAAATAATTTCCAGCAGTGAATAAATCCTGAATTTGCGACCTATTTTTATCACAACCATTACATCTTAAGCAACACTATTAATTTTCGTTTTTGGAGATACTGAATCTAAATGTAACTGTCAATGTTTGCGACTAAATCGGCAGTCTCTTACCTTCAGCAAGGAGGCATACTAAGTGTCAACTCTCAGTGAAGGAATGTTCTTCTGGAAGATCTTTGCAAAATACATTGTCAAGGTTTGCTCTCAGAGCATCTTTATGACTTGTCAGGTCCAACTATTCAAAGAACTGTGGAAATTTAGTATAAATGCACTGGGTATGTGTGCAAATATATAAGACAGTAGAAATAATGTTGCAAGATGTGCTTAGTAGTAAGTACTCTAGTAAATAGATATTATAAGATATACCCTAGGAAAAAAGAGTGCAGTCAATACCTTCAGTCCATTTAAGGTAAGGGCTGCTTACCTAATTGGTATAGCAAATATAATTGAGAGGCAGAGCTTCACATCACAGAAGGATCCATTCTATTTGTAGTCCTCTTAGAGCAGGGGTGTCAAACTCAAGGCCTGGGGGCCGGATTCTGCCCGCGGGGTGCTTAGATCTGGCCTGCAGGGCTGCCCTGGAAACAGTGAAGGACCGTCCTGCAGTGCCTCTGCCAGCGAAAATAAATCCTGCCACAAGACACAAGGAACATTCTAATGTGTGGTGGACATGTAAAAACCTTCAAAAGTATTGAAAAAAAACACCCAAAGCATCATTCAAAGAATCTTGGGGATCAAATTAAAAATAAACTACTTTTTTTTGCTAGGTATAATTTACATAGTATTGCAGTATTGGAGAGCAGTTGTCTGGCTTTTCAAGTAGGCAGCTTAGGAACAACAAGATATGTGATGAGAACTTTCTCTCTATTGACAGGATTGGTTAACTATTAGCAAGATAAAAAGTCTGCTCTCCAGGGTTTTCTGGTATAGTGGCAGAAAACTCTTACTGGAGATGTTCCTTCAGGGGTTGAGTAGGGACAAAACAGAAGATGCTGTGGCAAATGTACTTGCAAGGTGATGAAAGGAATGAATCCAATTTCTAAAATGTTTCTTCCTTTATTTCTCAATAGGGTCTGTCTTCTAAAACCTTTTTTTTTATTATTTTTGTTGCAAAGACGAGGGCTGAAAAAGTATCTACAGATTGCTCACATCCCAAACATAAACTGTTTAGACTCCTCCCCTCAGAATGCCGCTATAGAGCATTGCATATCAAAACAACTAGGCACATTCCCCCCACCCCCATGCCATCACTCTGCTAAACACATAATCCTCACAGCACTGTCTTATACCTCAGGATATTTACCCATATAGTAAGGCTGTATTGCTATTAACCTTCTCCTCTTTCCTATTACCTTCTCTTATTGGTATCTTATGATTATATTATTTTGTTGTTTGTTGTTTATATGTACACTGAGAGCTTATGTACCAGAGACAAATTCCTTGTGTGTCCAATCACACTTGACGAATAAAGAATATTGTATTGTACTGTACTGTATTAGTGGTTTATGGTTTGAAAGTAGCATCAAACATTTTCAGTTGCTAAAGGATTTTTAATTTTGTTTTCTTTTCTTTAATTGCAGACTATTTTTTTTAAAAAAAGAACACTACAAAATTTTGAATGATTATTCACATCTAAGGCAATGTAACTTTTTGGACTATTCAATGACATGAGACCCAAATCAATTTGAGATGGAAATATCTTATTTTTAAACAAATCATTTACAATTTTCCAAATTCTTTGATCTAAAAACCAGTGAGAATGGAAAAAATTTCTCTCTCTCTCTCTCTCTCTCTCTCTCTCTCTCTCTCTCTCTCTCTCTCTCTCTCTCTCTCTCTCTCTCTCTCTCTCCCCCCTTCCCTCCCTCCCTCCCCCCTCTCTCTCATTCATCTGGTCTGAATAGCAATAGCAATAGCAGTTAGACTTATATACCGCTTCATAGTGCTTTACAGCCCTCTCTAAGCAGTTTACAGAGTTAGCATATTGCCCCCAACAATCTGGGTCCTCAAGAAAATCAAGAAAATCAAGAAAAAGGTTGCTATTAGATAACCAGAAACCATTAGATGTTAAATAGATTTTACAATATTACTATCATCAATTGGACCTTAAAATAAATTCCAAAGAAATATCACAGTACAATAGCTGGTATTAATTGCTATTATAATTGTTTTCTAAATTGTTTCTGAACAATAATGAGATATTACTGCTGAAGACATAGATCAGAAATCATTAAACACTATGAAAACTCTGAACAGAAGTTGGAAGTAACTAAGGGAAAGAATTAGGCTCCTGGAGAAGAAAATGTTATAACATATGCAGAATACTTCTTTTGTTTTTTTTTTTAGATATGAATAACTTGTATCCTTTTTAAGATTTCCATATTAATTGATTTGCAACTTTCAGCATGATCACTTTTTCCTTCATAATAAATGTGATTTCCATGGCCAGTGGTGTGCTGAAATTTGTCTTCTATTTTGTAATGTTTTCTTCTTCCTGAAAAAGGTTTTTATTTTTTCTATCTCAGGGCATTTACTACATAAGATGCTGCTGTCATTTGCTTGCTCCATCTTGACTCTAAACAGCCTTGAGTCAATCCTGTCTAGACTTGCTTTGGCAACACATTGCAAAGTTCAGTCCAGATTACAAGTAATCGCTGCCTCCCATTCAGTGGTGGGTTGCTACCGGTTCGACCCGGTACAGCGAACTGGTAGTGGCGGCGATGGGAGGCTCCACCCACCCACCCGGACATCATCAAAAAATGCTCTGCACATGCGCAGAAGCTTCTGTGCATGCGCAGAAGCATTGTGCATGCGCATGCGCGCTCCCGTTCCCGAACCAGTAGCAAAGTTAAGTAGAACCCACTACTGCTCCCATTGGACCATTCCCTGCTGCTATGCCCTCCCATCATTCTCTGCCACATAAGCAATGGTCAAATCACTTTCCTTACTGGGGATGAGTCTGCTGGACCTCTATACTTTTATATGTGTGTGGTATATACTAAAGATTCGGGGGGGGGGGGAGTCCAGGGATACTTTATTTTTTCAGCCACCTGAAGTAAAACAGTTTGATTTCTAACTCCCAAACAGATCATAGATTATTTTATTTGGAAGATGGGAGTAAAAATCTCTAGCAACTGGAAAAGTGTTAAAATACTTGTTCATTTTAAGTGTTTTTTATCAGGGCAACCTGGTCTACCCAAATATGGGACGGAGCATACTGCTTCCGCTTTTGCCTTTCAGCCCCAATCCAGGAGCCTTTGCAGGCAGTCGCTTTCACGACAAACTATTTTTTTTTTGTTCATTTTAAGTACAGGGAAAAGTAGGAAGGGAGGTGAACGGTAATAAAAACATTCTACTGGGTTATGAATATACAAACTTCAAATATGCAATCTGGCCTTCAGAAAGAGTATTGCGATCTGACTCTACCAATTATCATGATTTCAAAGAGGTAGCTCTGGGGAGGGTTGGTGTCATGAGGGTGTTCTCGCCACCTTTTAAACTTCTAATACTGTAGTGTATACCCTTCCTTTTAATTTTGTGTTTAACTTTGTTCTTATTCATGCTTTTACATTCTGACATGTTTTTAGTGTAAGCTGTCCAGACTCACTTGGGTGAGGTGGGCACTACAGACATGAGCTGAATTCATTCAATCAATCAATCAATCAATCAATCAATCAATTAATCAGTGAAATGTGTAAGGTAAGAAATGTAGCTATTATGTTATTTATTGTATTCAAGGTAAAAAGGCTGGAAAAAATAGGTTAGATCAGTTTGTAACAAATGGAAATATGCTTTCCTCATCAGACAAGAGCACTCAAGGCAACTTAGCAAGGAAAAGTATACTTTGGAAATTGACCAAAGAAAAATGCCCTAAGTTTAGTCTGAAGGTAATTGAGGATGGATAGAGGCTGGTTTCATGTTTTTGTCCTCCAGAAGTGGTTGCCTGCCTGTCCTGGCAATAGGACACCTGGAGAGTGAGGATAAATCCTTAGAGAATTTGGAATTTTCCCATTTGAAGAACCCCAGTGGAAGGGATTATCTCTAGCTTAGGAGAGGACCCATCTCATTCCCTGCCTCTCTGCTCTGGTGGGATGGGTAGTGTTACCAGGAAAAGATGGTCCTTCAAATAACATGGTCCCAAGCCATGTAGAGCTTTGAAGGTGACAAACAGCATCTTGAATTGGACCTAGAAGCAAATTGGCAGTCAACACAGCTCCTATAGAAGAGATGTCGCAAGTGCAATTCTACATTTGCACAAAACCATGCGAGCAGCCATATTTTGAACCCATTGAAGCTTCAGATAATTTTCAAGGGCAGCCCATGTACAGGGCATTACAATAGTCAAAATGAGAAGGTTAGGTGCCTGTTAGAAGGGATTGTTGGTCCAGGAATGGGCATCATTGATGCAAAACCCACAGTTGTACAGAGGCCCTCCTGGCCATGACTGCTACCTGCTCCTCGAGTAAGACTTGTGAGTCCAGGAAAACCCTCAGATTACACACCGGGTCTGTCTGTGGCAGTGTAGCCCCATCTGATACCAGAGATGGCAATTCTCCATTTGTTTATTTATTTTTTATTTTATTTATTTATTTATTTGTCAAACATGTACAAGATAGCAGGTATAGGTATAAACATAAACATAATCAAAGTGAATACAGATAGATGAGGACAATAGGACAGTAGGACAGGGACGGTAGGCACGCTGGTGCGCTTATGCACGCCCCTTACAGACCTCTTAGGAATGGGGTGAGGTCGACAGTAGACAGTCTAAGGTTTTGTAGCAGATAATTTTGTGTACTACGCTTAAGTCAGACCGAAGGCGTCATAGTTCTAAGTTGTCTAAGCCCAAGATTTCAAGTCTGGTGGAATAAGGTATTCTGTTGCAAGTGGAGGAGTGGAGGACTCTTCTCGTGAAATATTTTTGGACTCTCTCAATTGTATTAATATCCGATATGCAGTGCGGGTTCCAGACAGGTGAGCTGTATTCGAGAATTGGTCTAGCGAACGTTTTGTATGCTCTAGTTAGCAGTGTAATGTTGCCAGAGAAGAAGCTACACAGGATTAAGTTGACTACTCTTAGTGCCTTTTTGGCAATGTTGTTACAGTGGGCTTTGGCACTTAGATCATTAGATATGAGTACTCCAAGATCCTTGACAGAATGAGGGTCGTCTACAAGGTCGTGTCCTCCAAGCGTTGAAGGATATTTTGCCACTCATCGTGACAAATTAAGTTAGGGAGGATAAAATTGAAGTGGAGGATTTACGATACCGAAGTGGAGAAAGTTGAAGGAAATTGTTATATCTCACCAACAAATGGATGCCTTTCAGGAAGAGTAAAACATTTGGGAATCATCAGAGTTTTGATCCTGAAAATGGGATGAAAATGGATTGCCACAAATAGAGTAAGAAATGAAACAGAGAGACCTTAATCATCAGTTAATTGTGGTTAGAAGCAACATTGTGCAGTTTATGTGTAAACATTTTAGTTTATAAAAAATCTTGGTGCTAATTTAATTAGAAAAAAGAAACAAATCATGTCTTCAGTTGTGTTTCCCCATTCCTAGTAATAGATAATTTTACCTGATATTTTAGGTCTCACAAGCAAAGGAATGGAACAGTGACAAATATCCCTTATTATGAAATACCCAAAATACATTATATATGATTTTCCCCCCAAATACATTCCGATAGAAAATATGTTGCACGAGTAATAGCATATCTCTAATATGCACATAGAAAAAAAAGTGGGACTTTTGAGATATGATTTGTCCTTCATAACAAATGAAATTCTGGCTTCATTTTATCTATGTATTGTTTTCAAAGAATAATTAAATATTGATTGGAAATTTTGTACAGATGAGTTTTCCTTTTGTTTCTCAAACTGCCTCCAATTTCTAAATATCTGTTTCACAGTCTGATTTGGAGGAGACACAGAAGATGACCAAAAGTGCCTGAAAGAATGGAGTACTCTCATCTAACACAAGAGAATATTGTTGGATGATTAAAAATACCAATATTGGGATTGTTTCATAGGAACCCAGGAGATACATCACTGGTTTACCTTACTAGGTATTGTTTTTAATGACTGGCAGAAATTTTCCAGGGCTTTAGGCAAAGATTTTTCCCAGCCCTACCAGAAAATACCAAATTCTAGGATGTCCTGGATGCAAATCATATGTTTTGTTACTAAGGCATGGTGTCTTACATGTGCAAAATTGGAAAATGAAAGGAACCAAAAAGAAAAGAAAGGAAAAAATGAATAAAAGAAAGAAAAGGAAACTCACCGGCGATAAAACTGTGTCTTCCCAGTACATCTTTTGACACATTTGTGTATAAGCATGATTTACTTTAGAAAAAGTGAACAAGGAATTGACATTTCATACTTTGTTTTAAAAATGTCATAGTTTTATTAAATGGTTAAATGATCTGTAAAACCTCATTACAAACTCAATGTGCTATAACCACTGTGGCTCTAGCCATATCCCGTAACTCTTTAGTGATCTGGGAGGGGGAGTAGGATGGATTGATTTCTGTTCACATATGCAAAACAGCCACAAGAGACTTGTGACACTTAAAGCACTCTTAAACCTCCTCCACAACCTATTTTCCTTTTCCCTTTCCCTTACTGATCCAGCACACTGTGACTGATGTAACATTTGTATCATTATCAGATCATTGTAGTCAAACTAAGTTGAAAAAAAAAGCTACTCACCCAACCTGATACTGCGGAGTTTGACTGAACCAGAGCAGAGCAAACACATGACATATTTGGGCTGAAGGAGAACATTTTTTTCCCCAATTCAATCATTTTTATGATCAACAGATCTTAAAGTGTAGCAGTTGGACAGATAGTTAGTTTGATTTCCATGCTAGCTTTTGCAGCAAATACATATACATATACACATACACATACACATACACATACACATACACATACACATACACATACACATACACATACACATACACATACACATACACATACATATGTATGCCTTCTGGCATTCTTATTATAGAGTGTGAGCCATAAAAGTTTATCGTTGATTAACATAACTCTTTCCTTAGTTGACCTTGATGGGAAAATTGCAAGAATTATTATTTAAAATGAGTATACTGTACACCAATGCATATAGAACTTAACTGTCCAGGAACACATTTTTGAGGGGCATTTTTCCCCACTGCCTATAATTCATACTGTTTATATTTTCTTAGTAGTTATCTTTATTCATGCCATCCTGCTGTACCAGCCATGCTTCGCCAGATGCCAGTCTGCCATAAGCAATAGAGGGAGGGAGCTGCTGGGGCGCTGGGGTAAGGGAATAAGGGGAATCAAAACATCGAAAAATCACTTGGGCAATTCCATCATTTCATACAGCTGGAATAATTGCCTGGACTCAAGCAGAAATAAAAGCCCTGGGTAGGAAGACCAGAAAAATAATGACAATTAATCATGCCCTTCATCCATGCAGTGATGTTGATAGACTTTACTTGCCAAAAAGCATAGGTGGGTGTGGAATATTGCAAGAACACCAGATAAGAAAAAAAGGGCATTGGGAGAGTATCTGAAAGACAGTGAAGATGATGCACTGAAATGAATACGCCATGAAGGCTTACTGAATATCACAGAGACCAAACTGACCTACACACATGTATAGACACACACAAAAATAATTAGCAGGCAAAGCAGATTGCAACAAGACATGGCGATCCCTAAGAGCAGGAAAGTTGAAGAAAGAGACAGAGGGGCTAATTCTGGCTGCCCAAGAACAAGCCTTAAGAACAAATGCACACAAAGCGACAGTTGAGAAGAAAAGCAATAGACAGCAAATGCTGCATCTGCAAAGGAACTGAAGAAACAGTGGACCACCTAGTTAGCTGCTGCAAGAAGATTGCACAGATTGACAACAACAATGGCATGATGAAGTAACAACATTTGACTGCAAGCAAGAATGGGTGGGACCACAAAATAGGCAAAATAACAGGAAATAAAGAAGCTAAAATGCTCTGGAACTTCAGAATTCAAACAGACAATCACCTGCCACATAACACCTCATAGCAGTTAGCAATAGCACTTAGACTTATATACCGCTTCATAGTGCTTTTACAGCCCTCTCTAAGCAGTTCACAGAGTCAGCATATTGCCCCCAACAATCTGGGTCCTCATTTTACCCACCTCGGAAGGATGGAAGGCTGAGTCAACCTTGATAAGAAACACACATAAGTCTGGATAGTGGACATTGCAGTACCTGGAGACAGCAGAAGAGAAAAGAAAACACCGGGGCGGGGGGGATCACAAAATACAAAAACCTGCAAATAGAACAACTGTGGCAAAAGAAAGCAAAGATAATACAAGAGGTAATAGTAATAGCAGCCTTGGGTGCAAGCAAGCCACCATTATATTCTGTGATGATACTTTAATACCCTCAAACAATAACTGCCTATCCCAGGTTCAATAGATAGATAAAAATGCCAAATCCTGAACTATCTGGCTGACTGTACAATGAACCATAATAATAACTACCTTTATGTTCTTGTGGAACTTGTGTACTCTGAGGAAGAGTCAGGGGTGGGTTCCACTTACCTTCCCCACCAGTTCACATCGCAACGTTTTGCGCGTGCACGCTCCCTCCGCTCACGCGAGTGCGTGCGTTCCCTTGGGCAATTTGGCTTCCGCACATGCTCAGTAGCTTCAATCAGCCCGAAACACAGCTGAGGAACTGATCAGCTGTGCTTCGGGCGAAGGAATAAAGGTCAGTTTAAATGCAGGGACGGGTGGGAGGGCCCTTTTTCAAGCGGTAGAACAGGAAAAACCTCCCAAACAGTAAAATAATTCACTAAAAATTCCCAAAAAAAGATGGCGGCGCCCACGGACCGGCACCGACCGAACCGGATCCATGACGTCACCAGCGGGTCGCTAACGGTTTGGGCGATCCAGTCCGAACCGGGAGGAACCCACCCCTGGGAAGAGTTATGCCAGAGGTTTAACCATACTGACAGGTTTCATCAGAGGAGTCAGAAAAAGAGTGTCTCGCCCACAAAAAAATATAGGAAGACACAAATTACAGAAACCTATATCAACTCGGTCATCACCCAAGTTATAGTGATTATGCTAAGTGTTGCAATTGCTTGACATCTGGTGAAAAATCAGGATTGCTAGCTGAGTAACAAGGGCCAGCAGGTGAAGAACTACTGGAAGAAAAGATGTTTACCCTTACAAAGAAATAATGATCTGTTATTACACATCAAGCCCAACAAGAAAAGGATATTTGAAACAAATGTACCAATTCTGGAAAGAACAAGATCCGGAATCATAAATTACAGAACAAAGGCTAAAACCATCAACTATTAACATCTGCCCATCCCAGGTCCTTGGTTAGGTGCCTTGGGTGTGATCCCAAGCTTACATTCTGCCATGATACTTTAATACCCTCAAACAACAATTGTCTATTGGGAAGGATAGAGCCGAGGTGGCGCAGTGGTTAGAGTGCAGCACTGCAGGCTACTTCAGCTGACTGCTAGCTGCAGTTCGGCAGTTCAGATCTCACCGGCTCAAGGTTGACTCAGCCTTCCATCCTTCTGAGGTGGGTAAAATGAGGACCCAGATTGTTGGGGGCAATATGCTAACTCTATAAACTGCTTAGAGAGGGCTGTAAAGCACTGTGAAGCGGTATATAAGTCTAAGTGCTATTGCTATTGCTATAAGGATTCAATAGATGGATGAAAATGCCAAATCCCATCTAAATATGTGGCTGAGTGTGCGACCAACCAAAATAATGAATTAAACTTGTATGCTATCTGACTGTCAGTGATTCTGGGTGGCTCACAACAATCCAATAAATAACACATTAAAAATAAAAGGGGGGGACGAGAACCCTGAAGTCAAGACTGATTTTATTCACTTATCAAACTTTTCATTCATGCTGTAAGGTTTTAAAATGCATTAATGGAAATTTACAAGAAAGAAAGAAAGAAAGAAAGAAAGAAAGAAAGAAAGAAAGAAAGAAAGAAAGAAAGAAAGAAAGAAAGAAAGAAAGAAAGAAAGAAAGAAGGAAGGAAGGAAGGAAGGAAGGAAGGAAGGAAGGAAGGAAGGAAGGAAGGAAGGAAAGAAAGAAAGAAAGAAGGAAAGAAAAAGAAAAAAACCCCTGTCCTTTTTCCATACTTAAAATCAGCAGACCTGAATTTCAAGTCCGCAAGTTATAGAAGTTAATGTCCTGTTGGCAGCTCATGGTTAATGATAAAAGTAAGTCAAAGAACAGTACATCACTCAGACTTGCTATATTGGAAGAATTAATAGGATTGTGAAGTATTAATTCCCAGGCCTGTGTTGATCTGACGAGAGGAGCTGCGGAACAGATCAGATATTCTCTCTTTGGGGAAGAATTAAGGCAGAGGGTGGAACAGGAAATGCCTCCTCTCTCATCAAATAGCAGGTTTCGATTAATTACTAGTGACCTGAGAAAAGTTTGAAAGAAGACAGGAATGTTTCAGTTGAATGAAGTCAGGAGTGTCCAGAGGAATCCTCAGTTCAAGCCTGTATGTTTGTAACTGATAATGACAAATCTGACCACAGCTGTTTAAAAATATATATAGCAATGTTTTTCTACAGCGTTAAGAACATGATCTAAAACTTATTGAGCTCGTTGGAAAGCCCTGAATTGACTTCAGAGACAGCTGGATCAGTCAGGAGCTGAAGCCAGTCTTCAGAGGCTCTATGCACTCCTATTAACTGGAAAAGCAAAAATAGAAAATAGCTGCTGGGAAGGGAAGCCAATGAAGGAGATCGATGAAGTGAATTCTACCAGCAAGAGCAATAAAACAGCTTATCTTAAAATGAACCCGCACTTCTCATTGTGCAAGGAAATCATGTGTTTAAGCTGCTCCTCCCCACTTTGCCGTATGTGAGGCAGAGTTGCATGGTGTTATTACAGAAAGTGGGGGAAAGAAAAGAAAGACAAAGAAAATTGGAGAGACAATTGTTGTAATCAGAAAATGCCTCTTCTGAACTTCAAAGGACAAACCAAAAGCTTTATTCCATACCTTGCTGACAAACATTTGCCTGAGGCATTTCACAGAGCTGCACAACATCAATTACATCCCAAACATTTTTTATTTTTTTATTTATTTATTTTGTCAAGCGTATATATGATTACAGACAAAGTATAAACATGATTGTGAATACGTAAGATGTATAAGCATGGTTATGAGTACATGAGATGGTTACGAATACATGGGGACATTAGGACAGGGACGGTAGGCACGCTTGTGCGCTTATGCACGCCCCTTACAGACCTCTTAGGAATGGGGTGAGGTCAACGGTAGACAGTCTAAGGTTAAAGTTTTGGGGGTTTGGGGAAGAAACTACAGAGTCAGGTAAAGTATTCCAGGCATTGACCACTCTGTTGCTGAAGTCATATTTTTTGCAATCAAGTTTGGAGCGGTTTACGTTAAGTTTGTATCTATTGTGTGCTCGTGTATTGTTGCAGTTGAAGCTGAAGTAGTCATTGACAGGTAGGACATTGAAGCAGATAGTTTTGTGTGCTACACTTAAGTCAGATTGAAGGCGGCGTAGTTCTAATTTTTCTAGACCCAAAAGTTCAAGTCTGGTGGTATTCTGTTGCAAACAGAGGAGTGGAGGACTCTTCTCATGAAATATCTCTGGACATTCTCAATTGTATTAATGTCCGATATGTAGTGCGGGTTCCAGACAGATGAGTTGTATTCGAGAATTGGTCTAGCAAATGTTTTATATGCTCTGGTTAAAAGTACAATATTACCCGAGAAGAAGCTATGCAAGATTAGGTTAACCACTCTTAATGCCTTTTTGGCAGTGCTGTTGCAGTGGGCTCTGGCATTTAGATCATTAGAGATGAGTACTCCAAAGTCCTTAACTGAGTGAGGATCGTCAACAAGGTCATGATCATCTAGTTTGTATTTTGTGTTCTGATTATTTTTGCCAATGTGTAAGACTGAGCATTTGTTGATTGAGATTTGCAGTTGCCACTTGTTTGACCAATCTAAAGAAACAAGCTAGGCTGGATCACCATACAGCAGATACTGGAGCTGCTTACCCTTCAAAGGTGTTTTGGACAAAGTGCGTTGGATGTTATGCAACTACAGGACCTTTCTGCTCTTCATTAAAGCAGTCTGGTTACAATCTGATTACCGGTAGTCCTCAGCTTCCTTATGGGTTGTTTAATGACTGTTCAAAGTTATGATGGACCTCCCCAGAGCTATTTACAACCCATTTTTGGAGTTACAATGGCTGCACAAACCCTGTGGTCATGTGATTGTATTTTGGGTGGTTGCAAGCAGCTCACCTTTATGGCTGTTTGCAGTGTTCCATGGTCACCTTGTAGAAAGTCAGCACCCACCCACCCTCCTAGAGAATGAAATATTTTGGGGAATATTAAAAAGGCAGGATAGAATATTTCCCCTAAAGGAGAAATGGGGAAAAATCTTAAGGGAGGCAGAAACCAGCCCCAGTCTCCCTGCCCCAAGCAGAAACTGAGGAGGGCAGTTTTTAGAAATGCTGATTTGGTAATCCATTCAGAAAGACTGGGTCAGACAGAGACTCCAGATAAGCAACACAATTAGGCAAACCAAAGGTTGACAAGATTAGCTCAGACAAACACCTAGGATTTGCATTTCCCCTTTTGCCTATAGAGCCAGCCATTACTCCTACATGACCCCATAGGAATCAAAAAGGTATAAAAACCCACCTTCTCTCAACTCCATTTTGTCAGCTGTCCCAGAACTGCACGCTGTGTGTGTGTTGGTTCTGCTTATCAATAAACGGACCTTTCTTTCCTTAAGCAGCCTCCATTTTATTCCAGGCTTGGAACTGGAACTAGATTTTTCTTCCAACAACGTGATTGGAATTTGCAACTGTTTTGCCAGTTTCCAGCATTTACTTCTGGTTTCTGGTTTAAAAACAAACAAAAAACCACTCATTGGGGGAAATGGATTTGCTTACTTCTGGGTTCACTTAATGACCATCATAAAAACAGTCATAACTTTGAATCCGGTCACATGGTGCCCCAACTTACTACCTCAATGGTTTACAGCCATAATTCCAGGCTCAGTTATGGTTTTAAGCTGAGAACCCCCTGTATTTCAGGCTCTGAGCTTGAGAAACCATGTGACTTTCAAGGTCATTTTAAGTTTACTATGTCATCTGTTAAAACTTGGACCAACATGAGATGATTCTTCTGCATGTTCCTATTTCAAAGCAAACTTTGCAGGCAAGCCTTTGCTTCATTGTTAACTCTTCAGCCTTGAAGTAAAACTGATAATCTCCTGAGATATCTTGTGTAGATGTGTGTGGCTGAAACCTGAAGCAGGACACTAAATCCTCTGACAGAGCTACTACTTCTAGGCAGCAATAACATTGTTGGAAGAAATGTCCATCTGGGTTCAGTTCCAAGTGGGAAGAAAGACACTGGAAACATGGAGGCTGATTGGAAAGATGGTTTAATGGTGGACAGGACCACATGGTTTGAGGTCCTGGGCAAAAAGGCACATGGAGTGGAGAGAGGGATATATTTATACACTCTCTTGGGCCCTGCCTTAGAGTTTCCTGTTCCTGTACAAGAAATATATCCCATTGGCTGTCAGACTCCCAGTGGGCGGGGGTCTTAGCTAACTTTGTAGGCTGTCTCCA
>QLTV01000974.1:869604-887367 GCA_003457575.1 Thermophis baileyi | reverse complement strand
ATCCCCTCACCCTGGAGCTGGAGGACTTTTGTCTTGTAGATAGACTGGCCTAGTCTTAATGTACACCAAATATCTGCGGGGGGCAGGGAGCTGCAGGGAGCTGCTTTGTCTTTAAAAACATGTTTCTCATGAAATATAATATTCTGCCCTTTTAAATATTTAATATTTAAATATTTAAATATTTCCTAGAATATTTCATTCTTCTAGGATATGGGTGGGTGCTATCTTTCTTACAACATTGATAGCCACTAAATGGTTAGCAAAACCCCCAACTCTTTGCTGCCATGAAGTGGTTGTTTAGATTTTTGCAACCTAAATATAATAGCATAGTCTTCAGCAGTTCCAGGTTCAAACTGCCACCTGATTCTATCTTTTCTATTCTTGTCTCTCTTATTTTTTTCACTGATTTCTTTCTTGAAGTTAAAGCTTTGTGTAAATTCAGATACAATCTCTGGTTATGCCTCTGACTGCTGCAATCACATTGTATGAATAAAACCAGCAGGACTCTTAGATAGTTTTAACACTCCTAAGGGACAACCAATGTACTTTTGAAAGGGGGGAAAATCATACTTGTGAATTGGTGGCAATTTCCCCCCCTAAAGAATGGCCTGGGGAAAAATTAAGTTTCCCCACCCACCATGCATGGTGACCCCAATCTTACTCTAAAGTAATAAAAATAATTAGCAAACAGTGGGGCATCCACACACTACATACTTAACAGATCGTCTAGATTGGTCTTGAATATCACTGCCTGAGCATACACACCACTGAGTTTCTTGCTTGTCTCTTCCTAACAATTTATTCTGAAACAATCCCAACAGAACCAGTTTTTCTTTACTGAGCAGGAGATTGCCTAGATCATCAACTGGGCCACAGCGAAACTCTGTGATTATATGATTCCCTACTGAGACAGGGTAGATTTGGAAACTTCCTTTAAAAATGCAGACCTTCCAAATTCTGAAGACTTTACAATGGATCAGATGCATTTTACACCCATGCATGCATACCCTCATTTACATATATGCAGGTACTCTATGTCGTGCAAAGTCATTTGCAAGAAGCTGGTATTGATAATCACATTCACACTCAGAGCTTACCTGCCCATTGTCCTCTTGCTATGATAGGAAAGCAACTGTTTTTGAAGGACAGAAGCAGATGGTGTCACCCTCTGTTAACCCCCCCCCCCAAACACACACACGGAGAGACACATACACACAACACCATCACCTTCAAAAAAATATTTTTCTGCTCTAGTTTGGAAGTAGACTTTTTCCTTTTATGCCACCTGGAGGGTTCCTTTCTGTTTGTACAACTTGGTTGCAGGCTAACCTCAGCAGTTCATTGGCTGCTTTGCAGAGAGAAGGACTCCAGTGAGCTACTAGTTACAATGCGTTCTAACTTGTTTCTCTATCTTCCCTTTTTAGTATTTCTGGAATAGCAGATGGGCTAAAACAGGTTTAGTGAAGAGATGGTTGCTGAAATGCATATTAAACAAACAAACAAACAAACAAATAAATAAGAAAAGAAAGAAAGAAAGAAAGAAAGAGAAAGAAAAGAGAAAGAAAAAGAAAGAGAAAGAAAGAAAGAAAGAAAGAAAGAAAGAAAGAAAGAAAGAAAGAAAGAAAGAAAGTCTTCATTACATAGTTATCTCTAAAAAATTACAGAAATTTACCATTTTAAACATTTTTTCAAGACACCCAAAGTAGAAGAGTTTCACCCTGGGTTTCACATAATACATTTTGTTACAGTAGTCCTTGATGTATGACTACAATTAAGCCCAACATTTCTGTTGCTAAGCGAGACAACTGGTGAGTTTTGCCTCATTTTACGACCTTTCTTGCCATAGTTGTTAAGTGAATCATTGCTGTTGTTATATTAGTAATACGGTTGTTAAGTGAATTTGGCTTCCCCGTTGACTTTGCTTGTCAGAAGGTCATAAAACGTTATCGCATGACCCCGGGACACTGCAATTGTCATAAATACGAATCAGTTGCCAAACTTCTGAATTTTGATCACGTGACTATGGGGATGCTGCAACGGTCATAAATGTGAAAAACAGTCATAAGTCACTTTTTTCAATGCCATTGTAATTTTGAACCAATTAACTGTTTTAAGTTGAAAAGTACTTGTATCTGGGATCTAGGAGTAAATCCTTGTATCTTAGATGACTAGGAAAATGTTGACCTTATTTATGAAAGCAAAACTCAGTCAGTTTTGAAGTCTGGGCTAAAGAAAGGTCTCGTTAATTAATCCATCAAATGTATCACAATCATTGCCTATGAAATCACAAAATAAAAGAAAAATTAATAGAAAAAAAGATTGAACAGATGCCTAAGTAGAATGGAAGGTCTAAGTGCAATCTTTAAGATTCCGTAATAAAATATTAAAATAAAAGTATACTGACAATAGATATAAGTGGTAAAATACTGATCAATGTTAAATGTAAATGTACAAACTCAAATTAAGGTCTATTAAATATTAATATGTTAAGAAAATATTTATAAAGCAATGACCACCCAATAAATTTTAACAAAAACAATTGAACTTCTGTAGGAGCCATAAGATTTGTGTGTTTAATAAGAAATAAGTGGTAACGTCTAATTGAGAAGGTTGGCTTGAGAGAGTGTCTATCTGTAACTACCATAGTGATTAAAAGAAACAGACCTTCAGTGTGTTTGTCCATGCTCTGTCCTATGCCCTGTGATGTTCTGGCTAAGAATTTTAATGTTGCAATGCAATACATGATAAAGCATTTCTTGTCTGAAAGAAGAAATTCAGAAAGGAAAATTTCATTTTGATCTGTAAAAGATGCCAGCAAAGGGGAAAGATTTGTTGACTGCCCTGTGATTGGAAGCACATATGGAATAATCTCTATAGCACCAAAGGACAAATTCTTTCACAGATGAGGACTTTAATAAATCTCCCATTAAGAACTGAGAAGGGTAAAATGTCAAACCTAGCTTTGAAAAATCTCTTTGTTGGGCAAGAGAGGCTAAAGTAAGTTAGGTATCTGCACGTGCCCATCTAGACTGAGTTTTGCCACTTCTAATGTAAGCTGGAATCCCTTCCTTCCTTCCTTCCTTCCTTCCTTCCTTCCTTCCTTCCTTCCTTCCTTCCTTCCTTCCTTCCTTCCTTCCTTCTTGACTCCAGGCAGCTGCTTGGACAAGTCCCTATATTTTCCTTGGCAAGGTTTCTCAAAGTGGTTTTCAATTGCTTCCTTTCTAGGGCTGAGAGAGAGTAACTGGACCAAGGTCGCTTCGCTGTCTTCATGCCAGGTGGAAGGTGGAACTAGAACTCAGAATCTCCTGGTTTCTAGCCTAATGCCTTAAGCACTATACCAAACCGCTCCCAAGTTGGAAGTGGCTGGAAATACACCTAACCTCATTCTGAAGTTCAGTATCTAGGACTTTTCTTTACTTCTTTTTCTTGCCTGAGTGTATTCCCAAGCAAGCAGTTGCTGGAGTGGCAAATCATAACGGCTAAGTTTCCTCAAACTGCTTGTTGCCACAGGAATTAAAATTGATCTGTTAGGACTAATGGACTAAATCCTACCAGGAAAAAATGGAATTTAAATCAATAGGGAAGTATTAACAACTGTGCCATCACTTACTCCAAATTTTTTTTTTTAAAAAAAAAATAACTGCAAAAAAAAAAAATAGAGAGAAAAAGTAACCAAAATTATCAAAAGAAAAAACTTAAAAAAAAAAGAAACAAAGAGGTGCAGGACATATATTCATAAACATACATGCATATGTATATAAAACTCTGCAATAAATATTTCAATAAATGGAAGCCGTAATTCATTACAGTCTTTCACGGCTGATCTATGATAATCAATTATGCAGACCATTGAATAGTTGGAATTCTATTTTTATTGCCCTTCTATTCTAAAATTCCTATTAGATACATATCTAGGCATGTGAAAGAATGTTCACAAACACTTTGTTTGTAAGGCTTCAAGGGATTTATAACAGGTAAATGGTTTCAGTTGGGCACCGTAAAATTTTGGGGCCATAGGATTTGCTATGAAATGTTTCAGAGCTGCTTGTATGTGATCAGTGATGGGTTGCTACCGGCTTTACAACCGGTTCCAGGGGTGAAATGCTCCCAGTTCGCTCTTACCTGTCGGTCGCCGTAGAGCCGGTCGCCAAGGTAGCGCGAGGCGCCGCCCACCCACCCGGACACCGCCCGGACGCCGCCATTTGGGTTCTTTTACCCTCTGCGCATGCGCAAAGCGTTCTGTGCATTCGCAAAGGGTAAAAGAACTCAAATGGCGGCGTCTGGGCGGGTGGGCGGTGCCTCGCGCTTCCTTGGTGACCGGGTCTATGGCGACCGACAGGTAAGAGCGAACTGGGAGCATTTCACCCCTGACCGGTTCGCTGAGGGCGCACTTCACTGCATGCTTCGCTGCGCGTGCGTGCGCAGTTCAGAGGAAATAGAACTTCTGCGTTGCAAACTAGGCAAGGAGCACGGAAAACAGCTGCGGAGCAGCAATTCAATCTGCTGCCCCTGATCAGCTGGGCGTTTCGGAAGCAGAGATAAAGGTCAGTATAACCCAGGGGCGGGCGGGTGGGCGGGCCCACTTTCACGGATACAGAGAACCGGTTCTCTCTCAGCTTGGAGTCAGAGCTACCGGTTCTAAAGAACCGGTCCGAACCGGCAGCAACCCACCACTGTATGTGATCATTATCCTTTGTTCGGATAATGAATGGCTGCTGTATAAAGCAACAAGATCAATGTGCAGCAGGCACCTGGAGGGGTAAACGACATGGGTTTTATAGTTTGTTAACTAACATAGTTACTTTGTATTTTAATTTGATTTATTTTCTCTCTTTTAAAATGATGTTCAGGTTTATTAGCTTTTAACATCCCTAAACTGATAGACAAGCTGGAGACTAGCTCCAGATACGAAAAAGTTTGTTAGTACAAATTGGGGTCTGGTTTATCTCTTTTGTAAACTCCAAAGAATCTTTTCCCTTACAATTACGCCCCTTCTGATGTCAGACCTCATTTTAATGAACAAGTATGATAGCACGGGATGCAAATATATAACATGTTTGACTACATGTAACTGATTTCCTATGCAAAGGGGAGGTTACTTTTATCCTGTCCAATCAACTTTCCTCTTGTATTTTTTTGTTGCTGTGTTAACTATAAAAAGGAGTGAAACATGGGGCTTGGAGTTTTCTCTTCCTTTTTCATAGAGAGATCCCACTTTATCAGGGTACCCTAATAAACTGCATATAAATGATCTTCCAACTCAGTTGCTTATTGGGAAGGTAAACTGAGGCAGAACCTAGGGCCAGATTTGGCTTTCACCTGGAGCACTATCCCCAAATATTTGAAGCTCTTGATCTGCTCAATTTCCTTCCTCTCAACTTTGGATTTCCCATCATTGATTATTGAAAGGGGTTGTCAGCAGTAATGGGTAAAAGCTTTTGAAAGCTTGTTTAAGTCTTGCAGGAGTTAATGAAATGATAGCCACATCGTGATATATATATATAGGTGAACTGGAATAACCACAAACAATTTTGCAGACCTCTTATTGTAGATGTGTTTTCCAATAAGATGTCGTTGGACCAGAATATGGTCTAATGCAAAATAGTTGAGACAAAAATGAACCCATTTGTTGTCCAGCATTGATTCTTTCTCTATCCAATCTTGTAACTGGCTATTCAAGTGATAGGCATAAAGGTTGCTAATTGTACTCGGCAAATGTACAGGGTGATATACTTCTTTTTAAAAATATTGACACAATAATGGCAGTATTCCAATCTTGGAGAAAACAAAGTTCTTAACCACTGTGCTATTGCAGCAGTATTAATAAAGAAAGATATATAAATAATGATAGTGCATGCTGGAAAGGATTTTTAAAAAAAAGCAACTATTGCTACAACAATAGCTTGTTGTGGCTGCATGCATCCAAGATTGCAAGTGTTGCCAAAGTGTCTCCGGACAGATTTTTCTTAAGCTATTTTAGAGCCAAGATGGCGTGAGCACAATACAGCAGCATCTTAAGCAATGAGTGCAAATTTAACCACACAGTCTTTTAAAGATGAAATGGGAGCTTTAAGCATATCTAAGGTTTAAGGCAGTGGTTCTCAACCTTCCTAATGCCGCGACCCCCGCCCCGCCGCTGTGACCCCTGCCCCTCCCCCTCCCCATGCGTGCGCGTTGCCAGTCACCAAGATGGTGGGCTAGCACGCGCTTAGGCGACCCCTGTGAAACAGGTTGAGAACCGCTGGTTTAAGGGATCTGTTTTCTCCTTTGTTTTCTCCATTATTATCACCACCACCATCCTAAAAAAAATCCAAAGAAAAACAAGGGGGACAGTTTTGATGTTGTCCACACCTAAAATCATCTGTGATTCTGAGGGGGTGACAAGAGTGTGGACATGTGGATTGCAGGTTGCCCGTTCCTGGTTTAGAACAGCTCACTCTTTCTTGGAAGAAGTAATTCATGATAAAGGCAACATATAGTATTTGGCATTAGTATATGTTAGCTAGCTCCTGTATCTTCCTGGGATCTTATTCCATTGAATTACTGATAGTTTCCACCTCTTCCTGCATCATATGCCAGGAGATAGATGTAAATTCAAACTGATTCTGTATTGTTGCTATTAGGATCTTGGTGTTCACTGAGCTTGGTTTTCTTCTTGCACCAGTTTCATTACCAGACTAAATAATATCATCTGGTTACGGCTTCTCTTTGCAAAGGAACTCCAAATGGCTTACCTCTGAGAATATCACATCCAGAAATTAGTGAGTCAATTAAAATGGAAAGAATGAAAAGAATATAGATGAGGATACTGATATTTCTTTTTTTTTTTTTGTCAAATGAATATATCCTTTGATCTTACATGAAGTGGCTACAGATAATATACAATAAAAATCACTTATTAAAACATGCTACAAAACCAATTAAAATACTTAAAACAATGAACATAGATTAAAAACAAGACCAGAAACAGGAGAATATTATACTTAATACAGCCAACAAGTGAGATTCCTATTACCAGGGGATTCCCAGATTTGCTGGGAAAAAAAGGTTTTAAGAACTTCCTGAAAGGCTGTGATGGTTGGGGCTAACCTCACTTCAGGAAGGATGATGTTACAGAGGGCAGATATCATAGCAATAGCAGTAGCACTTAGATTTATATACCGCCTTACAGTGCTTTACAGCCCTCTCTAAGCGGTTTACAGAGTCAGCCTATTGTCCCCAACAATCTGAGTCCTCATTTTACCCACCTCGGAAGGATGGAAGGCTGAGTCAAACTTGAGCCTGGTGAGATTTGAACTGCCAAATTGCAGGCAGCCGGCAGTCAGCAGAAGTAGCCTGCAGTACTGCACTCTAACCACTGTGCCACCGTGGCTCATGGTAGAAAAGGCTCACTTCCAAGATCCCTTCGGATGGAACTTTTTCGCATATGGGTCCTGCAGCATGCTTCTCAGACCTGATGAGATGAGTAAATGTGATCAGGAAGAGGTAATCCCTCAGATAACCTGGGTCCATGCCATGTAGGGCTTTAAAAGTCAGAAACAGCACCTTGAATCCTTTCACTCTTAAAATAATTCAACTGTTGAGCCAGTTTGGTCTAGTGGTTAAGGCACCAGGCTGGAAAGGCTATGAGTTCCAGTCCTGCCTTAGGCATGAAAACCAGCTGGTGACTTTGGGCCAATCAATTTCTCTCAGCCCAACCCACCTCACAGGGTGGTTGTTGCAGGGAAAATAGGAGGAGGAAAGAGTACCCTGTGTGTTTGCTGCCTTGAGTTATTTATAAAAATAATACAGGTGGGATAAAACAAAATCTTTTAAAAAATTCCTGTTCTTCCATATAGGTTTGCTTTTTGAAAGCTATTTTTTTTCCTGACATCCCATTTAAAGCAAAAGCAATCATGAACAAGTTCAATATATGGGAGGGGGAGATATATCAAAAATTGGATGTCCATGTTTCATAGATGTCTGCAATATTTCCAACCTGCTTTAAAAACAAATGGAAAGCACCAGCACTATTGCTACTAAGGTGAGGGCTATATAATAACTTCAACCATACCGGAGGCAATTTTTATTAAATGTTGAACAAGGAAATTTGATCAGATTCTACAAACAGGTTATGAAATCTAAAGAGAAGACAAAAAAGACAATTAGGAATATATATCTTACCACCATGCTGTCATTTACTTCTTTCAGCTTCTAGATTATGGAGTAATTTCAAGGTAAATGTTTTTAAGCTTTACCAACATGGCATTTAATGTCTGGTGCAAGAGAGCCCCGATTCAAAGATCCAGCTTAAAGCTTAGAAAATACTTTATTAAATAGAACTGTGAAATTGAATTTAAAAAAAAACCCAATGGAAAATGGAAGCTCGATGACTCTTTCTATATAATGCAGTGAATGAATGGAAAGATGAAAAATCAGTCATGCCTAGAGATGGGTAATGCAAACTTGGTGACATCTAGATTATTATACTCAAATTACCATTATAGTTCACATATTTTATACCAGTTAGTGGCCACCTAATTAGGCCCAATGCTGTTCCAAAATCTACCTTGTAGTTTCTAAGTTTTTTTTCTTTTGTGAAAAGAGGCTTCAATATTCCTGTCTTATTTCCAGGATACTTGCAAATTTTGGGGAGAAATGTTGAGGACTTATTTCATCTGAGAGACAGCAAAAAATAAATAAATGCTGTTGTTGTTCTTTTATGTTGCATGGCTTTCCATTACTTCCCGGATGTCCACATTTCCCAAACTTAAGATAATTCTTCCCACTGATTTTTTTTATCATGTCTTATAGAATAGAATAGAGTAGAGTAGAGTAGAGTAGAGTAGAATAGAATAGAATAGAATAGAATAGAATAGAATAGAATAGAATAGAATAGAATAGAATAGAATTCTTTATTGGCCAAGTGTGATTGGACACACAAGGAATTTGTCTTTGGTGCATATGCTCTCAGTGTACATAAAAAGACAAGATACATTTGTCAAGAATCATAAGGTACAACACCTAATGATGTCATAGGGTACAAATAAGCAATCAGGAAACAATCAGTATCAATATAAATCATAAGGATACAAGCAACAAGTTACAGTCCTGCAGTCATAAGTGGGAGGAGATGGGTGATAGGAACAATGAGAAGACTCTAGGTATTTAATCAAAATGTGGATAGCCAGAGACATACAGGCTGCTGGATTGATGATATAATAAGAGATAAGATATTCCACAAGTCTCTTGACCATCGATAGCTAATTAATAACACCACATGAGAACTTTATTAAAATTCTCCCTTGAAGACTGCTGAAAGCAAATGCCTTGTCATCATCAGATTTTATCAAATATCTGTGTGGAATATGATGCCACTCCCAAAAATGCAGGATACTGGCACTTCTATCTTGCCTCAGAGCAGCAAAACCTGGTGTAGTGCTGGTGGTTTTACTGGAAGATGGGCAAGAAGGAATTGAATAGTGGTGTGCCTTCTGCATGGTGCATAGAACTTGCATTCCTATGTAATTGTTGAAAGCATATTATAGAATTAGGCAATTTATTTTAGTCACTCAAGGTTTATACTTGGATTGTAATTTTTTGATCTGGTCTTGGTGGGAAATCTGTGTACAGTAGGATGATCCTTCTCACTCTCAATCCAAAAACCTTGGGGAAAAGGTACTCCTTCATCCTGAGATGGTCTCATTGCCATAAACAAATACTTCTTAACCTTGAAGGTCTCAAGATTTGGCATAACTAGATAAAGCATTCCAAGTTTAAGATAAGATGTCTTTGGCAAACTCCAATAAGATGCAATCAAAAAAAGAGAGGTGAGTAATATTGGTTCAGAGTCTATATAAACGAATAACCCCCCCCCCCCATGAAATGGAATCTGGATGCAGACCTAATCAGGAAGGAGCTGCATGTTTTCTGACTTTGAAGGGGTCTGCCCACCATCATTTCTCGGGGGGGGTTTCACTGAATTGCAGAAGAGGAGTAAGGTCCTTGTCTTTTTGTCCTCTTTAGTATTTTTGAATATTCTTTGATTGCTGTCTCATGTCAAGTTATTGTGTAATTTCTTACACTTTTGGATTAAAGTTTTAAGTCCTTATCCTATATGATCATTGCTTCTGAATTCAAATGAACCTATGACCAGACTCTAATGGGCTGGGAAAATGGGCTATTTAGGAGAGGAATGGAATCTGAAGGCTCTACAGATAAGATGGGATGGGATAGATTATTTTAACCCTAATTTTTATTCTGTTATTTTGACTTTTAGTTAATACTGTTATATTATTGTTATTATTATTACTATTGTGCATTGAGTTTTATTATTTGGAAGTTAACGACCAGAGTCTTTAAAGCTGAATAAGATATAAATCTTAGTGAGTAAATAAATAAATAATACAATAACTAATGGGGAAAATTGGAATAATCATTGTACAGTGGATATAAAAAGTCTACACACCCCTGTTAAAATGCTAGATTTTTGAGATGTAAGCTGCTCAGAGTTGCCTGAACTATGAGAGGGGCAGCAAATAAATTTGATTAATAAGTAAATTAAAAAAAATCAGACCAAGATAAATCACTTCAGAATATTTTTCTACCTTTAATACCATGTATAAGCTGTGCAATTCAATTAAAAACAAACTGATTTTTTTTAGGGAGAAAAATAAGAAGTCTATAATAATGTGGTTGCGTAAGTGTGCACACCCTTAAACCAATACTTTGTTGAAATGCCTTTTGATTTTATGACAGCATTCAGTCTTTTGGGATAGGAGTTTATCAGCATGACACATCTTGCCTTAGGAATCTTTGCCCACTCTTCCTTGCAAAAGCACTTCAAAACTGTCAGATTGTGAGGGTATCTCCTGTGCACAGCCTTCTTCTGGTCTGGGCTCTGGCTGGGCCATTCCAAAACTTTGATCTTCTTCTGATGAAGCCATTGTTTTGTTGATTGGGAGGTATCTTTGGGTCATTGTTGTGTTGAAAGATGAAATTGCTCTTCATTTTCAGCATTTTTGCAGAGGCCTGAAGATTTTGTGCCAAAACTGACTGATATTAGGAACTGTTCATCATTCCCTCCACCTTGACTAAAGCCCCAATTCCAGCTGAAGAAAAGCAGCCCCAAAGCATAATTCTGCCATCGCCATGCTTCACTGTGAGTATGGTGTACTTTTGGTGATGATGCAGTCTTGTTTTTGCTCCAAACTTACTTTTTGGAATTATAGCCAAAAAGTTCAACCTTGGTCTCATCAGACCATAAGACATTTTGTCAGACTTGATGTAGGTTTTTGCAAACGTAGCTGGACTTGGATGTTTTTCTTTGTTAAAAAATAAAAAGGTTTCCTCAGCCCAGACATATGAAGAATACAGGAAATTGTTGTCCCATGTAGTACAGAACCAGTATGTGCCAGAAATTTCTGCAGCTCCTTCAATGTGGCTGTAAGCCTCTTGGCAAGCTCTGGACCTGTTTTCTTCCTGTTTTTTCATCAATTTTGGAGAGACATCCAGTTCTTGGTAGTATTGTTGTGCTCTATTTTCTCCATTGGTTGATGACTGCCTTCACTGTGTTCCATGGTATATCCAATGACTTGGAAATGTTTTTGTATCCTTCTCCTGACTGATACCTTCCAACAATGAAATCCTTTCATGCTTTGTAAGCTCTTTGCAGACCATAGTTTTTGTTGTAAGAGGCAACTGAGTAAATGTCAGAAACGTCCTACTAGAACAGCTGATTTTTTATGGGCTTGATCAGAGTCACTTTAATTGATGCCAGGTATGTACTGACTACTGTTTAACATATGTTTGAATGTGATTGAAAAGTCACATCTCTATTTATAAGACAGTATGTACACTTATGCAACCATGTTATTGCACACTTTTTATTCCCCCCCTAAAATATTTCATTTTTTAAATTGAATTGTATGCATTATATGTTACATTAAAGGTGGAAAAAAATTCTGAAGTGATTTATCTTGGTCTGATTTTTTGTTTACATCTCAAAAACTACCATTTTAACAGGGATGTGTAGACTTTTTATATCCACTGTACATTATGTGTGTCCTCTATGCACATTATATGGACATTCCAGCGAGGTTATGCCACAGATTTCACAAATGGGCAACAAGTTTATATTTATATGTGAGGTTTATTTATATGACTCTGTAATATTCTCTATATGACTTACAATACCAACAAACTATTAGAACAATGAGTCGTAACATGATAAGGAGTATAACATAAACCTTTAGGCATACTTGCTTTAGCAATATATATTTGTTTCTGGTGAAAAATGCTTAAACAGCATCTTATAAAGTTTTTTGAGACTTAAGAAGATTTTGGTCCAATAGATATTGTCTCACCTTTCTCAACTTCTAGTTTACTTCATCAGTTGTGTTAGAGGTAACAGTTGTGATTTGCAGGTCTCAGAGCAGGCAAAATGTATTTTCCACTGGAAACTATCTTGATTAACTTTACAAATTTTCTGGCAAAGTCCAACTTGTTTGCTATGTAATACACTATAAATGTAAGTTTAATTTTATCTCCTTTCTGAGGTCCAGCCCAAATTGCTTAAGCTCAGGACACTATGTATTATTTTTCTAATGAACTTATTCTGCAAAGAAATCTAGTTAATGTAGATAAAGCAATATTGGGAGTGTTCTATCCTAAGGTTAGTACACTGCATATACTTCCTAGCAGGAGTGGGTTCCTCCCGGTTCGGACAGGATCGCCCGAACTGGTAGCGACCCGCTGGTGATGTCACGATGATGTCACGGATCCGGTTTGGTCGGTGCTGGTCCGTGGGCGCCGCCATCTTTTTTTTAAAAAAAAAATTGATATTTTTTTTTGAAAAAAAATATTTATTTTTTCTTCTGTGCATGTGCAGAAGCCAAGTTTCTGGCACTGCGCATGCGTCGCCATCTTGTTTTTGGCTTTTTAAAAAAAAATATTATTATTTTTATTTTTTTGCACTGCGCATGCGAGGCGTGGCCACTGCGCATGCGAGGCATGGCCACGTGGCGCAGGAGGAAGCGAACCGGCAGCGAGGTAAGTTAGAACCCACCTCTGCTTCCTAGACAGTAGAATGTCGGCAAGGATATGTTGGTTTGCAAGAAAGTCAGTTGTTGAGATGGGTGGCTATAAAATTGAATCAAAGAATCAGTGAATGAATTAATAAATCAATAAGATATAATAGGTCTTAGCTAACATAGAATAACATAATTGTTTTTGGAAACAATTGGCTTGGTTATGCTTGTGGCATACTGGACAGTATACTAACACTGAATGGTATTTACCATTTACTTTACTTTAGCAGAAAATACCGCATGTAGTACAATATATGTACGGCTAGTGAGCTATCATATTGTTTCTTGGGCTTTAGTGAAACACATTATGTTGATAAATACATGCAGGGAAGTAAAACTGGAGATTTAATTATAAACAAAAGGACTAAAACATATCAGACAGTATGAATTGGTGTCATCTAGATTGTTGTGATTGCATGTGGAATTAGGAATTCAAAGACTGGCAGTAATTATATGTTAAGTCTCAGTGAATTGTAATTTTAGAAGAACAGGGGTGAATTTTGGGGAAAATTGTACAACATTTTGGACAAATGTTACAGTGCTTGACATGAATGAACGGGATGAGATTGTATAGGAAAAGCGATTTAGCCATTTAGAGAGCCAAGAATGAATAAGAATTGTAGGTTTTTTAGTACCTCAAAAAAGATTTGTTCTGAATATGTAGTTTTGCCATGTTCTTATGCATAAACATGCCAAAGGAATGAATAATTGATTTAATTACTCATGAAAGCCTAGGAGAAGGATGATGAGATGCTCTGGAAGTAGAACAGATCATCTTTTGATAGTATCAAGTGTGAATCCTGAAAAATGGAAGAAAAGGAAAGTGTGAGAAACTAGAGGGGAACTAAAACAATTGCAATAAGAGAAGACATGCATCCAAGAGAGAGAGAAAGAGAGTGAGAGGAAATAGGTTAAATTCCCAACATAATGAATAAAATGTAGCCGTAAGAAAAGAGGATGTGGAGGCTGCTTAGAACAAAGTGAAAAGAATTTGTGTTAGAAAATGCTGCAGAAGGGTGCAGAGTTACACTAATGGGAAGTATGAAAAAGGATGCTTAGAGGAATGAAGAAATAAAAGAGGCTGCATAAGGGAAAAATGCATACAAAAGAATGATTGCTGTAAAAAAAATGGGGACAAGAGAAAGATACTGTCTAATGTGTATATTGAGAAACAATTTACAATTATAGTGATATGTCAGAGGGAAGGATTGAAATGAATGCTATAAATGTTACTTCTAAGGGAAAAAATGAGGACAAAGAATTGGTGTTATATCTCCTGACAAGGACTGCAGGCAATGGTAAATTGCAGGTGTAGACAGTTAAATGCTAAAAACAGATTGCTTATGGAGCCGTTCTTTGATTTAGGTAATGCATGCTGCAAACTAGTACGAGACAATGAAAGAATGCCATGTCCCCTTGTGCAAAGGGAAAGGTACTGAGTAAGTGCAAAAACTAGCTTGTTCCTGGGGAAGGTATGTGGAAGAATTATGATTTAAAACGCATGAGAGATGGCATTGAGGAAATATAGGAAGTACAGCGCAGCTTATGCAAGGCAGGGAATGTACAGGCCAGACTGTTGTTCTTTAGCAGGTCGCCTATTCATGTCTGAATTTAAGAATGGTTTCCATTTGCTGCTGTTGCTGTTGATTTAAAGGGATAAAGTGAAAAAGCTTGAATTATGGAATGTTTTAGGCAAATATGAAAGTTGGTTGCTGAATGCAATAAAAGCAATGCTTGGTGGGATTAAAGCATGGGAGAGAATAAACGATACGTTTAATGGTTCGATATTGAGCAGAGAGAAAGACAAAGGATGTGTAATGTCTCCTAGGTTACTTAATGTGTTTGTGGACACATGTTGTATAGGGAATGCTTACGGTGTAATTCTTGGTGTATTGGTTAGAGATATGAGTGTGTGTGTGTTTACACATACACACTGTAAGTATGCAGCCAATGCTATGTTCCTGGCTGAGAACCTAAATGATTTGCAACAAATGTTAGATAGCTTGCATGATGCAATGAAGAGTATTGATCTGAAAAGTAATGCATTGAAGAGCATGGCAAGAGCATTTGGCAAGAAAAACAGAGATTAATTTCAAGTTATATATCAATTGTGGAAAATTAGAGCAAGCAGATGAGCTTTTTAACCTTGGTAAAATTACAAAAGAGGAAAAAATGGATGGAGATGATTTAAAAATGTGGAAATGCCAGCATAAAGGTAGTTGAGGGTACGTGGCCTGTTGTGAGGGATGAACGTTGAAATCAGTGAAAATGGCCATGCTCCTCTGCTTACTTTATTATTTGGAAGAGAGCAGGTATGTCAGGAGATAAATAAAAACAAATCAAATTGGTTATTTAAGAATTGTATGTGTGGTAAAACAAGAACAGATAGGGAGAAGAATAAATGGTAATGAGCAAATGTGGTGCGAATACAAAAGAGAATAATGCCTTTTTGTGGGGGGGGGGTAAAGGGCAGCAATTTATTTGCTGCTGAGCTTGTTCCTTTGATATTTGTAAGATCCAGGATCTGATTCAGCATCAGGTTTGCTTGCAGATTTCACTGTTATTCAGACTGTCCCTGAAGTTGGAATAAAGCTACAGAATTAAAATATTTTGTTGCACCTCTGTAACACATTTAGGTTCTCACAGTACAGATCTTTTAGATTAAATTAATTAAATGTAGACACGATCCAATTCCAAACCAACTCTGGGCAGTGTACAATAAAACCAATAGAATAAAAAGGAATACAATAATTATGGGGGGAAATAAACAAAAGAACTCGATAGCCAATCTGGTTAACTATACCCACACACGATCCAGCAGGGACCCCAACCACTTGGTTTTCAAGTCCTGGGAGAAATAATTTTGATAACTCACAGGTTCTGGAAGCTTGTAGAAAAATGCAAGGTTATGACTGCCAATTAAAACGAGCACATTAAGGTGATTTGGCTATATGGGGAAAAAATAAATAAGGATTGGATTGGATTGGAAAATATATACCTAAACAGCATTTATAGACAATCTCAATCAGCGGTGGGTTGCTCCTGGTTCGGCCTGGTTCTTAGTACCGGCAGCGGCGGGGGGCTCCGCCCACCCTCCCGGGATGCTTCTATGCATGCGCAGAAGTGTCGCACGCGAACCGGTAGTAAAGGGTTTTAGAACCCATTACTGATCTCAATGAAAAGGAAAAGTGGATGGGCTGAGAATGAGGGACTTGAAAAAGTTGTGGTTGAAAGATTCTGATGAGAGTTTGAAAGAAAGAGGTGAGCACTTCAAACAGTAAAATAAAACAGTATAAACTGTTGTATGAAAAGTTTAGGAGGATGAAAATATTGGAAAGATATGAATGGTGTTATGGAATAAACTTTTTTTTAAAAAAAATAGATTTTCTTTTTTGACTTCCTGTCATTTCTTTGGCTTACTACCCCTCACTTTGCTTCATGTGCTTTACCCAGAAAGGGAAAAGCCTAATCGGTAAGATCCACATATATACAGGTAGTCCTTGACTTACGACCACAATTGAACCCAAAATTTATGTTACTAAGTGAGACATTTGTTAAGTGAATGTTACCCCATTTTATGACTTTCTTGCCACACTTGCTAAGTCAATTACTAGTCAAGTTAAGTTAGTAACATGGTTGTTAAGTGAATCTGGCTTCCCTATTGACTTTGCTTATCAGAAGGTCGTGAAAGCTGATCGCATGACCCTGGAATACTACAACCGTCATAAATATGAACCAGTTGCCAAGCTTCTGAATTTTGATCACGTGACCTTGAGGATGCTGCAATCGTCCTAAGTGTGAAAATCGGTCATAAGTCACTTTTTCAGTGCCGTTGTAACTTTGAATGGTCACTAAATGAACCGTTGTAAGTCGCAGACCAGTTCCAAAAGCTATATTGAATTTAAAAAGTTGAAAAGAGAAATGCTGAGGTTAGACTTCAGGGTGCTACTCCCCCATCACAGGGAGGCGGAACTAATTAAATGGTTCCGCCCCAGACACCTAATGGACCCGGAAGGGTTCCAGAAGGAGCTTGGGGAGATACCTGACTCCCTTGTCCACAATTCGGCAGAGTCCCTGGTGGCTGCCTGGACTAAGGCGGCATCTGGGGCACTGGACCGGATTGCGCCTTTGCGACCACTCCATGGCGGTGGATCCAGGAAGGTTCCCTGGTTTACCGAGGAGCTCTGGGAGATGAAATGCCAGAAGAGACGTCTAGAGCAACACTGGAGGACCAGTAACTCCGAATCTGACGGAACACTTTTAAAAGCCTTCACTAGGACTTATTTAGTGGCGATACGGGCGGCAAAATGTTCGCATTTTTCCGCACTTATTGCATCTGCTGATTCGCGCCCAGCCACCATATTTAGGGCAACCCATTCTCTCCTTAATGTAGGGGGAGTGGAGGAGCCCTTGCAGGGTAGAGCTGAGGAGTTTGTACAGTTTCTGACAGATAAAGTCACTCAGATTCAGATGGACCTGGACTCTGATTGGGCAATTCCGACTGAGATGACGGGGACAGGTCTTAGTCCTATTGTGTGGGATGAATTTGAGCCTGTGACTCCTGAGGAAGTGGACAAGGCTGTAGGAGCGATGAGTTCCTCCACTTGTTTGTTGGACCCGTGCCCCTCCTGGCTGGTTTCGGCTAGCAGGGAGGCGACACGAGGCTGGCCCCAGGCTTTAGTTAATGCATCCTTGA
>QLTV01000974.1:823044-859247 GCA_003457575.1 Thermophis baileyi | reverse complement strand
CTGTCTACTGTCGACCTCACCCCATTCCTAAGAGGTCTGTAAGGGGCGTGCATAAGCGCACCAGCGTGCCTACCGTCCCTGTCCTACTGTCCTATTGTCTTCATCTATCTGTATTCACTTTGATTATGTTTATGATTATACCTATACCTGCTATCTTGTACATGTTTGACAAATAAATAAATAAATAAATAATCTGTCTACTGTCGACCTCACCCCATTCCTAAGAGGTCTGTAAGGGGCGTGCATAAGCGCACCAGCGTGCCTACCGTCCCTGTCCTACTGTCCTATTGTCTTCATCTATCTGTATTCACTTTGATTATGTTTATGATTATACCTATACCTGCTATCTTGTACATGTTTGACAAATAAATAAATAAATAAATAAATAAATAAATAAATAAATAAATAAATAAATAAATAAAGGACCCGCCTAATGGATCAAGCAGTTAAAAGTGAAGGTGAGAAGTTTGTGCCTTCAGACTTGCAAGATTATGTTAATGTAATCTTACAATAAAGTAGAATTTATTCATCTTGCAGTGTTTCCTGTCTGGTTTACCTGGTAAGACTAACGTGTGTGATTCTATTATATGCACTGAACTGGATTACCTCAAATGCTAGAAATTTAAATATACTTTCTTAGGGAAAAAATGGGCATTGAGAATATTGCACATGCAAGTTTATGAAGATTAGACCTTAAGACGTAATCCTGTGCAAACTTATTTGAATAAACCAAATGTCAGTATTGCTTTATGGTTTGGTTTCTGAGAGATGGTGATTAAATCTTCAATTTAAAAAAAAAAACTTACATGGGAATAAATGTTTAGATCAACATATTGTCACAAAACAATATTGCAGGTCTCTCCAGAAGAACTGGGGGACTAAATGTTTCACTTGATTTTAAAAGAAAATGGGTGAGTTTGAATCATCTGGGTTCTACTTAAGTCTTCAAATTCTGCATTCAAATTCTGCAAGCTGTATCGAACCATTTGCCATTTCATTCTGGATTTGGGAAGGGTTAGTTTCCTACTATATGGAAGGCAAGTAAATGCTAAACCTCTTTATTATCAGAATAGCTATTAAACACTGAGGCTCTGCATCCTTTGAAAATGATTCAGAAGAAGAGTTTTTGATCTCTTGTGAGTTTAGCACCTCTTTGCTATTCATTAAAGCAGCTTTGCATTTTTCAGGCTTCTATGGGAGAGGACTCTTTAAAGCCAGGGCATCTTTTTTCTGACTATGTGGATGCCTGAATAAAGAGGTCTTGCTCTGCTTTAACAGAGAGGTGCTATAATCACATGCTATCTGAAGCACTTCTTTCAATTCATTTTTGAAGCATGTACAATTGTGTTAAATTTGCCACTTTTACCTGGTTTTTTTTTTTTAAAAGAACTTGCCAAAGGCCTTCATAGGCAGAACTGAAATAACTCAAAATATATAAAAAAACTGAATTTTGGAGAGAGTACAACTGACAGATTCATCCACATGTATTGAGAAATTAGTTTCACTGTGTTCAATAGAGTGTAATTGTAAGCATGTTTAGGACTGTAGCTGTATTTCCATGTAAGAATAGGCCCTAGGAAAAGTAGAGGGACTTGTGAGTAAACCTGCAAACAATATATTTTAAAATAGACCAACATCAATAAAACTTTGGAAATGCTAGCAAATATAGCAACTTGTGGACAGATATATATAAATATATATAAAACTTTGAGTTTTCCAAACTAGCTCTGTAAAGTCACATAGTTGTAAATGTTAACTAGGTAAGCATTAATCAGATTCATTTTACATTTTTGGGAGGGGGGGTAAAAATCACACGAACATTGAGAAATAAGTTAATTTTATATTACATACTTTTTTTGCAGTTTGATCATTGGGCGTACTTTTCTCAAATTAATCATGTTCAGAAAAGGTGATATAGTGTTAATGATTTCTACCTATTTCTTCACTTGAATGCATGTTATCTAAAGAGCGCGTTTGAGGAACAAAACAGAATCAAAATCAAAGTCCCATGAATATTTCAAATGTAGATATAATTTTATGAACACTTGTAGCAGTCAATGAATCAATGCTTTTCAGACACCCAAGATACTCCTGGGTATAATGGGATAAAATAGCTCTGCGGGAACCACTGCCATGTTCTCTTCAGTAAACAAGCAGCATTTTATGAAATACCGATTGGCAATACCCAAGTGTGCACTGTAGACAATGTCCTTACAAACAAATCATTATGGCCTATTGAGCAAGCAGAATACATATTGAAAAGACTCTAAATGTGATTTACATGAGAGATTATACTGGCAATGGAGGGGTAGGAAGGGGGCCTTCCGTGTGCCGAAGCTGTGAAAAGCAATCATTCTGAAAAGTTGTTGCATGCATAAGCAAATTGATAAGCCACCTCCACCCCGTCAAAAGGGAGGATTACATTCACATAAGAAAACATGGGAAAGAATCTGTAAATGGAATTCTAAATCTTTCCTTCCCTTTAGTCTCCAGGTTCTCCTCTTTTTTATAGGGTCAAATGCCCCTCTCCCAAAAAAATAAATAAAAAATACTTACAAGAAAGCAATATACAGACTCTAGACCTTGATTCCATTTTTTTTTCCAAACAACTGATTTGCAATCAAGTTCATCTTCAGGTGATAAAGATGTCAAAAATTCTGTCGGATGGAAAATGAACCCCATTAGTGAAAATAGTTCCATGGTCAGTCCATTCCCTAGACTGGTTTATACATGCAAGGATTTTTGCGGTGGGCATCAGCACTGAGTTCTGTTTCTGAAGTGATGCCATTGGCAGAATGTTGATTACTACAAGGAACTCATTTTAGGGACAGGAAAAAAAAAGACTACATGTTTAGTTGTTAATTCTTATTCTATTTCTACTGCCAAATATTTGTGAAATTTTCTATCTCAGGTGATTAAATAACTGGACCGGCTTTAGGTAGCTCAATTTTGGGCAGGGGACACTTGTCTTCAGTTACAAAAAGGTATTGGGCTGATTTTAATAGGCAGCTGTTCTGAATCTGGCAGAAAACCCAGTTCCTAATCTCCTCTATGCCAACCAACTGAGAAAAATCAAAAGTGATGTAGTAATTTTCAAGACTGTCACCATGTTGAAAAGAATGGGGAGAGGTTTTCTGGCTTGCCTCAGTTCATTTAAATCGGTTAAAAAAGAACAATTTGTTCATGTTTATAATAAGTGAGCATTGATTCTGTGGAGGTGCAAACATCAACTTTATTGATCTGAGTTATAAAACTGTAGCCAAGGTAAATATTCATCTCAGGGGATAGTAATTGCTCATATTTTCCCATGTATGTAATGATGCATTTATAGATTTAGAATATTTTAATCAGAAACTCCAAACTATTTTAATTCTCAAAACTTCTAGGGAACTCCTGATCCTAGCAATCTTGGTAAGTAATTATTTCATTATTGCTATTTGTGAATGTTCAAAAAAAAAAAACTGACTTAAAGGATAAAAGAATGACTTTTTGTGAAGCAAACTGAGAGTCAGAAGTTTGCTTATATCATGTCAATCATTTAAAAGGCCTCAAAAGCAAAAACTGCAGTCTGAGGGAACGGATTTAAGATGAATTAGATTAATTGTGGGTAAATATAATCAAGATTGGGCTGAATTTTTTTTATTATTATTATTAAATAGGGGAGAGTGATATTTCCCGCTGCATGATGGGTAGGATTCAGGGGTGGGTTCCTCCCGGTTCAGACTGGATCGCCCGAACCGTTAGCGACCCGCTGGTGACGTCATGGATCCGGTTCGGTCAGTGCCAGTCCGTGGGCGCCGCCATCTTTTTTGGGGATTTTTTTGTGCATTTTTTTACTGTTTGGAAGGTTTTTCCTGTTCTGCCGCTTGAAAAGGGCCCTCCTACCCGCCCCTGCGTTTAAACTGACCTTTATTCCTTCGCCGGAAGCACAGCTGATCAGCTCCTCAGCTGTGTTTCGGGCTGATTGAAGCTACTGAGCATGTGCGGAAGCCAAATTGCCCGAGAGAACGCGCACGTGCGCGTGCGTGCAAAACGTCGTGATGTGAACCGGTGGGGAAGGTAAGTGGAACCCACCCCTGGTAGGATTGCTTCAATCTAAAGCAGGAAAACAGTCAAGTAAATACTGCAGGGCCCTTTTCATACTCACAGGTATGGAAGCAAATTGTGGTCATTAATACTAATTCTGCCTTTTCTATTGATGAACTTATTATACTATTTGGAAACACAAAATAGGAAGTTGAATATCTGATTATTTGGAAGACTACACTATAATTGCATTTAGCCAGACAAGGTTTCAGCTTAGAATTGCTCATCAATACTGTTAGATAGGCGCGGGAAAGAATAGCCGAGACGTAGGACAGTTCAGCACCTTTATTTCAGTCAGCTACCGCTAGGAACAGACTGGCAGCTGGCGGCAGGGAAGCCGCTTTTATGGGCTTCCCTGTAGCCTGCTAGCCAGTGACATTTGTTCAATTCTCCCGCCACTGACTAAGCCAATCAGCGGCGGGTATGCAAATACGTACTCGGTGCGTCAGTACGTAACACCCCTCCCCTCTTAGTTCAGCAATTGTCCAATCCTGTAATCCGTATGAGTGACGTAGTTGCGCAAGTAAGCGGGCCGATGGAAAAATCTGGAACCGGCCTCCAGGCGTGGCGGCTGAAGTTTCGACCTCGCTGTCCCCTGGCCTCGGCTGACTCCTCTGGAACTCCAATGCTGACGGTAGGTGTCCTCGCTCTTCCTCTCGGGTTGAGATCAGTGTTCTTGGGGGCTGTGCAGACAGGGCCTGGTTTCCTTCGTTGTCGTCCGAGTAACTGTATTGTCGGTGGGGCGGAGACCCGCATTGTGCAAAAGTGTGTTGGTGGCTTGGCTTCGGGCTGCCGGAGCCAGGAGTCTCTTGTTCAGTGTCTTAGCTGGTCTATGTGTCACTTCCACACTCGGCCATCATCCAACTTGACCCTGTATGACTTAGGACCAGTGACATCTATGACAGTCGCTTTTACCCACTTAGGGTCTCCGGAATAGTTCTGGGTGAACACTAAGTCGTTGGTGGCTAGTGTTCTGGTGGGCTTGCTGGACTCCAGGGGTTTCTCTGAATTGTATGTTGGGTTTCATCTGTCCAGTTGTGACCTCAGCTTTCAGCCCATTAGTAGTTCGGCTGGGCTTCGGTTGGTTGCCGCGCTCGGAGTTATGTGCTGGGCTAGCAGGAACTGGTCGATGCGCTCTTGCCAGTTCCCCAGGCCCATCCTGGTGAGTGTCTCCTTTGTCATCCTCACCATTCTCTCCGCCTGTCCATTGCTGGCTGGACAGAATGGCGAGACTAGTGCATGCCTGAGCCCTAGATTTGCTAGGAAGGCTTCCATTTGTCGGGCTGTCAGTTGAGGTCCATTGTCAGACACTAAGACATCTGGCAACCCGTGGGTTGCAAACACCCTTCTTAGCGCCTGGATGGAGGCTTCTGTGGTTACGGTAGGCATATTGATCACTTCCAGCCACTTCGAGTACACGTCGACTATGATCAGGAATGTTTGACCCCCCATAGGTCCAGCAAATTTTATATGTATTCTAGACCATGGCGCATTGGGGGTCTCCCATTCTGATGGAGTTGTTCGTGGTGGAGCCAGTCTGGTTTCTTGGCAGGGCTGGCAAGTCATGACCCATTCGGCTATATCTTTATCCAGGTGGGGCCACCACAAGTAGCTCCTGGCCAGCACCTTCATCCTCACTATTCCCAGGTGGCCAATGTGTAATGTCCTGATCACCCTTTCGGCCACAGGAGCTGGGTCTTCCACCAATTCGGGTTCTGGACAGCGGCTGAGAGCATCTGCGTGGCTGATGCTCTTTCTGGGTCTGTGGATGAGGGTGTAGCTGTACCCGGAGAGGAATATGGACCATCGGGTTAGGCAGGGGGACATGTATTGCGGTGTTTGGTTGTTCCCCGTGAGTAACCCCAGTAGAGGCTTGTGGTCTGTTATTAATTGGAACTTC
This sequence comes from Thermophis baileyi, assembly GCA_003457575.1. NCBI lineage: Eukaryota > Metazoa > Chordata > Lepidosauria > Squamata > Dipsadidae > Thermophis > Thermophis baileyi. The sequence continues at coordinate 853,261 of QLTV01000974.1, read as the reverse complement.
CGCCCGTACAGATATTCATGGAAGCGCTTGATGCCGGCTACTGCTGCAAGCGCTTCCTTGTCCAATTGGCTGTAGTTACGTTCAGCCGTGGAGAGGGTTTTTGAATAGAAGGCTATGGGGGCTTCCGAGCTGTTGGGCAGTTGGTGGCTCAGTACCGCCCCCACTCCAAAAGGGGAGGTGTCGCACATCAGCATTAGGGGGAGGGTCTCACTATATTGCATCAGGACGCTGTCGGATGAAAGTAGGTCCTTTAAGGCTGTTTGCAGTGTGGACCAGGAGATAGATTCAATGTCCGTTGGTGCCACCAGAGTTTCTGCCAGCCTGTAGGTCTTGGGTCCGCAGTACGTGAGGAAGAGAGCCCTCTTCTTGTTATCCGGCAAGTCCTGGAAATTGTTAGCTTCCAGGAACATGCGGAATCTGGACATGTATGTCCTCCATTCCTCGGTTTGAGGGTTGAAGAAGGCTGGTGCCGGAGATTGCTGTTGTGCCATCTTGTTGCTTGGCCGATGCAGGTTGGAATGTGCTAAGATGGCTGACGGTTGCCATGAGGTGCCTTTGTCCTGTTGTCTTCCTCCACTACCTTCGTCGCCAGTGTTAGATAGGCGCGGGAAAGAGTAGCCGAGACGTAGGACAGTTCAGCACCTTTATTTCGGTCAGCTACCGCTAGGAACAGACTGGCGGCTGGCGGCAGGGAAACCGCTTTTATGGGCTTCCCTGTAGCCTGCTAGCCAGTGACATTTGTTCAATTCTCCCGCTGCTGACTAAGCCAATCAGCGGTGGGTATGCAAATACGTACTCGGTGCATCAGTACGTAACAAATACATATGACTGAAGGTTGTTTGTGCTCTCCATCTATCCTTGGCATGTATAGTTTGAAAACTCTCGAAGAAGACTAATTTGAGATGGAAATTAGCCAGTTATTTAAGTCAAGGCATTTTACCTACTTGACATATTTTTCCAGTTATTTAACATCCACTCTCTCTCCTGAACAGAAGTACGTATTAAGGTTGTGCAGGCTTCAAAAATGAAGGATTAATTAACATTAATATGTAATTAACGTATAAGTTGCCCACATCATTTAAGTTGCCCATTGCATTTTTAAAAGGGCTTTGGAAGAATTGCTTTGGAACTTGCAGAAAGAAAAGCACCTCTCTGCTAATCATGAAACGAAGTCTGTAAGCCTGGAAAAGGGTATAATGTCCTTATGCAGCTGACATCTAGGGCTTAGCTTCACTGCTGCGTTGAAATGTTACTCATCCATATTTGAGTTGGCAGACATCTCTGCCAGCGTAACGTTCCCTGCGTTCATTGATGATATCTATCCTGCTTCTTTGTCTCTGCAAGTCACTCCAAGGTAATGAGATGATGAAGCTTAACAGATTTTACGCATGTTGAGGCTGCCTTTGGATGGTGTCAGGATAAGGAGAAAAAAGTCCTTCTGCTCAGGCTTCAAAAAATAAAATAAAATTCAGAAGTAGTGCTTCAGTCCTCACACAATTCCAATTACCATTCCCAAACCCTCCATCTCCCGAGGATCATTGCCCAGTCTGTATGTCATTGGGCAAGTGAACCAAATGAAAATTAAATATCTCCCTACTGGGATATCTGGGGATTAAGGTGGTTTAAAAAGGTCCTAGCTTTGCAAACTGTCCATTTCAGAACTGGTGGATCCTTAAATCCCAGTCAGAACCAATAGCATGATAGAGCAATAATGCCTATGTCTTTCTCAGAAGCATTTGAATACTGCAGTACAGGTAGTCCTCGCCTTACAACAGTTTGCTTACTGACCGTTCAAAGTTACAACGGCATTGAAAAAAGTGACTTATGACTGTTTTTCACCCTGATGACCGTTGCAGCATCCCCATGATCACGTGATTTACATTCAGATGCTTGACAACTGACTCACATTTATGACGGTCATGTGATCCACAGAGCCGAGGTGGCGCAGTGGTTAGTGCAGTACTGCAGGCTACTTCTGCTGACTGCCGGCTGCCTGCAATTCGGCGTTTCAAATCTCACTGGCTCAAGGTTGACTCAGCCTTCCATCCTTCCAAGGTGGGTAAAATGAGGACCCAGATTGTTGGGGGCAATATGCTGACTCTGTAAACCGCTTAGAGAGGGCTGTAAAAGCACTATGAAGCTGTATATAAGTCTAAGTGCTATTGCTATTGCTATTGCTATTGCTTTTGCAACCTTCTGACAAGCAAAGTCAATGAGGAAACCATTCACTTAACAACCATGAACCATGTGGCAAGAAAGGTCCTAAAATGGGGGAAAACTCCCTTAACACATTTAGCAACATAAATTTTGGGCTCCATTGTGGTTGTAAGTTGAGGACTACCTGTATATGGACCTACTTAAGCAGTGGTCATTTCTTCTGCATTCGCTGGGAACTAAATCAATGTCTGTCCACCAGCTATATATAATCTCCTCAATCAACAAGTGTTTGAACTGGTCCAAAGTGTTTCAGGGTTTGGGATTATAAATGTGGTATGCGTTAGGGATATAGAATATGCTGTAGATTTCACAAGATAATAAATTGACACGATCTGTCAGTGCAGACTCACACTTGCTATTGCTTGGATAGGTAAGAATTTGTGAAAGTGGGGAGCGTTATTTTTCTGTTCAAAAATTCATGAAGGACAGCATCAGGTTGAAAAGCTTATGTCTAAAACGGAGCATAGTTAGGAAGGTTGATTGGGGTACCTCAAAAACTCAAAAGGACAATTAGTGGAATTGGATTTCCATAGTTTTCTCCTTCATGGATTTTTTTATGGTAGGGTTCTGACACTTGAGATAACAATTTGGTAATGGGTTTCATACCTTCGCTATGAAGTAATGTAACTTTTAAAGTGACCCGCAAAACATCAGGAGCAACCCAACAAGACAGACACAGACTTCAGAGGATAATTAGAACTGCAGAAAAAACAATTGCTACCGTACCAACCTGCCTTCCATTGAGGACCTGTATACTGCACGAGTCAAAAAGAGGGCCGTGAAAATATTTACAGACCTCTCGCATCCTGGACACAAACTGTTTCAACTCCTACCCTCAAAACGATGCTATAGAGCACTGCACACCAGAACAACTAGACACAAGAACAGTTTTTCCCCGAATGCCATCACTGCTAAACAAATAATTCCCTCAACGCTGTCAAACTATTTACTAAGGCTTCATTACTAGTACTAACCTCATGATTCTTGACGAACGTATTTTTTCTTGTATGTACACTGAGAGCATATGTACCAAGACAAATCCATTGTGTGTCCAATCACACTTGGCCAATAAAAAATTCTATTCTTTTCTTTTAATGTGACCTGCAAAAACATCAGGTGTTTCCCTTCTATTTTGTACAGAAAATATATGTTAAATCACATGCACTTGCTATCTGACTATGAAACCATTTAAATAATCTGTATTAAATAAAAAGCAAAGTGAGCAGAAGCGTTATTACCCATCATGATGTCTGGGGAAATAAAAGACTGAGAAAGTTATCATAAGTGCTGCAGTATGTTTTGTTGTTGTTGTTGTTGTTCCACTCAATCATGACCAATTTTCATAGACTGCCTGGACAAGTCCCTGTAGGATTTTGGCAAGGTTTTTCAGAAGTGGTTTGCCATTGCCTCCTTCTTAGGACTGAGAGAAAGTTACTAGCCCAGGGTCACTCAGCTGGCTTTGTTCCTAAGGCTGGACTAGAACTCCTTGTCTCCCAGTTTCTATCCTGATGCCTTAACCACTTTACCAAGTAACATCATAAGTGCTACTTATACCGGTATTAAACTAGGTACAGTATGTTAAAGCAGCATATATTAAAGAAAGTTGCAAACTAAATTCTACAAATTAGGAAAAGTTGTGATTGACAGTGTCTGCATATTTTCTGGGGTGTGAGAGAACGTGTGTATGCATGTCTATATAATAAGGGGGAAAATGACATAAGGAAAACGATACATAAAACCTGGGACACTGACATGAACCCAGATTTAGACTGATCTGAAAGATGAGTGACATCTTTCAACATGTTTAGCTGTAATGAGTTTTGAGAATTCTGTACAACACAATAAAAGACTGCTAACATTAACACTTTTTTTTTCACTTTAGCACTATAATTATTATTATCAGTTTCAGCAGAAATGATTTCTGGAAGGGCTGCTTTTGCATTGAAATTGAAATTTTGCTGCTAGGAAGTAAGTTTCCTGATACTTTCACTTACTTGAGGCTGGATGACATAATGGCAGGTATGCAACTTTAGCTGCTGTGAAACTAAGTGCATAATTTTAAGTAGGATTTCAATTTTAGCTGCTGAGCCAAAATTATTTGAAAATACAAAGGATGATACTTTTATCTTGGGGGGTGGGGGAAAGACAAAAGGAAGTGGGTTTTGAGAAAACATATTTTAGTGTATTTTTAAAATATTTATGAACCTAAAATAGAATAAAACTGCAGGCCAGTTTTATCCTATTTTATACAGGAAGGAAATTCCCATAATTTAATAGGGGTCAATTGTCATCCTTTGCAAGGGAATAGAGAGGCTGAACACATTTATTAGACAATCAGATTTTTCTAAAAATATTAATTACATACAGATGTATTGTGCTTCTTTAGAAATATGAATGTTCAATTTCCCCTCTTTAAAATGGATATTGATTATAGATCCTGACATTGGCATAACTTTCTCAATATACAATATATCAGTGGAAAAATTAGCTATGATTAACTTACATGCCACATCTTTTAATGAGGCTTCACTAAGTATGAATGTTTGGATCTAAATCTATGAATTATCACTCTGAAACCATTAATAAGGTTGATTGTCTTTAAATACAATACATTTTGCTCATTTTGGGTAACTTCTGAAAATTAATTATCTGTAAGAGGAACTCAGCCCTTAAATTTTAATTTCAAACCCTGAGTGTCAGCCTACCTATCTCTGTATTCCTCTATCTATAATTTATTACCTACACAGCATAGATCAAACAACTGTTTGATAAAAATGGAAATGCATTTGTTTGATTAAAAGGAAATAAAAGGGAGTAAAATGCATTAATATATATCACAATCTGAATAAAGGTTCAACTAAGACAATAACTAGGAACGAAGATGTGATGAAGAACAGAACAAAGAGTGCAGCTGCCTCTTTTCCTTTAATGTTCATTCAGTGTTTATTTATTTGTTTGTTTGTTTGTAAGCAAAACCATAGAGATAAAACCTGTGTTCACCTAGTCACAGCTGTGCTAAACTGAATAGCAGAAATGAAGAATCTGAATGAAATATTTTTGCATGCACAGACCCAAATTTGATTTAATTTGCTTAAGAAACTTTGGCTTTATTCATGATATTGCAATATGGCACAGCATTGATGCTGAATTGTAAAAATCGGGAAAGAATAGCAGTGGGATTAATAGCACTTGAAAATGAACTATGGAGAAAGATTACATCCTTATTATCTAGCAATGGCTCCCCTATCTAATAGCCATGTTTCTTGCAGCTAATTATTATGGGAATGAGGTTAACTGTAAAATATATACATATCCAGCTCTTGCAGAGGATGGGAACTAAGAAATAAACAGAGTGTGGAACCACATTTAAGAACGCTCAGCTGGCACACAGTGGTTTTAATAAGATTTGAGACTGAGTCCTTGAAAAAAACGAGAACAGCAGGAATGAGTTCAAGAATGTCAGCTGAGAATTAAGCAAACTTCGGTTTACTCTTAGACTGAAGATCTGTCCATGCTGATCTAATGAAAGACATGAGATGCTCCAGACTGAAAGAGGGAACAATTTGAGGGAAGACTATAGTACCTTGACTCTTGAGGTGAAGAGAAATACTGCTTTTGGCGCTTGGCTTCTTAACCGATTTAAAACTAGGCAACTTAAAGAAGCCACACTCCGGAGAAGAAAGGTATACTGAAGTATTTGAAACCAAGGTTACCCCAGAGAGGGTGCAAAGGTGATGTTTTATCTGAGCTGAAGTAAGATTTATTGATTCATGTTCATGTTCCCATCTACCCCCACTTTCTCTCCAAAAGCTATATACAGTATGAGCCATGACTTGGGTAGAAGCTAGAAATCAGAAAAAATGTTTATGCATCTGGAATTTCCAAGTTTTGCACATTGCAAAACGCCAAATGTTTTTAACTCCATGGGATCCTTGATGCTCCCTGAGTTTGGTTTTTTTTCCTAGCATCAAAAGTGCTAGAAGGGAGGGGGCGTTGCTCTTTTTTTATATACAAGCGGCTTGTACTTGCATATAAACAAAGAACAAACTCCACTCCCTCTAGAGCTGATGATGTTGCCTAGTTGGGTAATGAAATGACTGCAAGAAAACAACCAAGCTCAGAGAGTGCTAAGGACTTCACAGTTCACCCTGTGAACTGTATTTGTACACCCTGAGTACAAATATTTTCTTCTATGGGTTTTTAACTCTATTGAGGCATATAAACAAAGAACAAACTCCACTCCCTCTAGAGCTGATGATGTTGCCTAGTTGGGTAATGAAACGTCTGCAAGAAAACAACCAAGCTCAGAGAGTGCTAAGGACTTCACAGTTCACCCTGTGAACTGTATTTGTACACCCTGAGTACAAATATTTTTCTTCTATGAGTTTTTAACTCTATTGAGGCAGAGGGAATCCAGATCATGGACTTCAGAGATAATTAAGTAAGCATAGTAATTCCAGGAGCTTATTTTTCAATTTCTGTAAAATTATTTCCCATGCTTTTCCCAGAACTAAAAGTGCCTTTTGAGGTAGGCCAAATCTAGAAACAGAGATGGTAGAGATTTGAATAATGCTCTTTGTTCTTATACAGTAGAGTAATAAAAACATTTTTTTTCTTTCCTATCTTATGCTAAACAGTATCAAGGAGGGGTTATTTTGAATTTATTTCTCACACTTTCCTCTTTCACAGAACTCAGTAATTTCCCTAGTCCCATGATCAGCTCTACATTCCTTTTTAACTTTCTTTTTAACTGTTTACACCAGGGGTGTCAAACTCGCGTCGTCATGGCAGTGTCATATGATGTATCGCGACTTTTTCCCCCTTCACTAAACTGGGCGTGGGCATGGCCAGCGTGTGATAGCAATAGCAATAGCACTTAGACTTATATACCACTTTACAGTGCTTTACACCCCTCTCTAAGCGGTTCACAGAGTCAGCATATTGCCCCCAACAATCTGGGTCCTCATTTTACCCACCTCGGAAGGATGGAAGGCTGAGTCAACCTTGAGCCGGTGAGATTTGAACCACCGAACTGCAGCTAGCAGTCAGCTGAAGTAGCCTGCAGTGCTGCACTCTAACCACTGCACTACCTCGGCACCACGGGCCGTGAGTTTGACAGACCTGGTTTACACTATTTAATTATGTAGAAACATAATTGTTCACTACAGCCTTTGGAAACTTGTCACCATAGAGCCATTTTTAATATGACAAAACTGGTAAAAGTAATATTATGTATACCAGGATTATTATTGTATTTACTGTAATTTCACTTTAATTACAATTTTAATTAAATTAAATTTAAATCATATTACACAACACACCACTGTCGTTTCACTGTCCATTTCAGAGTAGGGCCCTAGTGTTCTGACCTAGGCTTCCTGATAAAATAATACAGCACAAACGGAGTCCCAAAAACCTCTTTTTATTTTTAACGGCTGTGAATTAAGTTCATTCCCAGCTGTAATAAGTCCCAAACAATGATAACTAGTCTGACAGAAGTCTTTCGGAAGAAGGCAGATAAGCACGAACCTTTATCTTTCTTGACACGCTGCCAAAGACATAATTAGCAAGGAACTTTGCAAGGCCAAACAGAAACACGGAGTCAGAAATGCTGAGACACGAAGTGAACCAAGTTGCTTCCTGCAACGAGCACATCCGTTTGCTCCACTTATATAGCCTATGGGAGGGGCCAATTATCTCCAAGCCTTACTCCCGAGTAGTCCTTCTCCTCTGTAACTGATCTTGCCTTCTGGCAGCTCTGCGCATGCGCGCATTGGGAACAGGCTCCCCCTGTTCCTCTGCCTCGCTCATGTCAGCCTCTGGAGGCTCTGGAGTCAACACAGACCTCCCAGATGGCCCGGGCTGGATCCTGCCTCTGGCACTAAGCCTTCTCCAGCCTCCAGGCCTGGCCCATGTTCCTGCCCAGCCTCCTCGCTGTCCGACTCTGCTGCCAGGCCGCTGGCGGACCACAACACCTAGCATATCATTCAAAGGCCAAGTGTGATCTTTAGCATGAAAATGGGAGCAATCCACTGATGCAAAAAGAGGCATTTTAGATTTGAAGGGGAAAGGGGGCTTTGAAACTGAGAGGGAGGATTACATCATAGTTCCTCCGAGCAATACCTTAAAGCAGCTGAGCCTTTGCAATTTCAACACTGTTCTTGGACAAGACATGTTGGTTGACGAAATTACTGACAGGTGCTACCTGCAATTGTGTTTATACTCAGCAGCACTCCCCCCCCCTTTGAGTCAGAAATACCGCAAATCTTTAATAAATACTTCCCTTTCTCTAAAGCAAGTTAACCTCACAGGAACAAAGAAGGAAACTTAAACAGAGTTTCATTTATAAACCATATTCTCAGAAAATGCTCAGAGAGGTGATTTAAGATTTACCTATAAAGATGGTTTGGAACCATAACAACTGAGAAAACATTTCTTAATGTTTCTCTTTAATGGTCTCCCTGAATGACCTTGGATGCTGAGATACAGCAGATGACTTCTTGTGGGGTGGGGGGGGGGTAGCCTTCTTCATGGGAATCACCAAATTTTGACTGCCTTCTTGAAATGACACATCTGGCATCTATTTCTCTGAAGTAGCACTAGCACTTAGCACTTAGACTTATATACAACTTTGTAGTGCTTTACAGCCCTCTCTAAGTGGTTTACAGAGTCAGCCTATTGCCCCCAAGAATCTGGGTCCTCATTTTACCCACTTCGGAAGGATGGAAGGCTGAGTCAACCTTGAGCCTGGTGAGATTCGATCTGCCAAACTGCTGGCAGCCGGTGATCAGCAGAAGTAGCCTGCAGTACTGCACTCTAACCACTGCGCCACCGCAGCTCCTCCATTGTTCAAGAACATGCTTCTGCTAGATGTATGCAGAAAAACCTCTTTTCTTTTAGTACGCATGACAGTTAAAACTTTTTCAGTCTGTCGTATTTGGCACTAATTGATTGAAGATATGCATCTTCCTATGTATTTCTTTGTTTCAACCTGCTGCAAAGTAATCCAACTTCTATTTATTTCCCACAGAAGAAAGATTAAGATATTCAGACAAAGTGGGCAGAATAAGCTTTAACAAGGTGATGCATGTTATTTAAACATTAATATTGTGAACTTTTGTTTCATCATTGCATTTTTTCCTAGTTTTGTCTCTATGATTTTAGGTGTTTGCTGTTCTTAACTTATTAATACATTTTTACAATTACTTAATGAAAATGAGAAAATACAGGCCCAGTTGGAGGATTAACTGATTAACTAGGTCCAATTTTGTTGGCCATGTGGCTGAGATACGGGTTCATGCTTTGGTCAACTTGATGGATGATCTATGCCAAGAACTCAATGGGGAGGCAGTTCAGTCCTATCAATTCTCTTGGACCTCTCAGAATTCCCGATTGGATTTGTCTTCACTGTATTGTAGTCATTCTGGCATTTTTTTTTAATCAGATTGAATTCAGAAGCTGGTGAAAGGAGGAATTATTATTTGATATAGCAGCCATTGGCCCATAACACCACACAGGGTACTTTAACTAAAATGCTATCAATATAGCAATAAAATTCAGCTCTATTGCTTCAAAAAGCTGATTGACATCCTTGAACATAGTCTTGGTTCAATAAGGGGCTGAATGAGGGGAAACAAGAAATTAAAGACCATAGATGTGCTGTTGGAACACCTGACTTAGAAACTTGTTTTCAAACTTTTTTGGTGTGTTTTCATTAAAACATAAGGATCTTAGCTTGATTTTTGTTGCTGGTACTGTATCATGTTAGACCCCTTAGAGTCTAACATGACTGGACAGGGAAAATGTTTACCTTTACCTTCGTGTATCATAATCATTTGTACCATTAATGTCTCCATTGTAACCATTTCTAAGTAAATCCTACTTGATTTACTCATTGATGATCATGATTCTGAGTAATCATGATTAAATCACCTGGGTATTAGAAGCTCTGTCCTCTTTGTCAGTTGTTTTATGAGCTCAGTTTAAAAGTTGGTTTTCAGCTTTACATCTTTGGGATGGATGCATAGGAATGCATAGGGAGCATCTGTTGAATTGTCATGTCCTTGATTAACCTTGGAAGAGATAAGATTCTGAGGTTATTTCTACTTGTTCAGCTTTGTTTATCAGAGATATAAGAAAAAGCTTTCTCTATTGTTTTCAAACTGTGGAACACATTCTTTCTGAGCTGTAGCTAGTCACCACCTACTCTCCTTTCAAAAAGAGTGTAGGCATGTGCTCATCTTGTTAATTGTTTTAATAACTGCATTTTTAACGTTTTTTTCTTCCACTTCTTTTATAATTTAATTTGTATATTTTGGTAGCCCTCAGAAAGGCAATATAGCAAGGTGAAAGAAAGAAAGAAAGAAAGAAAGAAAGAAAGAAAGAAAGAAAGAAAGAAAGAAAGAAAGAAAGAAAGAAAGAAAGAAAGGAAGGAAGGAAGGAAGGAAGGAAGGAAGGAAGGAAGGAAGGAAGGAAGGAAGGAAGGAAGGAAGGAAGAAAAATAAGAGAGGATCTTATTTCTTTTGCTCAGGTGGTGAGAAAGTTATGTGGTTAGAGGTTCAGGAATTTGTCATTGGAGATCAGATTTGACAGAAGGTGCAGTTAATTAGTATAATGCATTAGCTGAGTCTTTGCAATTCCATTGTCAGGTGGCAGTGACTGACACACGACATCTTTTCTATGTTCATGCTGTCTTGGAAGCTCATGCAAACATATAATAGATCCAAATTACCAATTCATATAAACCTCCTAACTCAATTTATTAGATGGCCTGAACAAAAGTATCTAAAAATGATACTGGTCATGGATGAATGTATGATATTTCTCTGTCCATATTATTGTCATATTTTATTGATATCTCTCCAGGCTCTTTGAAGCACACACTTCCTGTTAATGATTGTAATGATGCAACTTTTTAAATGTGCTTTACATTCCCTGGACTGGATATAGACTCATATATTTTGGATCAAATTCATTATTTGATCTTTAAAACAACTGTGATTTTTTTTACAATTCAGACCACAGAAGCTTCTGCTAAGTACATAGGTGGAGACAAGATTTGAACATGGGACTTCTGAATTAATTTTTAATTTTTTAATTTCTTTTCTTTGCCATCCTTAGATGAGATTTTTAAATGTTTAAAAATACAACTGATGGATTTTTGGTGTGCACTTCACAGAACAGAGCAGGGGCCAACCATTTTTTTTCTCTAAAGGGCCAGGTAGTAAATCTTTTGGGTTTTGTGGACCAAGCAGGAGTAGCTTGGGAAGAACCACCACCATGCTGCTGGCCCCTGCCACCCCAGTTCAGTGACTTACCTGATGTGATGGGTCTGCTAAGCAAGAGAAACCATGTGACGTTGGAGGCTCCATTAGTCCATCCATTCCTCTACTTCCATAAGTGTGGCTGGCAGATCTCCAGGCCAAGGAGTGCAGCAGCCATTGAACAGTTTAACTTTGTTCTATTGCTTGTGCTTGCATAATGTTGAATTCCAATATTGCATGATCACTCCCCCCCCCAAGGTTCCTGTAGCTTCAGCACCTTCTATCATTTCATCTCTGTTAGTGAGAATTAAGTCCAATATGGCTGATCCCCTTCTGTTCCCTTCTCTACTTTTTGGGAAACAAAGTTGTCTGCTAGGTTTGTTAGGAACCTGTTGGATCTTCCACTTGGTGCAGAGTTTGTCTCCCAGTTGATGTCAGGGTAGTTAAAATCCCCCATTACTATTGTGATGTGCTTCCTACATACCTTAGTTAACTGACTAGCAAAAAGTTCATCTATGTTTGTGTTGGCCTACCAGCAAGGAAGCTGCTGTTAGGTTGTGCAACTCTCCAGGATGTTCCACCCCTGGTTCTCAACCCCTCATTTTTCCCTGGTTATTAGTCTGGAGTTTGGGCCTGGCAATCTAGTGCCAAAACCACCTGTCCATTCTTAGTTTGCTGGTTGAACAAAAAGAGCTCTGGGACAGATTTGACCCATGGCCTAGTTTGCTGACCCTCTGAAATAGAATTTCAAATACTGAAAGGAAAAAGAGAGAAAGAGGTAGAAGAAAAAGGAGAAACTTTACCTGAGTTTCTCTGTTAAACTCTTTGAAACCATTCTGAAAGTTCACAAATAGATATTCCTAATAATACTTGAAGAAAAGACAGATGGAATGCATGACTTATGTGTATCAGGAAATAAAGACAATAAAAGCTCTTCACAGAAAACAGGATGCAGCCTGTTATGTTTCTGAACTTTAATAAAAAAAAATATAAAAATTAGCTTGATTCACCCTTGAAAGATGACCATTTTTTTCTATTAAAAAGTAAAATAGACAAAACACTGTCTTATATCTTTAAAAGGGGAGCTCAGGGGGAAAATGTAAGATTAAATCAAAGAGTCCAGCTACAATGGGACTGAGAAAATGGAAAAAGCTGCCTTTGATTTTATAAAAACCTACATTCCACTCAACATTTAATAACCAAAGATCAAATATAACTTTATTCTGAGAGCCTGAATCTCTTGGTCATCACTGATAAAGGCAGTGAGATTTTAGAATGATAAAATCACACACAGGGACAAAAAGTGACAGGCAATTAACACTTGCCAGTCTAAGAGGAGTGGGATTATAAGAGCACTCCCATAGTTAAAGAAAATAAAGGGAGGGGTGTATTAGCTTTTCTATTTAGAGGTTTAGGCCTGGGGCTTTCAGCTATGTTATTGCTGTTACATTTTTGTAGGTACGTGTGCCTTGGACTCAGTCTTGGTTCGATGTCCCTGCAGTTTTCTAGGCAACATTGGCCATTGCCTTCTCCTCAGGACTGAGGAAAAAAAGACTGGCCCAAAGTTACCCAGTTGGCTTTTATGCTTAAGACAGAACTGGAACGCAAGACCTCCCTGTTTCTCATCTTTATCCACTACTTTGAACTGGCTCTCATGTCTACATTATTGGAGATGTTTAAAGATTCTAACTGTGGAATGAAAAAAAAGGTAGGTTTGAAATGTGGAGACTATTCAGTTTGATTTTTGGTGACAGGAAAGGCATCCGGCCAGTAAACACTCAGCTCCATTCAGTTGCCCAGACTCCACCCCACAAGGGATTATGGGGTCGTTAAAAGGAGATGATGATTCAGCTTGATTTTCTTAACAACAGTTCAACTTTAAATAGTCTAGGAATCCTGTTTAGCTAGTGCCTTCTGTGCCCTCCCCCTTCAGACCAAGTGCTCAGATACCAACCCAAGCTCATAATTTAAATCAACTGTTTGTGTCAACTATCTGCTTTACAAATTGATCTGACAGTCTTCAGGCTTGATCCCCAAATGTCCACAAATGCTCTCATTAAAATGAAACTACAGCATTAGCCTTTAGTTTTTATTTTATTTTTCTCCCCTTTAGCATCAAGCTGTTTTTAAAAGCTTTTTTTGTTTACTTATAATACAGGTAGTCTTCGAGTTACGAGCACAGTTGAGCCCAAAATTTATGTTGCTAAGTGAGACAGTTGTTGTTAAGTGAATTTTGCTCTATTTGATGAATTTTCTTGCCACAGTTGTTAAGTGAATCACTGCAGTTGTTAAGTTAGTAACACAGTTGTTAAGTGAATCTGGCTTCCCCATTAACTTTGCTTGTCAGAAGGTCACAAAAGATGATCACATGACCACAGGACACTGCAATCGTCATAAATATGAGTCAGTTGCTAAGCCTCTGAATTTTGATCATGTGACCATGGGGATGCTGTAACAGTTATAAGTGTGAAAAACTGTCATAAGTGACTTTTTTCAGTGCCATTGTAACTTTGTACAGTCACTAAATGAACTGTTGTAAGTGTCAACCCTGGAGCCATCTTTGAGCATCTTCAGGGTTGCCATAGCGAGGCTGGCTGGAGCTGTGGGAAAGGGAGGGGGGAGTAGAGATAGCTGAGGGGAATATGTAGCCAAAATAACATTCTTTCTTCTGGGAACCAAGGACACTCTCACCAGCACCAGGAGGGGTGTGGATGGGAGGCATCCGGGATGGGGAGAGAGACCTGATTGGGGCATGTGATGGTTGTGTGTGATGGGGGGAAGAACTTTGGATTTTGAACTGGGTGGAGAAAACCCGGGGGGACTTCAGATTCGGGTTTTTATATGTGCCAATATGACATGCCTAATAAATCTATACTTTGAGGAACCCTGCCTTGGAGTCTTGATTTCATATGAGCTGTTACTTGGAACCCTGACAGTAAGTTGAGGACGACCTGTATTATGTAAATAGTTTTAGGTTTTAGAAAAAAAGATTTACGGTATAGTCCAATTACAGTATATTAAAATTAAAACTCCACTTGCTGTAATTATCAGTTATTATTTAAAGGTCAAACAATGGGAAATACTGTTTGATAGGAGAACAATAAGGACGCACTAGCGCAAAATACTGTGTTAACGTTTGAAAATTAAACTGATTTACTAATATATTGTGAGCTGGGTGCTTTTCTGAACTGTATTATGTAGTTTTAAATTGAGAAATAGCTTCAGCTGAAATGTCTTCATTCAGCCAGAGCAGAGAAGATCTTCATCTTCTCGAGGTGAGAGAGATCAATTGATTATCTTCAATTTTTTTGTCAATATTTGGAGAAAAGAAAGAGTGTTTGAACATTTCTAATTTTTCTGCTTTAGCTATTTTTGTTTTGTTTAATCTATATCAGTGTGTCTGTTGCGTTTTCTCTCTTTTTTGTACGTCATAATTAAAACAAAAGAATGATTTCCAAGATCCCAGGGTGAATTGTTTTCCAAAGGATGTGTACATTTGCACAATCATCAGTATTTCCCCAATACTGCTTTGTGTGTGTGTGTGTGTGTGTGTGTGTGTGTGTGTGTGTGTGTGTGTGTGTGTGTGTGATAGTGATGGTGGTATTGGTGTTGCTGCTAATATAAACTGAGCATCCAAAAGGAATCCATCTCCCAGGCTGCAGTGTAAAGGTCTGATAATACTAGAAGGTTATGCCAAACCAAATTATTAATGTTTGTTATGAAATAACTTTTCCTTGTAATATTTAGGCAAGGACCTCCAAAAATATAAAACAAAGCATAGAATACATGTTGGTAGCAGATACCTCCTCGATATACATACATGCATACATACATACATACATACATACATACATACATACATCAACCATGTGTACATTTGTCTCTATGTGTAT
This sequence comes from Thermophis baileyi, assembly GCA_003457575.1. NCBI lineage: Eukaryota > Metazoa > Chordata > Lepidosauria > Squamata > Dipsadidae > Thermophis > Thermophis baileyi. The sequence continues at coordinate 837,888 of QLTV01000974.1, read as the reverse complement.
ATACTGTATATGCATGTCCATGCACATACACATGGGTGTGCATAAATAGGTATATGATTAGAGGATGGTGGTGTAAATGAGTTCAAAACATGGTATAATGGAAAGCATTGTTTGTTGCTAATGATCAAATAGGTGTATAGGCTGAGTTTCTGAGAATGATTTCCTTTCTTACTGAAGTTTAATGAAATAGGCATCAGTGCAATCACAGAATTATTTTTCAGCCACTTCAATAGATCTTACTAATTCACACTTCAGAATACATCCCTAAAATAAAAGCGATTTAATTTATTGTCAGTTTTAATCGCACTTGTGCTTACTTTTTTGTTCTCCCAAATAATGTTCAAATATTAACGTACAAATTCATACCACCCGCTACTTTTCATTGCTGGTTTAAAATGGAAGACTGATCAGGCATTTTAAAGATAAGAGGACCTGCAGATTGCTGACAGAGGATTGGCTTCCCATTCCAAGATACCAAGACTGAAGCATTTTGCCTGCAAATTCAAAACACTGAAGAATTGACAGGCATTAATATTTTGTATGCATAAATACAAAAAAGACAGATGAGCTCCTGATGAATACTGCTTAAAATTATCACTTGTCTTCCTGAAAAGAATACATTAAATTTCTAGTAGTCTCGGAATATATATCTTTTGTGATCTGGAACAATCTGTGTGAAATTGGAGATAAGAAATGTTAGAGTTTCTCCCAGCTAAACCACACCTTACATGCAATGATGTATAACAACATGACAGAGCACAGACACTGTTGATGTGGAATATGTGTTTGACCTCCTCTCTGCTACCATTTCCATTCTTCTATCTACCCTCCCTCCAGCAGTTTTTCTCTTGATGAAGAATGAAATATTCTTGTGCTCAGAACCCCAGAGTGGGAAAAGTTGTTGTGAAAGGAGAAGAATGAAATAGGGCATTTTCAAGCAGAGAAAATTTGGTCATGCTCCCTCTTGCTTTAATAATCCTGATGTCAGGCGCGAAAAATCAGGACCACACGTGAAGTTCCAATTGAATTGATTTATTGCTCATGCCTCTGCACAGGAATCAAACTCAACTAATGGTTAGTGCTATTTTGGTGCTAGATACGGATTAATGGAATTCAGGGGGAGTTGGACTTAGTCCATTTGTGGCTATGTAGAGACTCTAGGCTGATTCCTCTTTTGATTCTGCCCCCAGGTTCTGCCACTCCTTCCCCCCATCTGTAGAACAGAACAGAACAGAACAGAACAGAACAGAACAGAACAGAACAGAATAAAAGAGTTGGAAGGGACCTTGGAGTATAATTAGAGGATAATTTTAGTCCTTTAGTATTTGAATACAATTACCTATATCTGAATGTTGCCCGTAGTTTCTACTTCGGTGGTTGATTTCCATTTTTAATCTTCTCTATATCTAGAGTTTTAAGGAAAACCATAAACCTCTTCCAAAGGTGCTTTTTCAAGAGGCAACTGGACTTTCTTGCTTTTCTTTGAAGACATTTCGCTTCTCATCCAAGAAGCTTCTTCAGCTCTGACTGGATGGTGGAGAATGGAAGGATTTATATTCCTTGCAGATAGCTGGTCATTTATATTTATATTCCTTGCAGAAAGTTGGAAGTTTATCTGTGTCCTTAAATCTTTCCATTCCCCACCATCCAGTCAGGGCTGAAGAAGCTTCTTGGATGAGAAGCAAAACATCTTCAAAGAAAAAACAAGGAGGTCCAGTTGTCCCTTGAAAAAGCACCTTTGAAACAACCATGACCTGGATGACTGAGAATCTCCATAGCCATAAACCTCTCATTTATTTACTTTATTAATCAAATTTATCTACCACCTATCTCAGTACTGAAATGACTCTGGGTGGTTTAGAGATTTAAAATAAACACCTATAAATTCTACACAAAGGGCAAAATTACATGGTAAAATTAAAAAGACAGAGTTGAAAGGGTGGAGTTAAAAAGATGGAGGAATCGCCATCATATCACCAACACCCCCCCCCCCAGGGTTGCAAACTACTATTGGATTCACATGTCAGTTGACAAAGCCAGATCTTAACATTCTTCCAAAAGACCAGAAGGGTGGGGGGGGGCAGCTTCACCTTCAGAGAGAGAATATTCTACAGATCTGGGGAAATGGCAGAGAAGGCTTTCTTCCTGGACCCTGCCAGTCCAAATTCTTTAATCAACAGTAAAGGAGGTTGAAAAATGTCAACTCTAAATCATTTTCCCACTGTTGCTAACCATGAACATGTATATTTGCTGGACCATTCCTTTTTTTTCTTCTTCTTACTGTTAACTAAATGGATGTTCCCTGTTAAAGAGATGTTTTCCCAATTATTTTGCATCTTTACTTCATGTTCGTTCTCCATTTCTGTTTACTCTTTTAAGATAGACTATGTGGTTTATATTATATGGGATATTCAGGTCAAAATGCTTTCCCCTCCATATCTGAGAAAAAATATCTTGCTTTCCAAATCATTGCATCAAATAATGGTCCATTTATTTTTTGTTAAATGTATATAGCCACCGATCTCACTCCCTTCTGTAAGATACAGAAAACAATCCATCCCAAAACATAACAACAAGAGTCATTAAAATGGTAAAAGGGTAGATGAGAAAAACAGTTGATTCCTTGAGCTCCATATGCCGACAGTGGTATTGTTAAACTGGCATGCAGAGTACAGATTAATCCAATAATAATAATTTATTCAACTTGTATGTTCCCCAATGGTACTGATTAATAATATATTAAACTAGGACTAGAGTCATTTGATCTAGTCAATATGCTTTGATCATTATTGGGCACAGACTTTCATTTTATATTGAAACTATTTACGTTTCCTTCCTTTCATCATTCATAATTCCCCTCTTCCCCATGCTGGATTTACCTTTTCATTTTACTCAGTCAGCTGCAATGTGTGCACACTTCTCTGCTTTGTTCTGCATTTCTTAAAAGCCTGTTTTATATATAGTGTAATATGCTTGCACCATTAATAATCTTTGAAATATTATTCCAGGATAATTAATGGCTTAATACTTCTCATTGATTAAGGTTTTGTCTATCTTCTCTTCTAAAGGTGACATCTTGGCTAAATTGCAGCACATTGGTGCCCAAGTCCTTCTAATGCTAAAGCTATTAACCTGCAAAGGTAGGGGCTGATTGTGAGGTTTAAAATAAAGGCAGTCTATGTGTTTAATGTCATAATTTGCTATTCTTTTATTTAAATGCAAGCATTCACTGACCACAGTGAGTACAAGTAAGTCCTGAGTCAAGTTAGACCTTGCTGATTTTCCTTCTTTCATAAAATTTGTAAAGGATTTGCCAGATAAGAAAATATTTAGAAGGTTTTAATTCAGTGTGCTTTGTGATGGAGAAGAGGACAGATGATAGGATTGAAGTCTCTTTAGAGACTAAAATTCTCTTTTTAGACTTTTCCACTCTGGGTCTCCCACATTTCACTATCTGGAAGTGAAGCCATCTTAAGAATTCCCTTTCCAGTTTTTATTTGATGGCTTGATATTTTGTCCAGACTGTATTTACTAAAGAGCTTTGTTTGTGTCTTACCCTTCTTTAATTGATAAAAATCGCCCACAGATTTACCATTTGGTGGAGCTTAGAAGTAGAAAATGGTGGGAAAAGAGTGTCTGTCAATTTCTTCTGATTTTTTTTTAACCAATCATTTCATTGTCTATCAATGAATTGATTTAAAAAGAAAACATCTCGGCTTTTCATAGTTCTGCTGGCAAACAAGAAATGGAATTGGAGGACAGCAGTAGCCAATAAGAGTGAAAGTGTTTCTTTAAAAACAGTTGACGGTCATCACACAAATCAGATAATGCAACCTGAGCCAGCACGGATGGCAAAAGATGGCAAAAATTACTTTGATGCAGACTGAAAAAACATAGGTAGAAGTTGCATTAGATGCTAGCTGGGTGTGGGTTGAGAAAAATGTCTTGTGTTGCTGCTTTTCCAAAAATTATGGATGGTTATCTTTACAGTAAGCCAAAAATGTGGATCTGACCTTAATAAAATTACTTTTGTACTGTATATTCTCCCCCCCCCCCGCCCCGTTGTTAACATAGTCTTCTTTGTTAAGCAAATGTTTGAGTGATGGGAATTAGATATTACGGATCATAGTGCAATGGTGCTCAATGGTGTAATGAGCATTGTAAGGTCACATTATAAACAGGGTTTATTATCATCTCTGCTGAAAAGTTAAAATATCAGTATGAGAAATTAACATGTTTGAGATGTATATGTATATATACAAAATTCATATATTTATGGAGCCGAGGTGGCGCAGTGGTTAGAGTGCAGCACTGCAGGCTACTTCAGCTGACTGCTAGCTGCAGTTCAGCGGTTCAAATCTCACCAGGCTCAAGGTTGACTCAGCCTTCCATCCTTCCGAGGTGGGTAAAATGAGGACCCAGATTCTTGGGGGCAATAGGCTGACTCTGTAAACCGCTTAGAGAGGGCTGTAAAGCACTGTGAAGCGGTGTATAAGTCTAAGTGCTATTGCTATTAAGCAAATGTGACATTAAAATGCATGCAAGTTGTATGCAAAAGATATGCTGTATGTTGGACAAAACTTGGAGAAGAGGTTTCCAAGCAGACAGCATTTCTTCTGACTCTTTTATGCCATTCATGCTTCAATAATGCTATGTCATTATATAGCACACATTGTTCTCAATGGCATTTTAGAAGGAATGAATGGTAATTTTGGTGGCTGCCAGTTGCACCTGGCCATTAGGATAATTCAAATATTTCCTCCAATTAGGGCAACACACACACTTGCTTTTGAAATTCATTCATCTTCAGAATGTTTAAAGGGGATATGTTTCCTCCCTATCTTTTCTCTTGTGTGCCCTCCTGGAATCCAAATCAGTGTAATGATTCTCATCAAATGATGAAATGAGCATCCCACAATATTAAAGATCACTTCCTATTCAGAATAGAAATATGTACTGCATAAAAAGGCCAGGGAAATTGTTTCTTTGCTGGGATATAATTAATGGCAGGATTGATTGAACAATGCCTTTCAGGCCCTTTAGACTTTGAAAAGTGAAGCTATTTAGTTGCTGGTTGGGAGAATACTCAAAAAATAAAGGGATAGAAAGGAATATCATGCTACTTTGATGGTGTCGCCAAGTATACCATATGGATACGTTCCTTAATTTACTAGTCAAGCTCAGTTTTAAGGGTATTATAATGTCTCTGTGATGCAATTCTATTTCACAGCAATAGATGTAAGGCTATACTTTTGCATGGGCTATACTTTTGACAGAATGTTTTAGCCAGCCATGAGTGCAGGTGTGCCTAAGAAGTGTGTCTCAATGACACTGGTGCTTGTAAGCAAACATTTTTCATTTTCATGGGATGGTTTTATCTTTAAGACAACAAGTAAGCAGCTGCAGACGTATTAATATTTTTCATAGCTAATATATGCTGTGTGGTCAGATGCCTGGACCTTCAAACACCAAATATATATGTAACTTGAAGACTGGTCCAGTCAAGATTCTTCCCAGAATACTGAAGACATTTTTGACATTCCTCACATATCCGTGTTTGTTATGGAAAAGAATTTGAGAAATACTGTTGTATCTTATACCTTTCCGTGTAAGATTGAATTTATTTATTTATTTATTTATTGCATTTTTATGCCGCCCAACTCCCAAGGGACTCTGGGCGGCTTACAACAGAAGTATAAAAATATTAAAACAATATAAATATTAAAAAACAATTTAAAAAGCCATACATACCATTCGTGGCCGGATCTCACAGATTGTAACATTGAGATCAGCGGCCCCAGGCCTGCCGGAAAAGCCAGGTCTTCACAGCTTTCCGGAAGGCCAATAAGGTACGGATAGTCCGGATCTCAGGAGGTAACTGGTTCCAGAGAGCTGGGGCAACCACAGAGAAGGCCCTCCCCCGCGGGCCCACCAGCCAGCACTGTTTAGCGGACAGGACCTGGAGGTGACCAACTCTGTGGGATCTTACCAGTCGCTGGGAGCTATGTGGTAGAAGGCGGTCTCGAAGATAACTTGGCCCTGAGCCATGCAGGGCTTTAAAGGTAATAACCAACACCTTGAATTGTGCCCGGAGACCAATAGGAAGCCAGTGCAGCTCGCGGAGGATTGGTGTAATGTGGGTGTACCTAGGTGCACCCACGACAGCTCGCGCAGCTGCATTCTGGACCAACTGTAGTCTCCGAACACTCTTCAAGGGTAGCCCCATGTAGAGCGCGTTGCAATAACTATAGCTCATACAATACACTGTACATATCAAACATGAAGTGACCTTATGCACAGTAGTAGGGAAAACAGTAAGATTATTTGCAGTAAGTATGAACCTGTCAGGCTCCAAGAACCAAGAAAAACACATGGAGTTGTGTTAAGGAATTGTGCAGAGTAACCTCTGGGCCCTGAAGGTTTGCACAGTTCACCGTAATGTTGCAGTAGATACGAGTAATGGTTCAGTCAATACACAGATACGTTAAAGTGTATAAAAGTAGTTTACTTAAAGAGATAGCACAGTCCAAATAACAGTCCGAATCATACACGTTCTATCAGTCAGTATTCAGAAGTACAGCAGTCTTCTTACCAGCCTTTCTTTGTCTCAATCAGCAATCAAAGATACTCTACTATCACAGATAGCTAGCTACACACAGAGCTTACATTCAGACACGAAGTCATTCCAGCAATGAATCAGCAAAAGAGAGAGAACTAACCATGTTCTTTAGCTCCCTCTTATGGCCGTTACTGCCAGTCAGAATGCACCAATGCATTTAAAGCCATATTACATATATACATTAAACAGTGATTTGTGGCTTGTTTATATTAACCAACCCAACCGTTTGGACAGAGTCCTAACAAGTTGCTTCTGAGTATTTTCTGTATTGTTATTGCCTACAGACAGAATCTTGCCAGATTAAAATAACCACTGTATATGCATAATGATAGATATGGATATACTCTGTAAACTGCTAGGGAGGGGGCATCTTAGCCCTGTTCTTGCCTACCAGACTTTCCAAGCTCCATTGCCTCTTTGTCCTCTGGGAAGCAGCCCTTCCACTTTGGGACTCCAGATTACATTCCACTACAGAATCATATGATAGAAGCTTATATGCCTTTTTATTCCTTTTTATCCATTCTTCTCTCCCTACAGAAATGCTTCTCTTTGGGTTTCAGGCTAAATAAAAATATTGTGGAAATGATTGTGAATGTTTTATGGAATGTAGCATGGGGAAAAAAAATTAGGCAGAGTCAGGAACAATCTGAGAACAAGATGAAAGTAATCAGTCATAAAATATCTGCAGACAGAGAATAACTAGGCCAGTAAGTTGAACGGTAACAAGGTAAGCAGTGTATCAAATTGGTGGAGAAAAAAAACATCACCTCTAGAGAACAAGATGAATGAAACTTTCTTATTGCTTTTTGTGATAGTGTGTACTGTATATCTGCTTATTTTATTTGTTTGTGGTTGGAGCTTGGAGCTTGTCAGATGAAATTAAAACTCTGACATTATAGATAAATGGTCTGTTGGCTAAAGAGAAGAACAGTGGAATTAAGCTGCTTTCATGGCTCATTAATAAATCCTTGTATGCTGGTTAACATCTAACATGGGATAGTATTTTCAAATTGCCATTTACTACTGAGTTTGCAATTGATTTTACTCAGTGTCCAGTATAGATGTAAGCCGCCCAGAGTCCTTCGGGAGTTGGGCGGCATATAAATTTTATAAAATAAATAAATAAATTTTATAAAATAAATAAATAAAAATAAATAAATAGAACGCTGCTGGGGAATTGCTGGATTTCTGTTTTAGAAAAACAGAATAAAGCGGCATGAAACAATAATGAACAAACAATTCCTTCTTCCAATAAGAAATATTTGTTGAAGGGATTTTCCATGTGAGGTTCCATATTGAGTTCCACCACTTTATGAAATAGCATGTAGGTTGCAGGAACTCTGGAAAGAACCGTATCTGAGAGTCTCTCCATGCAGTCCATGCATTCAGCAGATGCTGTGACAGGACCATCTGCATGTGTACAGCAGGGGTGGGTTCTGGATCCTTTTGCTGCCGGTTTGCTCAGGGTCGCGCCGGGCGCGCCCCTGTGCCCACAGCAATCAAAAAATAGCTTCTGCGTATGCGCAGAAGCAAAAATTAGCTTCTGTGCATGCGCAGAAGCAAAATCCAAGATGGCGGCGCCCACGGAGACACCGACAGAACCGGCTCCGTGACATCATCGCTGATTTACTAACGGTTCTAAAGAGCCGGTTAGAACCGGTAGGAACCCACCTCTGGTGTATAGAGTACAATGACTTTAAGTGATTAAAATTTGTCATCCTATAGAAAATCTACCTTATCTCAAATTGTTTATATATAGACAACTTCAACTGAATGCATGAAGGTCAAGGAAGGTCACATGCATGGCAGGAAATGGGGGGCAGTAGGCCAATTGCTACTTCCACACTTGGTATGTGTGCACAATCTGCAACCATCAGGATGACCCATATGTGTTCTTTTTTTTCCTCATCATTTTATTGATTTGCTATTCTTATTTACATATGGAATTTATATGCAGGGGCAATGCAGGTAAAAGCAGGTATTTTGAGTGTTCTACACAAATCTATTTTTTGAAAATCAAATCTTAAAATCCATACAGTCCATCCCAGAGAAATGAAAAGAGCCAATACAACCACAAAGCCAATCTAAAGAAATGTAGTAAAGGAAACAGGAAGAGGAAAAACCGATCTAAGAATAAACATTAAAATCTCCAACAGAGAAAAAGAATTCAAGTAATACAGCCAATAATATTGGTGAACAGAAAGTGTTTAGTTTAGAAAAAGAAAATTTTGAAACTAGACAATCTTCCTTGAAAGAGTGCCAATGCAGCTGAAGAATCACCAACAGGAAGGACCATCTCATTAGGCTTCATTGGCAAGGGAAAAATGGAAAAAGTACCATAAAGATGAAGAAGATAGGAGTAAGCAGATGTGAGAAATGGTATTCCTTTATATAAGACTTAGTTCTGAATAAGTGAAGAATTTTATAGGTCAAAACCAGCATTGTGAATTGGGTTCATGAACAAACTGGGAGATTGGGGAAATTGATAGAGGAGAATATTTGTAGCACAGGGTTGAAATGAGGGGTCCTTGGTGCTCTCTGAGTGTGATTACTTTATTGCAGACATTTCGTGATCCAAACTAGGTAACATCATCAATGCTACCGGCCCTCGCTGGCTCAGCTGATCTGTGGGGCTGAGTTTAAGGGGCCGAGCCTCCATGAGGTGACCAGGGAAGGGAAAGGCTGCCTCCTGTGCTGGCCATGCCCACCCCTTCACTAGGGCTTATTTTTGGGGTAGGGCTTATATTAGGCCCACCCCCCAAAAAAAATCAGGCTAGGACTTATTTTCAGGGTAGGTCGTATTTTCAGGGAAACATGGTAGTAAAGAATGGTGTTTGCTCTCAATTTATATTCTAGTAGCTTGCCCTGTCTGTGTTGGGGGAGGAATAGTCTTGGTGGTTCTTTGGCTGAGCTGTTTGCTGTTAGCTTTTTTTGGCAGTTCCTTGATTGGGCTATTGTTTACTTGGTTGTTGATCTGATGTTAATCTTGATGTTAATCTCTGTTTATCTGGGTGTTGATTGCTGTTGGGAAGGTGTTTTAGTATTTTTCCCTTTTTTGGCTTGTTGATTGTCTCTTTTGAATGGTATGTAGATGTTGTTTATGTCTATGTGCTTATTGATGGCCGATTAGTCAATATGCCAGGCCTCCAGGAATTATCTCACATTTTTGGATGTGGCTTGGTCTAGTGACCAACTCTGTGACCATCCTTGCTGTCTGAAACAATTATTCAATGTTGTCCTTGGCAGGATGTGATCTGGCTGCAACATCTGCCCACCCCATTGATCACCATGGTTGATTTAGCTGATATGGCTGGGTTTCCACTTCCTCCCTCAATGTTCCATGTGCATTCCTCCCAAAACTGCACACTCAGTGGAAGAGGATGGCCATCCCAGATAGGAGGAATGTACCAATCTTTGGTCAAGGGTATATGATAGCTGTAGTCCCTTGCCAGAACTTCCAAACAAACTGTATGTAGTGTATGCATATACTACCACCAACTCAGTCATTTTGGGGAGTATAATGCACTATGAATTTTAACTTTTGGTCGTATTTAACACAGATTGCCAATATCCCTGAGGAATTTAATTGTCCACCTTGTCTAAGCTATTTAGCTCATCTGAATTTAAAACATATTGAAGAAAGAATACCAGTCATTGTTTCAATGTTTATATGCAAATGCCATTATGTATGCTCCAGGGAGCTGTGAAATGGTAATACATTTTGGCCTGGGGCAGCTAATGCTAATGTAATTTGAAAGGGCTGCATTTGTTGGATGGAGTTTTGTCAGCAGTCTTTGCAACTGGTTCATAAAAGTTAGTTGTTTTTAGTTTGTGTATGTTGCTTCAGCTCTTTGTACTACAACACATCAAACACCCATTTTCTATTTAGTGGAGATGACATGTTGCATTATAGCTTGTGTGTGTCATCCTCTCTAGCATGCAGCTGAAATGAGATGAAAGTTTTAAATTGAGTATAGTATTGGTGGTTCAAAGGCCAAATTCATTACATGTGAATACTCTACCCAGGACAATAGAAAGAGAATTAAGTGCAAGCTAACTCCTCAGTAAATGTTGCCTTTTGCCAATACTGAATTCTTAGACACCTTTTCTGGACGCCCTCTTCTAATATTTATCACATGCAAGATGCAGCAGCTGCCATTTTCTAATTTTGTTTTGTCCTCATTGTGAAGCTTTTCGAAAGAAGGGAGGGAGGAAGGAATTCAATTCTGACTTTTTCCAAACTCAAAGATGCTCTCAGATCCTGGATCTCAGCTTTTGTGTGGGATTAATGTTGCTTTCAAGTTTGAGAAGCTGGGACATAATGGGCCTTGATTATTTGAGGACTTAGTAATGTTGGCAGGGAATGAATAAGGCTTTATAAATAAGTTTTTATCAAGATGGATAGATAGCTTTATGAGGCTGTCTGCTCCATCCTTCTGCTTCTTTTGATTTTTGTGTCTCGCCTACCCTAATTTTATATCAGTGTTTACTTTGTTTTTTTGCCTTCTGGAGCCAAATAGGAATTTGCTAACTGAAGATTGACTGAGGCAGTAGTTTTTATTTATTTGTTTTATCTTCCCTATCTTCTTGCTAAAAAGAGCAGTTATGAGTTTATTCGCTAAGTAAATTTGTTCATATATTTAGTTCGGCAAATATGTGTGGAAAATGCAGAAAGGGAATAGGAAAACTGGGCACCTTCTGTTGAGGATTGCAACTCAGGGCTATGGGACCCATAGACTAGATATGAAATGGCCTTATGGCTGATTTTCCTGATTAGCATGTTTAGTGTTCTGGAATTGCCTCCTATTGAGTCAAAGTAATTATGTGTGGATTAGGGAAGCAATGACCCTCCAAATATTACTAGCCTACATATTCTATCTTCACAGGTCATTGGCAAGGCTGTTTAGTATGAGAGGTGTTGTGGTCCTATAACAACTGAAAGGCTAAATGTTTCCAATTACTATATAAATAGGATTATTACATCTGAATGCAGAAATTTAGATGACCACAAATAGCAGCAAAGAGATACAGAAAATACTTTGATGCCATCTATTGGTGATCTGCAGTTTTGCAGCTCACATCCTATAAGCCTTTAACATTTTTCAGAGAATGCATTGTTTATGCTCATTTCAGGCTATGAAGAAGATAAATATTCTTGCCTCAGTAAAATTATATTAAGTGGGTGTTCTCTTAACTAGCAATCAGGACATGGCTACTTTTTTATATGATTAAGCACAGATAGAACTAAATTGGAAAAATAAAGATAATTATATCAGACACAAACAACCAGACCCACACGTGTAGAGTTCAAACTAGCTACTTTATTGTTGTATGCCAATTTCATAGGAATCTTCCCAGACTAGCAGGTTTGCCTGGGAAAAACAAAATAAGATTCAAAGGCGTGTGTGTGTGTCTGTCTGTCTGTCTGTCTGTCTGTCTGTCTGTCTGTCTGTCTGTCTGTCTGTCTCTCTCTCTCTCTCTCTCTCTCTCTGTGTGTGTGTGTGTGTGTGTGAGAGAGAGAGAGAGAGAGAGAGAGATCTTGCTTTCTTGGCTCGAGATAGAGTGGGTGGGGGTGTGTGTGTGTGTGTGTGTGGGTGTGTGAGAGAGAGAGAGAGAGTGTGTGTGTGTGTGAGAGAGAGAGAGAGAGAGAGAGATCTTGCTTTCTTGTGTTTATGTAATGAGTTCATGCTGTAATGAGTTGATCTCTCCTCCCAATTGGAATGATTGGTCTCCAACACATTCAGAGCATTTAATAATATACATGAACTGTTTCTTTCTATGTTGTTTTTCAGATAAGTATTTTCTAATTGGTCAACATTTAAAACAGAAAACTTACAGTGAAAATATTAAAGCAACATGAAACAGCATAAAAACAACAGCAGTTACAAAGGTAAATTCAGTGAGACCTCCTGTCCTATTTGGAATCCAGAACTCTAATGGCGAGGGCAACTGCAATAGTGAGTGCAGGTTAATATGATACAAAAGGAAGTCCTATTTTATTACATAATGTTTATTCTGCCATAGAATGCCAGCAATGAAGAAAGCTGGTGAACCAGAAATCAGCAGTTCTGAGGTTAGAGGGTTATGTCAACATACAACAGGGGTCTTTGAAGGCCATCAGGTGAATGGCCAAGTATTAATTGACTCAAAAAGACAGGAAGAAAAAAAAAGCTTGGAATCTAAAGTCTGATGTTCAGACTTGGCTGCCCCCCATCCCCCCACCCCGTGTATATGTATAAAGCCCACAATCTGTGCATACTACAGTAGGCAAATCTTCTAGCAATATATGGCTTTATTCTTGTCTTCTGTAAAGAGACAAATTCTGCTAGATGAGTCTGTGAACTTTTTGTTGAATAAGTCAAATCTTGACCTAAGGGGTTTAGCATCTGGACAACTGACAATTTTCAGCCATGCCTGATATGAAGACTAACCATAGCTGCATAGGATTGTGGCCTTAAACTATCTAAAATTTCATTTTCAGAATATTAATTTTCAATATTCTATGAATGAGTAGAATTTCTTTCTTTAAAAAAAAAGCCCTAACAAATATTTGAAAATTGACAGAGCAGCAGTAACTCAGAGTAGCTCATCCATGAGACAATCTCTGTCTTAACTTCAGTTCTTATTAGCTTCATGTCAGTTTCTTCATCCACATTTAGTGAAGCTCAAGAGGGTCTTGCTAAATTCACAGCGTGCTGTCTCCTGAAAATAGATCTGCATTCTTGTCAACATATTGAAGCTAGTTTTATTTTGATGGAAAGATGTATGTTTCTAAACTCTTTGTGTTCAATTATAGAGCTAAAATTGTGAAAGCATGAGTCAGTTCCTAAAATATGATAAAGTCCTTCCCCTTTGGTCAGATATTATGTTTAATGTTTGGAGTCAGAAGTTGTGGAACCGATATTATAGGTTTAAGAGAACCAACAAATTTAATTTGCTTTTCATTTCCTGAGGCTCCACTGGAACATCGCTTCTTTTTGGACAAGTTTTGGAATGCAGGCAATGTAGCCTGAATGAAGGCAAATATACATGCCCCATGGGGCAGGGGTGGGTTCTATTTACCTTCCCTACCGGTTCGCATCGCGACAGAAGTGTGCGTTTTGCACACGTGCGCTCACTTCACTCGCTCGCGCACCTACATCACTTCGCGGAAATGACCCTTTGCGCATGCGCAGAGCGTTCTTTGCAGGGCCACGGCGACCAGAGAACCGGTTTGGGGATGTGGACGGCCAGCCATCGCTGCCGGTTCGGTGAGCGGGTGAAAATTTCCACCACCGGTACGAGAGAACCGGTCCAAACTGGCACAACCCACCACTGCCATGGGGGAATCTGGTATCTTTGATAGAGTGATTGGTGTCACTTAAGATAGAAATGTTGAGAACTATGAGAGAATCCTTGTGAACAAAACCAAGGCCAATTCCACACCTGACCACAGTCCCTTCCTTGACCTTTGTGCATTCAACCCAGAGGTGGGCTGCTACCGGTTCGCACCAGATGTTACTTTTCTGAGCAGTTCGGAGAACCGGTTGTTGAAAGAAATCTTTTCCCACTTTACAGGGCTAATCCTACAAGGGAGGCAGGAAAGAAACATTCTGGTATGCCTGTATTTCTAGCCTAATCCTTATCTTAATTGCCCTGATGCTTTAAGTGTTTTCAGAAACTGCCTCTGGGTTGAGCTTGTTACATTGTAAGCCTTAGCAGTACACCCAGACTTTCTGTCTGTAGACTGAGCTTCTCAGGAGGCCCCCCCCCCATGTTTTTTGTGGTACTTTTATTCCTGGGACTTGACTTTCTTAAAGATTGTTAAAGGGTTGTTTTAAGCTTTTTGGAGTATACTTCCAACACGGCTGGAACAGCTATTTACAGAAGGGTTGGCATAGCCATAGAAGAAATGGCTGAGAGGCAGGATGCAAGCTTGGCATTCTGTCTGACATTTTTACTGCCTTTCTGGGGGCATGTGATCTTTCCTTAAATCTGGATGATTACCTAAGGATATCTTGTGAGGTGAGTGAGACCAGCTGGTATCTTTAAGTGGTGCAAATAGATCTAATGATTGCTTCTCCTGGGTGGGAAACTGTGCTTTGTCATTCACTGAGCACAGGAGTCTCTTGTCTATGGGGATTCTTCAGTCATCCAGGTCATGGTTGTCCCAAAGTTGTTTTTTTCAAGAGAGTCCAGTTGCCTCTTGAAAAAGCAACTTTGGGACAGGAGGCTGTTGCATTCAG
>QLTV01000974.1:810195-822879 GCA_003457575.1 Thermophis baileyi | reverse complement strand
ATACTTCTTTGTCTCTTTAGCTTGGCATTTTGTAGCCCAAATATGCCCACCCACTTTCTGGAGAGCTTAAATGACCTCTCTGCTAAAGGGTTTCACTTTATGAGCAAGAGTAACTTGGCTGCTGATAGTTATCCTGGTATTTTAACTATTTTAATTCCTCAATGTGCTCTGGTAACCTGCCTGATTTGTAACTCCAGCTTGCAGGTATTGCTGAGGAAAAGGAAGGTATTCAGACAGAATGGTTTAGGTTTCCATGACAGCTGTGACTCATTGATCTTCAGTGTATATTCTCCCATTTCTAATCTAATGACTGGTATTTAGGGAAGCTTTTTGCAAGCAAAGAAGCTTTTTGTATTTTTGTACAGGTAACCCTTGACTTACAACAGTTCATTTAGTGACCATTCAAAGTTACAAGGGCATTGAAAAAAGTGACGTATGACTGTTTTTCACACTTATGGCCATTGCAGCATCCCCACGGTCATGAGAGGGCGGGCGAGGTGAAGCGCCCCTGGACGTAAGTGACATTGAGTTGGCCACGCCCACCCAGCCACGCCCACCCAGCAGTCATTAGGGCAGAGAACTGGTTGTTAAAAAATTTGCAGCCCACCACTGATTCAACCTCATTTAAAGGCAGAGTATATTCTGATGAAGGATTGTTCCACAATTTTTATGGTATTTATTTTAATTTTATTTATAGAAACATGTATCTTCTTTTGCTGCTCATAAAGATTCCCTAAACTGGTTTTCCAATATAAAAACCCATTCCTCATAGTACTGAACAAGAATAAAGGAAATATTAAAAAAAAAACAACAACAACAAAAATGAAGGCAGCTGTTAGTAAAATTAGTGGAATATTTTTATATCTTATATATATTTATATCTCAAAAGGCTGCCAAAGTAACAATAACTTGATTGTCCTACTAAATACATCAAGAAAGAGCCTGTCAACTTTTTCTTGGCAGAAGGTGGCCCCCAGAAAGGTGAGATTTCATGGAATCTCAGTCACAAAATAGGGGGAAAGGGGGACTGTTAAGTCCAGCCTGTGCTGAGTGCAAGAATTCAGTTTACACTATGGGTATCCAACCTTTTGACTGGCCTGGCCCACATTGAGTGAAGAGGAATTGTCTTAGGCTACATATAAACTATATACTACAGTTAATGAATATAAATCACATAATAATGTTAAAAGTTTACAGTCTTGCAGGCTGTAGTACTAGCTGTCAGGGCCACATGCAGCAGGGGTGGGTTCTAACTTACCTCGCTGCCGGTTCGCTTCCTCCCGCGCCACGTGGCCGCGCCTCATGACACTGACCGAATCGGATCCGTGATGTCACTGTGATGTCACCAGCGAGTCGCTACCGGTTCGGGCTGATGACACCCAGCTGTATATCTCCACCCCTCGTCAATTCAGTGAAGCAGTGGACGTAATAGACCGGTGCCTGGACGATGTAAGGGTCTGGATGGGAGTTAACAGACTCAAACTTAACCCAGACAAGACTGAGTGGATGTGGATATTGCCTCCGAAGGACCACGTTGATCGTCCTTCCTTGGTTCTGGGGGGAGAAAACTTAACCCCCTCAGAACAGGTTCGCAATTTGGGTGTCCTCCTGGACTCACAGCTGAGATTAGATCAACACCTGACAGCTGTGGCCAGGGGGACCTTTGCACAGGTGCGCCTTGTACACCAATTGCGGCCCTATTTGGATCAGGAGGCTCTGCTCACGGTCACTCATGCCCTTATCACCTCACAGCTTTACTATTGCAATGCGCTCTACATGCGGCTACCCTTGAAGAGTGTCCGGAGACTACAACTGGTGCAGAATGCAGCTGCGCGAGCAGTCATGGGTGTACCAAGGTACACCCACACAAATGCCAGCCTTCGCGAGCTGCACTGGCTGCCGATTGTGCTCCGGTCACAATTTAAGGTGTTGGTTGTTACCTTTAAAGCCCTACATGGCTTAGGACCAGTTTATCTGTGTGCCCATGATCTGCCACACTCCTCCCAATGACCAGTGAGGTCGCACAGGGCTGGCCTTCTTCAGGTCCCATCAGCCAGACAGTGTCGGCTGGCGGGACCGCGGGGGAGGGCCTTCTCTGTAGCCGCTCCGACTCTGTGGAACCAACTTCCCCCCAAGATCTATACTACCCCCACCTTACTGGCTTTCCATAAAGCCGTTAAGACCTGGCTTTTCCGGCAGGCCTGGGGCCAATAATTGACTGATTGGCCCATGCATGTTGTGTGAATGTTTTATTTTAATATTGATGTATTTTTAAATTGTTTTTTTTATATATGATTCTATTGCTGTCTTTTTTATATTTATACTGTGAGCCACCCAGAGTCCTTCGGGAGTTGGGTAGCATACAAATTTTGCAAAATAAATAAATAAATAAATAAATAAACCCACCTCTGACATGCAGCCCACGGGCTTTTGGTTGGACTCGCCTAATTATATCATCTTCCAGATGATTGTCGAGCCTCCTCTTGATCATATCTAGCAACGGGAAAATGCACTCCACTAATTGCTAATGTGTTCCCTGTTTAATAACTTATTGTTAGGATTTTTTTTTTATAAAATATTCAAGTGGAATTTAACTTTATATTACTAACAGATACAGTAAAGGGTCTACAAGCCTCTAATGCATTTTACATACCTGACATAAAATGCCCCATCAGCCATGTTCCCTTTTTGCAACAAAACTAATCAAGGTATTGCAGAAAGGTGGGAATAAAGGATTCACACTGTGTAGAGCATACTAAGCATTATCTTTATTAAATATTGATTCTGAAATCTTTAAGTCACTGAAAGATTGGAACCTGTGATTAAACCGCAAATTAATCTAGCGCTAACTGGTTCTCTTATGCACTGAATCAACCCAGATAATCTCAGAAGGCTTCCGTCTGTTGTGAGCAAATGGAAAACAACACACTTTTAGCCTTAGACCTTGGAAAATTTCAATTTTGTCGAGCACATATTTGCATTTAAGGGTTGGGTCTTAGATATTTTCCCACCTGAATGCAGCTCATAAATTAAGACAATCTATGCAATCTGGTCTCATCTCTTGGGATGGAAAAGAATTACTGTTCCATGTAAAACAAATCCTACTGGTGAGCCTGAGACAAAATTAGTATTGGAATTCAGAATAAAGGCTGGAAGACAATAGGAGATAGGGACTTAATAACAAGACGGGAAGCGAGGAATAGGTTGGTTCAGCTGAATGATGCCAAAAGATGGGTGTTGTTAGGGTTATTAGTATTCTCTGCCTGGGGGTGAGAAAAAGGGGGGAATGGTAAAGTACTAGCTGACCCATGGACCCGGCAGGCATATAAAATGGGCAGGTATAGAGAAGACTGACATCATGAGAGGGGAGAAGTCAAGGTTCAGTTGTAGAGCACTACCTGTACATGTGATCAATTCCAGGATATCTTGAGTGGTGCAGTGGCTAGAATGCAGAATTACAGGCTAATTCTGTCGACTGTCAGCAGTTCGATTCTCACCAGTTCAAGATTGACCTAGCCTTCCATCTTTCCGAGGTTGGTAAAATGAGGACCCAGATTGTTGGGGGCAATACACTGACTCTGTAAACCACTTAGAGAAGCCTGTAAAGCACTATGAAGCAGTATTTAAATCTAAGTGCTATTGCTATTGCTATTGCTAGCTTCAATTAAAACAGGAAAGAACCCAGGTAAACTGCAACAGTCAGAGCAGATAATGGAACTATAAGCCATGTCTCATTCCTTAGGGGGAAAGTTAGTTGAAAACTAGAAATGTCAGGTGATGTGCCATTCTACTTAGAAGCTCATGTGGGGCAATGATGCCAATGACATCATTGTCTTGAACTATGACACTTCTGCTTAGTTGTTAACTGCAATATAAATGAACTTCCTATGTTGCTATGAAATATAGACCATAAATCTATAATGTGCTGTACTGTTAAAAAAACAACCCCCTCATGTGAATGCTAACATTCTTATTTGTAGTTCTGTCTGTTCACTTAGAGATATGAAACCAGGACATGTCTTAATACTGTTAGTATTCAGTTTAGGAAAGCTAGTGAAATATATTTCCTAGCTGCCATTCCTCCATTCCCTTTAAAGGTCCTTGAAAACTGTGAAGTTGAAATGAAAGGATATCAGGAATATTGCAGGGTCACCTCATCTGGCAATGTGACAGGTTCTTGTTGGAAAATGATATGGATCCTTTTGGACTTTTCAGCCCAGAATTAGCTGAGTCTGGTCTGAGCCACTGCAGTGATTTTAGCAAACCTTGGTCTCTGGTTGGGAAGGAGAAGGTTGTCTTCACAGTATTGACTGGCTGTTAGAGCTCCAGTTGAAGTTGTTGTGATTGTTGGGCTCTGCCCTGCTTCTCAGTTTGCACCTGCTTGTGTTCCTAAACCAGTCTATTTCATGCCCCTACTACCCAGGCCCTTGCCCAGGCAATTGTATCCTGCCATCTTTTGCTTTTCTTGTCTGCAATGTTTTCACTTTCTCCACCACAGATAAGCACAACATCTGCCCCCAACACACCCAGCCAGAAGGCTTTCTCCTTTTATAGATGATTATGGGTCCTGCTACTTCAGCTGCCTCAAAAACCGGAAGGGAAAGAAATGAAAAAGGAATGGAAGGGAGGGTGCTGGCCACTACAAGGCGCTCTTTCCGAAGGTGCCAATCTAATAGTGCAGCGTGTTTTTTGTCAGGGCAACCTGGCCTACCCAATTATAGGACAGAGCATACTGCTTCCGTTTTCGCCTTTCAGCCCCAATCCAGGAGCCTTCACAGGTAGCCACGGTGGTGGAGTGGTTAGAGTGCAGTACTGCATGCTACTTCTGCTGACTGCTGGCTGCCTTCAATTTGGCAGTTTAAATCTCACCAGGCTCAAGGTTGACTCAGCCTTCCATCCTTCTGAGATGGGTAAAATGAGGAGCCAGATTATTGGGGGGCAATATGCTGACTGTAAACCGCTTAGAGAGGGCTGTAAAGCACTGTAAAGCGGTATATAAATCTAAGTGCTATTGCTATACCAGGGGAAAAATCGTGTTTTTTTTTGTCAGGGCAACCTGGTCTACTCAATTATGGGATGGAGCATACTGCTTCCATTTTCGCCTTTCAGCCCCAATCCAGGAGCCTTCACAGGCAGTCACTTTCGCGACAAACTATTTTTGTGTTGAATTTATGTTTTACTGACAAAGAAATAAAGGGAGACTAGTATAGACCTATTTCAAGCTATTTAGCTCTCATGCAGCATTTTAGGTTATTTTTTTTTTCTACACAACATGTCTTGATTATCAGAGGGACTTTTTCTGATGGTACAGCAGAGAACATCAGTCCTTTTTCCATGCACAAGATTATCTTGTTACCAGAAGAAAATGTGGTCCATTCTGTTTTGTCCACTCTTTCAACTGACTAAAATGATTTACTCATGGGAAAAGAAATGGATGATGCTGTTCAAGATCCCTTTTAAATTGTATTGTGAAATGATAATTTCACAACCACTTTAGTTGCATAAACTAAAGGCTAGAGTTTTAGATCCGTAGTACCACTCTGCCTCTGGCAACTATCCAAGGAATGACATAAAAATCTGGAAATAACACTGCATAACAATATATTGTATTTGTAAGGCCTGACTAGCATAGTTGTCAAAGACATGCATCTTAACAACTACAATTTACCAATGGTAGGGGCTTTGTGTGTGTGGGACCTTAACAACTGTGGTCTATGTTTGTTGATTGCTTTATCCAAAAAATAAATTTAAGTTAAATTTATGAATTTCTAAATAAATTTAAATTAAAAATAATTTAAGAAATCAAAATGTTTGTAAGTTTAAGGAAGGAATTAAGAATAAAATAATTATTATTTAAGATTCTGCACAAATCACCTTTGAACCTTATATTTACAAAAATATATGGCCATTTTTAATAAGGAAGATTAAATAAAAAGTGAAGTAAGGAGACTTTTCACTTGTAATGAAAGCGAACATTTGACCCATGGAGCTATTACATTCAGATTAGAAACCCAACTGAAGGAAGAATTATTTTAAGCCTCATGGTGACTATTGCTACTAATCCTCATTTCTACAGAAATTAATCTTAAATGTATATAAATACATTTGTTCACATCCATAGCTTTATTATCTTTTGATCCCCCTTGCCTCCCGTCCTTCTATTGGAATTCAAGAATGTTTCTGTAAATGGGGTTTAATTTAGTCCATAGCCTTATGATCATTGGTGAAATCCAATTTTTTTTTACTACCTTGCATGGCTTGGTGGGCGTGGCTTGGCTTGGCTTGGTGGGCTTGGCTTGGTGGGCGTGGCAGGGGAAGGATACTACAAAATCTCCATTCCCACCCCACTCCAGGGGAAGGATACTGCAAAATCCCCATTCCCTCCCCACTCCTGGGGGAAGGATATTGCAAAATCTCCATTCCCACCCCACTCTGGGGCCAGGCAGAGGTGGTATTTGCCGGTTCTCCAAAATACTTAAAATTTCCGCTATCGGTTCTCCAGAACCTGTCAGAACCTGCTGGATTTCACCCCTGCTTATGATACTTTTTAAAAATTCTGTTCAACCATGTACAATTCTTTCAGACTACTCAGACAAGTCCCTGCAGTTTTCTTGGTAAAGTTTTTCAGAAGTAGTTTGCCATTGTCTCCTTCCTAGGGTTGAGAGAAAGTGACTAGTCCAAGGTCACTCATCTGGCTTTGTGCCTAAGGTGGAACTAGAATTCATGGTCTCCTGGTTTCTAACCCAGTGTCTTAACCTCTATACCAAATTGGTTTTCACATCATGATACTAAGTGTAGAAAAAAAGACAGAGAAATATTAATAATACCAATTGTCATTGTAGCCAATGCAGGGTTTGCAGGGTCACTAAAACTGATCAAAGCTAGTAATTCTTTAAGTCTCATATATGAAAATATTCAAGAATAAGCTTGCAATAAAACATGTGTCAATATTATTGTGAAGATAAACAGAACACTACACTAAATAGCGTGAGAAGAAATGCTAGTAGCTCAAAGTTTCTCAATACTATCATATTGATTTAGCTCTAGCACTGGGCAGAGTGAGGCAGCCATCCTGGTCAGTTGATTTTAGTTTTCCTAAGGAATAACAAATATTTACTTCTTAGAGAAGGTTTTGTGGACTTTTTTCTTTCTTTCAAATTGTTTGGCAGTCTTGAGTACTATGCTACTTGATTGGTGAAATAGAATGGAGAAGCATTTACCTTTCTATCTCAGACCATAAAATTGACTGAGCCCTAGTTTATGCTAATCCTTGTGGTTGAGAGCCGCAGTGAACATTTCAGGAAGCCTGAAGCCTACAGTGGATTGGAAAAATTATCTGCAGCTTTTTAAAATATAAGTATCGGTTTAAAAGAAAATAAAACCAAGGATTTATCTATTCAATCATTTACAATTATTTATAAAAACTGAAATATATTAATTTATATTTGAATGTAAACTGGTCATACTGACAGAACATTCATTCATTCATTCATTCATTCATTCATTCATTCATTCATTCATTCATTCATTCATTTGCATGCCACCTGATTATTTTTACAAATAACTCAAGGCAGTGAACATATCCAACACACTTTCCTCCTCTTATTTTCCCCACAACAATATCTGAAGTAAAGTGAATTAGGCTGAGAGAGTGCCCAGCCCATGGTCACACAGTTGCTTTTTTAAAAAAAATAAATAAACAAAATGCAACAATAACAAAAGCTCAACAAGAAGGGTGTGGAGTACCCAGAGACAACTTTGAGAGGGCTGGGAAGTAACTTTTAGACCAGCCCTTTTTAGACTTTAAGACCTGTAGGCTTTCTTCAATCATACCCCTAAATCTGTGAGGCTGAGAAGATTGTCACAATGTTAATCTTCCAACCTGAGTGGTTCTTTGGGAAAAAGGACTGATGACTCCCAACTAAGCTATTTTTTGTGTGTATGCTGTTGATTGGCTACAGTCTCTCTTCTATTAGCCAAGACTCATATCTTCCAGATCCAAGGACCCTGATGGTGAAATTGCTTGGATTTCACCTCAGAGTTGTTAGGAAAAAAACAACAACAACCAGGAGTCCTCTTTGTTTTCCACATGTCAGTTATGAAAGGAGCATCAGCTGCATAGGCTTTCCTTTCGCCTTCTTTAGGAGCACGGGGGTGATGCATGCTGTAATGTGTTCTTTCCAGCTGAAGCCTCCAGGATGGCATATTTGACACTGCTGTCTAAGAACATTGGCTCATCTCTGTGAAGTGAAAGGCATTCAACTTTAGAGCCATACACAAGTGGATGGGAGACAAGGAGTTTGTCGAATAGTATAAAAAGTAGATTTTTCACGCTGTCACTTACCATAGGGTTCTCTTTCCCTATCTCCCTTGCACTCACCTGACTGGTATATTAGCAATAGAATGGGAAAGGGGAAGGGAGTCCTACCCTGGTTATGCTGCCCTGTCTAGATAACCTAGTGAAATAATAGAAAATACTTGTAGCTCGGGCTTTAGATTTTGGCAATGGTGTGCTCTCCAAGCTTGCTTCAATTTGCCATATTTTTTGGAGAATAAGACACACTCCCCCCCCCAAAAAAAGTGGGTGGAAATGTCTGTGCGTCTTATACAGCAAATGTTGCCGAATCCCCACCCACCCGCCGGTCCCCACCCTTCGGCCATTTTTGGCCTCCGCACATCGCGTTTTCGGCTTCTGCATGCCCCATTTATGGCCTGTTCCAGGCTGCAGGGATCGCCACAGCCCATCGCTGCCTCTGCACATCCCATTTTTGGCCTCCGCACTTCCTGTTTCTGGCCTCCACACGTCGCATTTTCGGCTGGTTCAAGGCAGCAGAGATTGCCGCCGCTGCCGCCGCTGCCGATCCCTGCCACCTGGAACTGGCCAAAAACACAACGCACAGAGGCCAAAAACGGGGCATGCAGAGGCTGAAAACGCGACACGCAGAGGCAGCAATTGGGGGTATTCCGGGAGGCCGATCCAACCACCAATCAGCTGCTTGTGCTGAATCAGGCTGCGATAACGTGCTGAAGCTGACCAGTCTGTTTGCTGTTTGCTGCAAGGACGCTAGCCAGATGAATACTGGTGGATGCTGGTAGGCAGATTTTTTTTTCCCTCCCCAAAAACTAATGTGTGTCTTATATTCCGGAGCATCTTATACTCTGAAAAATATGGTAGTTTCTGAATGTTTCATTACCAGACTAGGTAACATCATCAGCAGGATTTTCTTGTCCTATTCTCTTTAGCTTATAAATGACTTGTGTGCCAGTGTGGTCAGTTGGTCATGTGACTGGTTGTTCATTTGGAGCTATATTTTAAATTCTGAGCAGCTGATTGGTTCTCTTGTTGATTGGCTTGAATGAGCTGGAAATACTTTTGCTTTTTCTATTCTTATACATGTATGGGGGGAAACAAAGTCAAGAATGTGGTGATACCAGTTATGGGTATGCCACAAGATACCCATGTAAACAACTTGTTTTCATAAACTGCACTGACTATCAATAGTTTTCTGTGTGTAATTCAAGATATTGGTTGTCATAGATAAAAACGTACATGGCACAATCTAATTACTGGAGGTGCTGCCTATCTCCCTTGTTTTTGCCCATCATGTTAGATCAGTCAGGGTCAAATGCTATAGGCCCCTTCCATCATCCAATGGCTCCCACCAGAGATTCAGACAGTCCCGACCCAGTCTCCTTTAAATGAGCCCTGAACAGGGGTGGGCTTCAAAAATTTCAACAATGGGTTCTCTGCCCGGTTGCTGGGTGGGTGTGGCCATGGTGGATATGGCCTAGTTGGCCTCCTGCACCACACGGGGAGGGGCACTTTCACCTTCCCCAGGCTCCGGAGGCTTTCCTCGAGCCTCTGGGAGGGCGAAAACTGCCTCCCTGAGCTCCGGAGACCCTCCAGAGGCCAGAAATGGGCCCGTTTCCGGCCTTCCGGAACTTCTTACCTTGCATCCAAAACGGGCCGTGTGGAGACTCCTGGGAGGGGCAGGGCAGGGTGGGAGGGGTGGGACGGGGCAGGATGGGTGGGGCCAGCCAGGGGTGGGATTTGGAGGTTCTCCAAACCGGCTATAACATTAGCTACGGGTTCTCCTGAACCCGGGCGAACCCATAGCAGCCCACCCCTGGCCCTGAAGGTTTGGTTCTTTTGTGAGGTTTTGAGCTAGGTTGGAATGTGATTCTCTGTGTTATGGGTTTTATGTCAGTTCCACAACATAACCATCTTCCTTTTTTCTTATCTTGCCTTACCATATATGGACCACCAAGAATCATCAAAAAATTGGGCAGCTTTATAAATGTGAAAAAACACAAAAGGTCATCCTCTCAGAGGCGAGGAACAATAAACCACCAAGGAAAACTAAACCAAGTGTGTAAAAGTCACCTATGCACACTAGTTGTTGTTTTCAATTTCCTTTTCAGCTTATTTAGCTGCATCATATTATGTCCAGGTCATTTAATAGTGGGTATTTTTTTCTCCCTTAAATATGTGTAAGAGAAAATGCTGTTCTGTCAGTGGCAGTCTGGTAAATTCATGTGAAGATGTGTTTTATTTCATGGATATGCTGAGAGGAATTCACACCAAAAAAGAACTGTTAGAACTTCATTTATTTTCAATGAGGGGCAAGCAGTTTGTTCCCTGTGTGATGTGATGTGATTGTAATATGTACTTAACAAAATATTCACTGCATTGTTTGACAGTTTTTCCAAATACACAATTTGCTGCAGAGTAGTTGGATGTACTGAAAAGTGTAGACAAAAGATTTTGGCAAAAAATAAAAATAAAAAAAAAATCTGTAGGTTTTTTTTTCCACCTTCCCTCCCTGATTTTCATTAGATAGGACAAAAAAAAAAAGGTGGTTGTTAAAATATGCACCTCGGTTTTCTTTTAAAACTGGGGAAAAAAAAAAAAACCAGACCAAAGGCTAAGCTCCTCTTGATGTCTGGTGACTGCCTGAACTTCCCGAATAAGCCCTGGCCATTTTCTTGGCAACATTTTCTGAAGTGATTTGGCATTGCCAGATTCTTTGGGCAGAAACACAGTGACTGCCTCAAGGTCACACAGCTGGTTTTGTGTCCAAGATGGTACTAGAACTCACAGCCTCCAGTTTCTTGCTTGGTGCCTTTAACTACTCCGTCACCCCAAAGACTCTCCCAACATTTCAATTCATTTTCAGAAAGTCATATTAATGGCAGAATAATAGTTCTCCTCCTTCTAGGGACTTGTGGTGCTAACTCTTTTTCTCACCCTCATGAACATTGGATAAGACAGTCTTTGTTCTGTAATTTATGCAGTGTGAGGGGGGGGGAGGTCCTGACATTTCTGACTTCTTGCTTGTAGAAAATATATTACTATATTTCAAATATCTGGCCATTAATTCTGGCAGTTGGGGAGGGGATGAGCTCTAGGTTCCATCCTTTGTTGCATGCATTTAGATTAGATATGATCATAATTGAAAATAAAAGTAAAAAAAAACTTGCTTGTGCACTTGTGTTAAAGAGGCTGGCTGAATTCTTCTCATTTTCCCACTGTTTCATCTCCCCCTCCTCTTCTCCATTGTTCCAAAGGGTTCTGTTATCATCAGAATAATTGTTTAGGAGGTTAGAATACGATGGAGAGAGAACAGACAAAAAAACCTTAGTTTTGCTCACTCTTTGTTGAATCTCAATCCCACCTAATTGTATCTGTGGCCTTATTATTACAGAAATCCACACAAAATAGTTGTGATTTGAACCTGGGCATCTTTTGATGTCACCTCAAGATTAAACCAGTGGTGAAATCCATTTTTTTTTACTACTGGTTCTGTGGGCGTGGCTTGGTGGGTGTGGTGTGGCTTGGTGGGCGTGGCTTGGTGGGCATGGCAGGGGAAGGATACTGCAAAATCCCCATTCCCTCCCCACTCCTGGGGGAAGGATATTGCAAAATCTCCATTCCCACCCCACTCTGGGGCCAGCCAGAGGTGGTATTTGCCAGTTCTCCGAACTACTCAAAATTTCTGCTACTGGTTCTCCGAACTACTCAAAATTTCCACTACTGGTTCTCCAGAACCTGTCAGAACCTGCTGAATTTCACCCCTGGATTAAACCTCTGTCTACATACTGTATTATTCCTGATTACAGTGGGGAACCAAATTTCCAACTAAGTATGAGAACTAATTAGACTTGATCTATATTTTGAAAATTACACTCTGTCTCCAGTCTGCCTTATTTGAAACCCCTAGACATTTCCATGAAGCAAAGTAAGATGATGTTCAATGGTGGAATATTGTGGCTCTGTACTTACATACTTTCCATTCCTCAGATCCCTGGTTCAGCTCTTTAGCTATAGGCAGAATTTCAAGGACACTCCTGCTTGGAGCCATTTCTGAATCAGTAAAGATTAGGGACATGCAACTTGATGCTGTCTAGATATGGTTTTTATTTACTTATTTACTTATTTACATATATATATATATATATGTTACATATTTTTACATAAATAAATAAATGTAACATATAAAAATGGACTGTCGTTGTAAGTAACTGCCTGGATGGCCCCTGGAGGGGCCAAAAGGCAAAAAGGAAGCAGTATGCTCCCTCGCATATTTGGGTATACCAGGTGATTTAACAGAAACAAACATATATATATCCTTGTCCCTGGACAAGCAGATAAGGGAGAAGAATCCTGTGGCTCAGAGGTTTAAT
>QLTV01000974.1:783600-798190 GCA_003457575.1 Thermophis baileyi | reverse complement strand
CTACCAGGGTTTCGGCTAGTTTGTATGTTTTGGGTCCACAGTATGTGAGGACAAGAGCTCTCTTCCTGTTGTCTGGCAAGTCTTGAAAATTGTTCGTTTCCAAAAACATGCGAAATCTGGACATATATGTGCGCCATTCTTCTGTTTGTGGATTGAAGAAGGCTGGTGCTGGAGAGTGCTGTTGTGCCATCCTGTTGTTTGGCCGGTGCAGGTCGGAACTTGCTAAGATGGCCGATGGATGCCATGAGGTGCCTTTGTTCAGTCGTCTTCTCCCACTGCCTTCGTCGCCAGTGTTAGATAGGCGCGGGAATAACAGCCAAGACGAAGACCCGTTCAGCACTTTATTAACGGCTAGCACTCACTACAGCAGACTGGCGGCTGGTGGCAGGGAAGCCGCCTTTATGGAGTTCCCCGCAGCCAGCTTGGCCAGTGACAACGCTTCAAACTCCCCGCCACTGATTTAACCCAATCAGCGGCGGGTATGCAAATACCTGCTCGTTAAGTCGGTACACAACAACCCTCATTTGCTTTGGAGACCTTTTCTCAGGCACCTTAACTGCCCCATTTTTTCAAGTTTGGGTTTTGCAAATCCTTCCTTCCACTTTTCCTGCCTCCCCCTCCCCCACAACCTGACAGAATTTCCATCCGTCGCCCTCTTTTTAATTCTTCCTGGAGAGGGACTATTGAGTTAGGTGATCAGAATTTTTTATGGGGCTTTTCAAATATACATCCATGCGTTTATTTATCGACTTAATACATTTATATATTGCAAATGCTCCCCACAGAGCAAAGCTTTGGCATGATTATTTCTCTTTTGGAAGACAAACAATGCACAACACACACAAACACACACACTTAGGCCTCATGCAGAGCTCTGAAAGGTCAGGCTGCTTTGCATTCAGCATACTTTTGCATCAAAAAGTAAGAAAAAAACTTATGACCACAGGCGTCTCTTAACAACTCCTGCATCCAAACTTGTGACAACTTCCAGCCCTGCCCCAGAAAGATTGTGACCTATACTGTAAGTCAAGAAATGCTAGTTTAGGAGATCCGCTTCAAAATATTTGTCTTCTTGCTAGTTCAGCATATTTGACATATCCCAAATCCTTTAGATTATGTTATTTGAGATAAGAGAAAAAAGTTTACTTTCATCAGCTGAGAATCTCCAAAAACAGAAATAATACTTACAAAATCTAAAGTAAATCCCTAAATACCCCATGGATGAAAAATGTAAGAAGTACCAACTCAGCTGAGTCTGCATCATGCCATTCACAATTACATTT
Source organism: Thermophis baileyi (assembly GCA_003457575.1). Lineage (NCBI taxonomy): Eukaryota > Metazoa > Chordata > Lepidosauria > Squamata > Dipsadidae > Thermophis > Thermophis baileyi. The sequence goes on along the minus strand of QLTV01000974.1, from coordinate 796,907 downwards.
TACTCGGCTTCACAATATTTTCATTTATTCACAAGGTTATTATTCCATAAGTAACCTATTCAAACACACCATTGGTTTGAAAGTGATTTTCTTTCTAAACATTGAGCCATGTTGTGGTGTTTTAGCAGCCTCACAAATGGTTCCTAAACCATCGGCTGCCACATATATCCTATATACAGGTCTGCAGCCCATCTTTCCAGTTCTCTTACTATATTCCAGGAATTCTTCCAATGCCGAGGATAAATCCTCTGTGATGTGGATCAATAGGACAAAGACCGCTTGGAGCTTACCGTATATTAATAAAAAGTGGTTGGTAAAATTATGTACATTATAGGACAAACAAAGGAATCCATTTTTTACTGTACATGTAACACAGGAATACTCTTGTGTAGATTGACTAACTTAGATGGTAAATTTGGGGGGGAAAAGTTTCCTAATGGCCAAAATCAGGGATGTCCACTATCTGTACAGATGACAGATCTATAATTGATTGATAGGAAACACACTGCATCTTCCCTGTGGGAATGGGGAGGCAGGAATATCGATTTCAGACACCTCTAAATAGAAATGATCATTGGCTCCATTTGTTGAGAAAGTTATAGTTTTATTAGAGATCAAGTGTATTGCAGTATTGCATAGCCAGAACTGAGAATTGTGCACCAAAATCCCTAAGTTCTACTCCCTCCAAATTGCCTATTGCTGGCTACCCCACTATAACCAATCAAGTCCATGCAATCAGTCAGAGCTCAGTTGGTATGCGGCTCCCTCCTTTTTCCAGCTGGATGACCTTGGAGCTGTATCTCAAGGCAGCATAGTCTCTACTTTCATTTCCCCAAGCATTTCCCCCTTTGTTTCCCCTCCCACAGTTCATGGCAGTCTGTCACTGCCTAACAGCAAAGCACAAGAAGCATCTGACAATGGGGAGTAAAAAAAAAAAAAAGATTTCCCCCCATTTCTGTCCATGTTCAAGATTGTAGTTTCCTTACTACCAAAAATAGCAGAAAGTAATGATTTAACTAGGGTAACCAAGGCTAAGGATACCTCCTCCCTTTTAATGATCTTCCCAAAGTATAATGAGTAGAGAAATGGTATCTGAGAAGCAGTGATCTAAAACAGATAGGTAAGAAAAAAGAATGAGACTTTTCTCCCGTCTTTCAGTCTCCACCATATTCTATTCTCTACTACCATAAATATACATGTGTGCAAGTGCATACAGTATGTAGCACATGCAAGAATGCATTCAAGTACATAAAAGATATGATTCCTAAGACTTGGCCAAGCATTATATGGAGCTGTTTTCCCATAATAGCTGTAAAAACAACCAGGGTCCATAATCAATTAGTACAGGATTGGAGCAGGTGTAATGTGCTCTTGTCAGCAATGTCTTCCAACAACTAGATTGTATTCTCATCCAATTAAGGCTTTCAGGTAGTCTTCAAAGCAGCCTCCTGTAAAGAGCACTGCAGAATTCAAATGAGTGCTGATGAAAGCACAGGTTACTGGGGTGAGATCCTCACCTTCCAGGTAGGTTTACAACTGATTCACCAGCTAAAGTTGGCCAAAGACCCTAACTTCCACTACCCTATCCTGACATAGCCACAAGTGCAGGAGAACCTCTAAGTCATGAGTCTGCTCATTTGGTGGAAATGCCACCTCATTAAGAGACAGGCAACCCAACAGATGAAAAATAATCTTGATGGATAACTATCAAGCTTATTTTACATCTTTAGATACCGAATCAAAATATTAACAACATCTGCTGAATGGCTTTGGATAATAATGTATAACTGGGAATCATCACTATGCCTATCAGCATCCTACAGCAGCTTTATGTAAATATTTAAAGAAGGGTAGGATTAATTCTATGACACCCTACAAGATAGCACCTTTTGGACAATCTCTCCTTACTACCACGTGAGCAGCCCACTTAGAAAAGAGTGGAACCATTGCAAAACATTGCTCCCAATCACTAATTGTTTCATTTGGTCTAGAACAATACTATGGTTATAGATACTGAAGGCCAGAAACTTCTCAAATGACCATAAGGGGCACATTGTCTTCATTTAGATTCTGACAAAAGTCATCAGCAAAAGTGAGTAATGCCATCTCTGTCCCATACCGAGATCTGAATCCTGACTGAAAAAGTTCCAGCTAATCTGTTTTTTCTTGACATCCTATAATTGTGCACTGACCACAATCTCAATAACCTTCCTCCCAAAGAGTAAGTTAGAGACAGAGCAATAGTTGTGAGGTAAATTTCATACAGGACCTTTTCAAGAAGATGAATACCACAGTCAGTTTCAAGGCTATTGGCATCATGGCTTCCTAAAGTATAGGATATCAATGTCAAAGTGTTCAGTATCCAATATACAGTTCATTTGGACTCCCTAAGGAGTCAGGAGGAGCAAGGTTCGAACCAAAGTTTCCTGGGGATGGCTGAGAAAGCATCTTATTTACTTCATCCAAGTCCATAAGCCAGAAGGAGTCCCAGATAAGGTGACACAGTGTTGTTTCAATTGACTTCACCCATGAGGGGTTCAAAGCTTCAGCAAATCTGTACTGGAATATGGAAACAACTTTGAGGAAGGAATTCAAGAATCATAGGGTAATTGACAACTCAAGCTTGGGAAAGGAGAACATGGGAGAAAGAGCCCCAAAATATTCCTGCCTTGATTTTGTTTGGTACAAACACAAGGGGACAAAGGGATACCATGCAGGCTTTCAAGTTTCTGTTATTATACACTATTATACAATAGAGTAGAGGGGCAGAGTCTTTGCAGTTCCTGAACCTAGCTTATCTTAAAGGCAGGCAGAATCTGAACAACTTTATTGGCAAAATATGATACTAACTAGTCACAGCAGCCAAGCAGGGAGTTTACTGAAATAAAGAATTTTATTTAAGCAGACCTCTGTTCTCACTGGTGTTGCGATGAAATAGATCAAGAGGCTGCTGTTGAATTCTCCTGGTTAGTTACATCCTTCATAAGTTGAAGATTTTTCAGTGGTGCAAATTGATCTGCATAATTGCGTCCTCCCACTGAAATGAAGCCAATCAATTTAGTTTTGGTCACCACAATACCAAAAAAAAAAAAAAGACGTCATCAAAAAAAAAAAAAACAAATAAATTAAGTATAAAAAACAAAAAAAAAAAAAAAAAAAAAAAAAAAAAAAGATGCTGAGTCCTTAGAAAAAGTGCAGAGAAGAGCAACAAAGATGATTAGGGGACTGGAAACTAAAATATACAGTATGAAGAACAGTTACAGGTATTGGGAATGTCTAGTCTAACAAAGAGAAGGACTAGGGGTGACATGATAGCAGACTTTCAATATTTGAGGGGCTGTCACAGAGAAGATGGGGTTGAACTAATTTGTCAAAGCACCTGAGGGCAGGACAAGAAGTAACAAATGGAAGTTCATTAAAGGGGGATCCAACCTAGAACTAAGGAGAAAAATTCTGACAGTGAGAACAATTAATCAGTGTAATGGGTTGCCTCCAGAAGTTATGGGTGCTCCATCACGGGAGGTTCTCTAAAAGAGATGGGAGAGCCATTTGTCTGGAATGATATAGAATCTCTTGCTTATATAACCTCCAAGGTCCCTTCCAACTCTGTTATTCTTTGATTCTTTATTCTTTTATCTTCCTGGAGTTGGATGTTTGCTATAAACCTCCATTGATACAGTTTTTCTCTACAATTTCTTTTTATGTTGAGTTTTGAAAACTCTGCAAGAGCTGTTAGACCGAGGATTTGTGCTAGAGATCTTAAAAAAAATATAGGTATTGGATTTCCAGTCATTTCTATGATGGTGTCATTAACAGCCCTACTCCTATCTCTTATTTCTATCCATCTGACTATCTGAAAAAACTTTGAAATGATGCTTTAACAACTTTTATTAAACCCTGTTGCTGATCTTCTTGAATTACTAAAAAAAAAAAGGTATAACAAATGATAACTTTTTTTGGTCTGTTTTTAAAACTCCTTCCAATACTTTACAGTGACTTTCATTTATGTCAGTGCTCAATGTTTTCTCAGACATGCGTTTCATTGCACATTAGTATCACACGTGGAAATTGGCTTCCTATTCTCTGCAGTAGGTGTAAATATAAACGTTGAATGTGTGTGATGTTATTTGTGAACTAATATCAAAATTACTGTTATGTGTAGTACCTGTCACTTCACAGTCAGAAATCACATTATATTTCTGCACTGGTATTGGCATACTGACATTGGTGAATGTGGCTGCTTTGCCATCTCACTTTCTCTCTTTTCTTTTCTCCTGTTATTGCTAATGAAAAAGAAACTAACAGAGCTGTTTTGCTCCTTTCTTGAAAGTAAAGTAGATCATTTTGAAGATTTTTTAAAAAACTGTGTGTGGGGGGGGGGGGAAACCCATATCTAATTGGTCAATGGAGACCTTTATCCAAAGATCATCAAACAATGTAAGTTCCTGCTGGAATCTGAAGCTATGTAGACTGCAGAATTTATTCTCTTTGTTGAAGGATAAAGTAGATCAAGTTAACTTGTGCTTCCCTCTCTAAAGCAGAAGTTTCAGATCCAGCTAAGCACAAATGACTTCTCACAATTGACCAAATTTATAAGCAGGGAAATTGAGTAGTCAATTTTTTCCCTCTGAATTTCTCCAGGGGAAGGAGAAATTCTTCAAGTTCTTCAAGAAGAAAATTTATCTTTACTGGTAATAGTATATAAAAAAGTCCCATGGTAGGCATTACCTTCTGATGTATTTCCTTGGGACTGAATGCAAATATGGAAAGCCAAGAATGGCCAGTGGAAAGATAATGATACAGTGAAAGAAAGGATATTCATACAACTTCCTTGCCCACTTTGCAAAGAAAGCACTATGTAAAAACTTCTTTAAAATGTATTCATTAAATTTGGGCATATGAATCTTACAACTTCTACGATGATTGATTTAAAGCAATAAACACAAAAAAACATTAAATTAAAAAGTACTCAGTAACCCCAGAAACCAATAGAAACAAACAAATAGTAGGAAGAGGAAGGAGCAGTGTGTATGTTTGCCATCTTGAGTTACTGGACAACAAAGATTATGCTTCCTGAACACTTCTGCATATATCTTACAGAGTTTTGGATGCTAATCATGAAAATAACCTATGATTTAACCTATCACACATCATTTTACAGAAATCTTCTGCTTTTACACAATGGCAATGAACATCGTTCAGTACCTGCTGGCTATGCTGCTCATATGAAAGAAACATACAAAAACATGGAACTATTGTTGAATTGTCCAGTACACCAAGTTCAGCTAGAATTTCTATGGAGATCTAAATGTAGTGGCTCTGCTGCTTGGAATGCAGCTCAGGAATACCAAGTACTATTATTATATATACAAATGGAACAGCTGTGCAAGAGAGTCACATTACATTAAAAAGAAATGACCACTGTAAAATAATTTGGTTCCATGACAGAAAAAACGTGGTGCTTGAACCACTTGCTGACACCACAATATGTTTGCCTCCATTTCACATAAAACTCAGACTGATTAAAATTTTTGTGAAAGTGATGGACAACGAAGGCAAAGGTTTTCACTATTTGAGACAGATGTTTCCAAGAATAATTGAGGAAAAATTAAGGAAGGTATTTTTGTCAGTCCACAGATCAGATAAGTCATCAATGACAAGTGGTTTTGAAGATGTGTTAGTGGGCCCAGGGAAAATCACCTGGAAATCATTCAAGGATATCATTGAGAATTTTCTTGTCAACTACAGAGGACCAAACTACATTTAGCTTTTGCAGCATACAAAACCATGAAGTGCAATATGACCCTGAAGATTCATTATCTGCATTCAACTTGAATTTCTTTCCCGAAAATCTAGATGCAGTCAGTGACAAACATGGCAAAAAGTTTCACTAGGACATTGCTGCAATGGAAAAACAGTATCAGGGCAACTAGTATCCATCAATGCTTGCTGACTATTGTTGGACACTGCAGCAAGAACAAATGAAAATCAGCAGCAAAACACTTTTTAGCCCTGTAGAACTCATGTAGCATGTCAGAAACCTTATGCAATTAAAAACTTTGTCATTAAAAATTAATTTCATATTTCTCAAGATTCCTGTATGATACAGTCATTCTGAAATTACATTTGTATTCAGTTTGAAGGGCCTATTATAATCACCAAAAGTTTTTCAGGAAGCAAAACTTTTGAAAACAAAACTTGCTGTCCAGTGTTATTTATAAAAATAATAAATGCAGGATAAAAAATAAATACATAAATAAAAATAAACAAATACAGTTCAGTTTCAGGCAACCTAGGTACCCATGAATGCAGTATTAGTCTTAGTTCTCCAAAGCTACAGATGACAGATCAGTTTTAATTGCTTTCCAGAAAGATCTGTAAGGTAGCATTAATCTAATATCCATAAGGTAGGGGGTCATAACATTGTCCCTATCTCCTCCCAGTCTGATCTTGTACACACTGCAGATTCTGTAGATAACATACCTTTTGGGATGACAGGATAGTTGTATCAGAGAAGGTTGTCCTATAGATACCTACAAGCCAAGCTATGAAGCAATTTAAATGAAGAACACAATTCTTTGAATTTACCAGAAACTTATTAGTAGCCAGCACAATGCCCGCAGCACAGGTTTAATATGGCTGAAGTGTCTGTCTTCTCCTAGCACAGTGTTGTAATCTATCCATTAGCGATAAGAGTATGATTGTAAAGAAATGTGGTGATAACCTTGATAAAGGAATAGATGAGCCTTTAGAGCAGGGGTGAAATCCAGCAGGTTCTAACAGGTTCTGGAGAACCAGTAGCGGAAATTTTGAGTAGTTCGGAGAACCAGCAAATACCACCTCTGGCTGGCCCCAGAGTGGGCTGGGAATGGAGATTTTGCAATATCCTTCCCCCAGGAGTGGGGAGGGAATGGGGATTTTGCAATATCCTTCCCCCAGGAGTGGGGAGGGAATGGGGATTTTGCAATATCCTTCCCCCAGGAGTGGGAGGGAATGGGGATTTTGCAGTATCCTTCCCCTGCCACGCCCACCAAGCCACGCCCACCAAGCTACACCACACCCACCAAGCCATGCCCACAGAACCGGTGGTAAAAAAAATTGGATTTCACCACTGCTTTAGAGGAAGAAAAAACAATGACTCATTCCTGAGAAAATAGAAGGAAACTCAAAATAATCACTCTTTAATTCTGTTTGGTAGTGGAGAGGGCAGAGAGATCCTCTAGCAGGCTTTCAAGATTCTGTTGCATTCCTCACAACAATAAAATAATTCTTTAATTTTTTAAAGTTCTTAAAATTCTTTAAATTCCTATTTGCTACCTTAAAAGGGTGGACAATGAGTTACTCTCATCCAATCTTCTTCCTCCAAGTAAGGCTGCGACTGGCACAGTACCCAAGACTCAAAAGTTCCCCCTGGCCACAGTTGTCACTTGCCCATTTAGCCATAGCTATGAGTTATGGAAGACATTCTGCTCTTTTGGGAATGGGGATGGATGGGGAGTAGCACTCCACTCAGTAGTGGGTTGTAAATCCCGTCACTACCGGTTCACTCGCGCACATGCACGTGATGCTTCTGCGCATGCGCAGAAGCATCCTGGGCGGGTGGGCGGAGCCTCCCACCGCCGCTACCAGTTCGCCGAACCAGGTCGAACCAGGAGCAACCCACCGCTGACTCCACTCAAAGCCATAGCAAGGTCAGACAGAGAAGTGGGTGGTCTTTGTATGAACAGCTACTCTATCTTTCTGGGGATTCAATTTTGGCTCAGGGCCACAACTCATGAGTTTCACAGCATTGTCAACTTAGGATGGCGATGCATAGATATGTATGCAATCGAGGAAAGACCCATCCTATGCTCCAATTTAATATAAATATATTGTTCTTTTTAGCATTATATGGAATATTAAAATTGTTCCGCAAATGTCATTTCAACTTTCGTCATCTTCTGTTGCTCTGGTATGTATCAAGGACTGCAACAGCCAACCCAATGATTATAGGATGGACTATTCCAAAAGGTGACATTGGTTTTGTAGATGAATAATGTAGGTGTCAGCCTGTGAGAATAGTAACCTGCTAAGTGACTGTATCTTGAGTTTGCCTTTTTCGCACTGTTTTTCAGTATGGTGACTGCTGAAGCTGAACCACACTGAATTTTCCATTTCCATTTCTTTTTTTGTGTGTCTAGATCACATGTAGGAGATTGCATTAGTCTGCAACTCAATGTTCGAATATACATCTCAGCTAGCAAACACTCATAAATTTTATTTCTACCATATCATCTTTTTTTAAGTGCATGACTTGAGATAGTTATGAGAACCTAATTTTATTTTACGACTTGTATGAGCTAATACGACATTCCATATTGTACCGCTGGAGCATGACATTGTACCGTATGTTAATTACGTTTATCTGCTTCAATAAACACACATCCCAATATCCACATTGCCTATAGGAGTGAGGTTCGTCTCCAACCATCAGGGTTGTCTTTGTAAAAAGAAAACGAACTTTCCACCTCTTCAAGATACTGCATTTTGTTTTCTTTTTTTAGACTTCTGCTTTGCAATAATAATCTGGCAAACTATTTTGAGGCCACCACCCATGGAGAACTTTAATTTCTTTCCACAGAAACAGAATCTGTTTGGCTAATATTGAATCTGAAGTTTAAATTGTTCAGCTGCAGAGCATAAATCAAGTGTTGTGGCTGAACCTTGTCCAGATGCAATCTTTTTTACACTGTAAAAATCAACAGAAATTGTAATAGGAACTGGGTTGAGAGGAGCAAACAGAGGAAATATATATGCCTTGTTTATGCATTTAAAGGGAGGAAGATCAACACACAGTTAGAAGAGAGAGAAAGAGATATTATAGCCAAATGCAGGATTTAAAAAAAATCAGCCTGATGCTCAGAAGGAAACCTGCTAAACAAGCTTCCATTCTGTTTGAAAAACTGTGGAGGGTAGAAGTGGTCACCAACTGGTGGTCTGTGAGAAAATTTTGGTGGTCCGCAAAGAAATCTTTGCATTTCTCTCGAGGAGCCTGGCCGAAGTTCCTGCGCCGCTCGCGCTTCAGTGCTTTGACTCCCAGGGACAGGCTGGGGTCCTTCAGGCAGTTAGCTTGGCTGCCTGTTAGCAGAGAGAAGCACCCGGGGTCAACCCTAGCTTTGCTGTCCATTGTGGATGCTAGATTGGCCCCTTGCAAACTCTCATCTCTCGAGGAGCGCTCACTGAAGCGGCGCGGGAAACTTCGCCCGGGCTCCTCAAGAGATGACAGTTTGCAGGAGGCTGATCTAGTGTCCGCAATGGACAGCAAAGCTAGGGTTGACTCCAGCTGCTTCTCTCTGCTGCAGTGCTTCCTGGACACAGTTTACCGCTCCGAGCCCCAAGCGGCAGGAGATGAGGGCTGCCTTAGCGCCACCAGCTGGCGCAACTATACTGCGGCAAAGGTGGAATGCTGATGCCGTGCAAATGCAAGTAGCGCTTCGCTCCCACACCTTCCAGCCATCGCCATCACCACTTCGGCCCGCTTGGGCTGCCCCCCCACCACAACAGCACCATTATCTTGTTCCAGCCAATGAGGGCTGCACTCCTTTTTGCACGTTGCACCACCTGCAAAGTTTCACATTGCACGTGCCACCCCATATGGCGGAGATTTCCAGCCCCACCACGGGCCGGTCCCATATTCCAGAGCTGTAGTAGTCACAGGACTGGCCTTTTGGTCATCCTGGAGCAGCTCCTCCACTCGGGTGCAGGAAAGGAAAGGAAAGGAAAGAAGGAAAGGAAAGAAGGAAAGGAAAAGGAAAGGAAAAGGAAAAGGAAAAGGAAAAGGGAAAGGAAAGGAAAGGAAAGGAAAGGAAAGGAAAGGAGGAGAGGGGAGGGAAGGAAAGGAAAGGAAAGGAAAGAAGGAAAGGAAAGGAAAGGAAAGAAGGAAAGGAAAGGAAAGGAAAGGAAAGGAAAGGAAAGGAAAGGAAAGGAAAGGAAAGGAAAGGAAAGGAAAGGAGGAGAGGGGAGGGAAGGAAAGGAAAGGAAAGGAAAGGAAAGGAAAGAAGGAAAGGAAAGAAAAGGAAAGGGAAGGGAAGGGAAGGGAAGGGAAGGGAAGGGAAGGAGGAGGGATGGGAGGGACCACAGCTACAGCTCTGGAATATGGGACTGATTTTCCCACCAACATCAGCAAGCCACCGTCAGTCTGCCCGTCTTCATTTTCCTTCACTCAGATTGACCAAGCTTCTTGAGAGAAGGAACACAAAAGAGGTTTCCAGGCTGTGTGCCTGGACCAGGCACTTTCTCTCGGGTCTCCCACCCGGAGGCCTCGAAGAAGCAGACAAGTAGGCCTAAAAGGTGGCTGAGCCTCCTCCCCCACCCCCACGTTGTCCGCGGGATTTAAAATTATGAATTTGGTGGTCCCTGAGGTCCAAAAGGTTGGAGACCCCTGCTGTGGAGGACTTATTGTGAGTGGTAAGATGTGGTGTTGAAATAAGTGACACTCACAATGCTAGCTTTCTTAGATCAGAAAGGCTTATTCCATAAGGAGCGAGCACCAGATGCCTCTGAAACAAAGGTTAAATTCACACAGCATGTGTATTCCAGCATAAGGACAGCCTACTAACTATTTCCAGAGGAAATATTTGTATGCCACTGCCAGAATCCCACCATTCACCTGCAACTGAAGGATGGCTTTAGGCATTCTGCTCTAGAGGAGTTTTTCTTCTTATCCTGCCTCCAGATAGTGGATGCAGGCAATATAGGATATACTGAGGAATAAAAATTAGGTGGACTGAAACAATCAGATTTTCATAAACAAACCTGTGACTCCAATTGATTCTGCTAGTTTCCTCTGAGACCTCCTCATTGCATCCAATCCTTGACCCGCTCCTTCCAGCACTCCATACTCTTTTGACTCTGAGAAAGACCAGAAACTAAGCTTCTTCAACAACTTTGGTTTGGGCAACCACTCAACTATAGTAGTCAACCTAGAGAATGTGAAGCTGTGAAACTGACTAGCTTGTCCTTGGTCAGGGGTGAAATGCTACCGGTTTGGACCGGTTCTGGTGTCCGGGTAGGGAAAATTTTGACTGCTTTGGAGAACCAGTAGGGAAAGTTTTGATTGGCCCACCCACCTGCCCTCCCCCTCATCTCACATCTCCTATATTCTGTTGTTTATTATCTCAGCTGGTTCGTGCAGCAGAATGGATTGATGCCTCAGCTGAGCTAAGAAACAGCAAATGAGTCTTAGTCTCAGATAGAATAATAAACTGACACTTTTTGCAGCTTTTTTCCTCCCCCTCCCCCTCCCCCCAAACAGGGAAAGGAATACTAGCTTTAATGAGATGACTGGGTGTTCAGCCAAGAGCAATTATCACCTCGTTAAAATGTTGCAAGCTGCAAACCACCTTGCCTGAAGGAACCCATTGAGGCAAACAGCCTCAAAAGAAACTGCCTTTTGCTTCCTCTGGGGCAAAAGCAGAAATTCCAGTGAAGATTTCTCTGTGTCTTCTATTTTTCTTCCACAGCAGAACAAAAAAGCCTCTTCCTGTGAAGGCTTTTCCAGTTCTTTATTCTGATTTTCTCCTGGAGCAAAAGAAAGCCCTTTTCTAGTGAAGTCTTCCCTGTGTATTTATTCTGATTTTCATCTGGACTGGAGCAAAATCATCTGGTGGCAGGCCTTAAGTAACAATCCCACACTTATTTTACTCCATGCATGGCCCACCCACTATTTAATTTACCACTTCTGTCTGTGCCTCTTTCCCAAACTGTACTTGTCTCCCTCCCTCTCCCCCTTCCCCCCCCTCTCTCTCACACACACACACAAGTCCATGGTAAAATTGTCTTCCATGAAACCAGTCCCTGGTGTCAGAAAGATTGGGGACCTCTGAATTAGACCATTGTCAGAATAACAGAATAACACTTAGAAGGGACTTTGGAGGGGACCCTATCCCATTTCAGAGAAATGGCTGTCCAGTCTTTTCTTAAAAACCTCCAGTGATCAAGCACCCAGAACTTCTGGAGACAAGCAGTTCCACTGGTTAATTGTTCTCACTGTCAGGAAGTTTCTCCTTAGTTTTAGGTTGCTTCTCTCTTTGTTCAGTTTCCATCCATTGCTTCTTGTTTTGCCTTCTGCTTCCTTGGAAAATACATTGCCCCCCTTCTTTGTGGCAGCCCCTTAAAAGCCTGTTGCCTATCACACTCTTGGGCAAAGCATGTGAGCCATTTCCTCCTTTCAGTGGTCCATGAAAGTACATCTATAGTATGTAGATAATAAAGTCAAAAAAAGTGGACAACATTTTTACAGAACTATAGATATGTTGAGGCTGGGTGTGACAAGGAATGGCTGGGAGGGGAGGGGCCAGGCGAGGCACCCCTTGACGTGAGTGACATTGAGTTGGCCATGACCACCCGGTCACATGACCAAGCCACGCCCACAGAACCGGTAGGGAAAATTTTTAGATTTCACCACTGTCCTTGGTTCAACACTTGAAGTTGGAAGTAATTGAAAGGAATAGCTTTCCCTTCAGAGAATTTCCAGTGGTTGCTGCTCCCAGAAGCCTTAGTTCCTAACTTCCTCCCCTATATAATGTTCTTTTATATCTCCACACATTGATACCCTACAACTAACCCTGTTTCTCAAATTTCAGCTCTTTAACAGCACTTATCCAGTTGCACAGATCTGATAAGCAGTAGAGGGCAGCCAACTGACACTGTTTTTGCTGGCCACTAATGGCTGAAAGGTTGAAAAATCCAACAGTTGGCCCATAGTTTTAAGGAATTAAGAAAAGTTTATTCATGGATGAAAAAACTGGCAATGCCTGGAACAACCAGAATGTGGAGCATGCCAACTTGGTAAACCATGTGGCAAAGGGTTGAATTTGGACTGAGGGTCAGTGCCCTTAGAATGTGTGCTATAGCTGTACAAACACCCACTTCTCATGCATAGTAAGAGTATATTTTATTTTATTTATTTTATTTATTTATTTGTCAAACATGTACAAGATAGCAGGTATAGGTATAAACATAAACATAATCAAAGTGAATACAGATAGATGAGGACAATAGGACAGTAGGACAGGGACGGTAGGCACGCTGGTGCGCTTATGCACGCCCCTTACAGACCTCTTAGGAATGGGGTGAGGTCGACAGTAGACAGTCTAAGGTTAAAGTTTTTGGGGTTTGGGGAAGAAACCACAGAGTCAGGTAGTGAATTCCAGGCATTGATCACTCTGTTGCTGAAGTCATATTTTCTGCAGTCGAGTTTGGAGCGCTTTACATTAAGTTTGTATCTAGTGTGTGCTCGTGTATTGTTGGGGTTGCAGCTGAAGTAG
>QLTV01000974.1:761323-771641 GCA_003457575.1 Thermophis baileyi | reverse complement strand
CTGCCATCCCACCCCCACCCAGTCACATGACTGCCAAGTCACTCCCACCCAGTCACATGACCACCAAGCCACTCCCACCAGGTCACATGACTGCCAAGCCACTCCCACCAGGTCACATGACCGCCAAGCCACTCCCACCCGGTCACATGACTGCCAAGCCACTCCCACCCGGTCACATGACTGCCAAGCCACTCACACCCGGTCACATGACCGTCAAGCCACTCCCACCCGGTCACATGACCGTCAAGCCACTCCCACAAAATTAAGCCACACCCACAAAATTAAGCCACACCCACAGAGTGGTAGTAAAAAAATTTGGAACCCACCCCTGCGTGCTTTGATATTCATGGCAACTCCAAACAGATAAAAACAGTGACAATTGTCTCAAAGGGAGTTTATAATAGTGGCATCTTACGTACGACATTTGAAATGTCTGATGTTGGATATTACAGTAGACCTAGGCCAGTACACAAATACTTCTTAAGAGATTCTATGTCCCCAAAATGACATTTCTTTGAATTACTCAATGTAGAAGAAAATTTCATGTTTTTTTAAATTGTAGCTGACTATTAGCAGTGATGATTGGAAGTGTAATTTTCTTCTCTTTTCTTTAGAACATCCCCTGTTGCTGCAATGGAACTGCAACAAAAATTGCCAACATTTTGTATCCTCTGTATTATCTGTATTTCGTGTCATTTCAAGGTATTGTTGTTGTTAGTTGTGAAGTTGTGTCTGACCCATCGCGACCCCATGGACAACATTCCTCCAGGCCTTCCTGTCCTCTATCATTCCCCGGAGTCAATTTAATTTTTAGGTATAAATGGTGCCAAATACATGGAGATATTTTTTGCAATGCAGCCTTCCTATGGTCTTATGATAATGGTGGGAAAAAGAGAGAGAAAGACCTCTTCTGTGGAACAGATACGTTCAAAACTAAATGAAACATTGCAAAGTCTGATGAAACAAGTATATAACCTGCTAAAGTCTTGTTTTCTTACATGAAGGAACTTAGTAGGAATCAAATGGAGAAAACAAAGGACATTGCCTGATTAAACAGTTTCTCTGCATGACTAAAGTTAGAGTAGTGTTTCATTCTGGCTTCTATCTCTTTCTTAGTTGATGGAATTGTAATGATCTTTGATAATAGCCAAATCATCATGCTATAGATGGAGGAAAGGGGTGGGGTTGGGCAAGGAATCAGCAGGCTTTCTTTATCCAAGAGGTACTAAGCAACTGTACAAATGCATTGGAAGTTGGAGGGACACTCAGAAGACCCAGCAGGAAAGATATGAGATTAACTTTCCCATGTTTTTCCAGGGCCTATCTAAGTGCCAAATCAGAGAAGGAGCCCAATAACATATTATAGGATAGGGCAGCAAACTGAACAACACATATTAGATATTGATTAGATTTCACAAAATATTATGTGAAAAACTTATAAATATATATATAAAGAGCATTCAAATGTACTGCCAGCAGAGTGAGTAAGTGAGGACTATACAATCAGACAGATGTAGGTATATGTGCTATAATGTTTTCTTAGAGGTCATTGCGTACAGCAAAGGAAGGTCAAAGGGGACGCTGGAAATAGTTTAGAGCAGGAAGAATGTAGTAAATAAAAGCTTACTAGGTACTCATCCTTAACTGAGTCCACTAGATTTGGACCTGGGTAGGAGTAGGAAAAAGATCTTCAAGCGGTGCTTTGTAATAAAAAGACTGTAACAAAATAAAGTAAAAGGCAGAACTAAAATAAAAAGTGAATACTATTTGTGTCACCCTGAATGTATCTGAATCAGATTCACATATATTATACTATATTGTTTTGTAGAAATGGGGGTGCAATGTCTCAGCGGTTAAGAAGCTGAGCTTGTCAGCTAGAAAGAGACCAGAGCTCCATGCAACGGGGTGAGCTCCCATTACTTGCTCCAGCATCTGCCCATCTGAGTCGAGGTGGTGCAGTGGTTAGAGTGCAGCACTGCAGGCTACTTCAGCTGACTGCTAACTGCAGTTCGGCAGTTCAAATCTCACCGGCTCAAGGTTGACTCAGCCTTCCATCCTTCCGAGGTGGGTAAAATGAGGACCCAGATTGTTGGGGGCAATATGCTGACTCTGTGAACCGCTTAGAGAGGGCTGTAAAGCACTGTAAAGCGGTATATAAGTCTAAGCGCTATTGCTATTGCTATTGCTATCTACAATTTGAAAGCAAATGCAAGTAGATTAATAGGTACCACTTTGGTGGGAAGGTAACAGCGTTCTGTGTGCTTCTGTGTGTAATCATGCTTCCTATATGGCCATGTAAATGTGTTTGGACAATGCTGGCTCCCTCAGCTAAGAAACGGAGATGAGCAATGCCCCCCTAGAGTTGGACATGACTGGATAGGGGAAACCTTTACCCTTTTTTGTAGAAATAAAGGGTTATATGTAATGTTTGGGTTCTGACTGCACATGAAGTTTCTGTACTCAGAAATGGCTACATCTCAAAATCTTGTTCTTTATACCTGACAAATCAGAAGCTATGAAAAGAAAAGAATCAGAAGAAAGAAGAAAGGTAGCTGGCCATTCTGTAGGAATAAGACCTTCAGAATGCCTTAACCTTATCCTATTGCATACATGAAAGAAGACCAAACAAACTGAAACAAGCTTGCCCAATCTGTCACCAATACTGACATTGTGAAGATGCAAGATTCTTGACAACTCCTTTTCCTGCAGTCCCAGAACGTCAACAAAATCAGGATACAAAATGCCTTTGGTGGATCATCAAAAACTGTGATAATCTCAATTCTATTTTCTGGATTAAAAACTATAAATTGCAGAGCCATGGCTTGACTTTAGAACTGGACCTCTTTGGCCTGTGTATTTGTCTTTGAATGCAAGGCAGATTTAGAAGACAGCTGACACTGCAGTATGAAAGAGCATGATGGCTTTAAATTAAGAAGGTCATTATCCCCCCCTTTTTTTAATTGAGGAAAGCAGTTGTGCTCAGTATTTGTCTGAAGAGGGCAGATAGATTTAAAGAAGTCTCTCTTCCTATTTTTGCATTACAATGGGAAGGTGAATTGAGGAACATGCTGAAAGAGGATAAGAGTTTATAGTATAACATGTTGAAGTTACAGTAGCTTAATTTCAATTTCCCATACCAAACCCACACAAAGGTTATTTTCCTACTGACTCTGAAAGTCTGAATCAAAAAGATTTCATTCGTGAATAAAGATAGTAATAAGTCAAAGCAAATAGGAAACAATGACTTGGATGGGATCAAACTTTAATGTTTCATTTAAGGAAGTAGCATACAATCCAGAAAATATTTGGACCGCCTAAGCAGAAGAGAGATTAGACACCTATCACCAAAAACGTCATCAAAAAAGCACAACAAAGAATGTTTTTTCTGCGCCAACTCAGAAAGCTCAAACTGCCCAAAGAGCTTCTGATTCAGTTCTACAGAGGAATTATCGAGTCTGTCATCTGCACCTCTATAACTGTCTGGTTTGGCTCTGCAACCCAACAAGACAGACACAGACTTCAACAGATAATTAGAACTGCAGAAAAAAACAATTGCTACCAACCTGCCTTCCATTGAGGACCTGTATACTGCACGAGTCAAAAAGAGGGCTGTGAAAATATCTACCACTCACATCCTGAACATAAATTGTTTCAATTTCTACCCTCAAAATGACGCTATAGGGCACTGCACACCAGAACAACTAGACACAAGAACAGTTTTTCCCCGAATGCCATCACTCTGCTAAACAACTAATTCCCACAACAAATTATTTACTCAAGACTGTATTACTATTATTCTTCTCAATCTACCTATCTCTTTCCACTTATGACTATAGCCATGTTGCTTGTATCTTTACAATTTATATTGTTTTATTTGTTTCCTAGTATGATTTGATTGCTTATTAGTAACTTATGACTATCACTAAGTGTTGTATCTTATGATTCTTGATGAATGTATTTTAATTTTCTTTATATACACTGAGAGCATATGTACCAAAGACAAATTCTTTGTGTGTCCAATCACATTTGGCCAATAAAGAATTCTATTCTATTCTATTCTATTCTAGTTGGGTAGGAAGTTGAAAAAGAGCAGCAAATTTTAGGTTATTGAGCATATTATGATTACAGGTTCACAACTACAAATGATATTTGGAACAATCACACTTGGCCAATAAAGAATTCTATTCTTAAGACATTTTCTGCATTATTCACCTAAATAATTTGTCTGGCTTCAGTCCTATGCACTTTGACTTGAGTAAGTGTTGGGCAACATTTACTGTTCCATTTCAAAGGGCAAAATATCTCTAAAGAGCTAAGTGCATGGGAGGCAGAACATTCATTAGTGACTCTAACTTTTTCAGGCATTTTGTTTCCAAATGTACCTCGATGTTTCCTATTAGGAGCTGAAAGACGTGCACTTTTGATGTAGGCATTTGGTTCTCCTTAATTACCCTTATGGAGTGTTTTGCTAAGAAACCTCGGTATTAGTGTCAAATGTCACTTTTAGAAGAATGGTATCACAGATGGAAGCATTTGCTGAAGTACGGGCATAGATTTCTGTCCCTAACCACAATGATGCTGAAGTGATGAACCTTTGTGACATTGCATATGTGTAATTTGTAGAGCTTGCATTGAAATATCATGATGTACATTTTATAACTTATCCCAACCCCTCCCCCAGCAGGGGCTTATGAATATGAGCAAGAATTTAGATAGAGATTGAACTCCATTGAACCAGAGAGGACTGGTGGAAAAACTATTCTGTGGCAGAGCAGAGGATGAAAGTGAAATTAATGGGTTGCATGACTATACTCACACTTCCCAGACTAATATTCAGATAAGAGGGTATATTTTATAGGATTACAATTCTAGGCTCAAATTTTATATGCACAGTATTTTTTTTTGGTTTGTTTGTTTTGTTTTTGCGCTTGAGACAGTGTTGATTCCAACTGTCTGGACAAATCCCTGAAGTTTTTTTCCCCTTTTTTTGTCAAGTGGTTTGCCATTGCTTGCTTCCCAGGGCTGAGTGAGAGTGACTGGCTCAAAGTCACCCAGCTGGCCCTGCACCTAATGCAGAACTACTACTTAGAGTCTCAGTTTCTGACCTGGTGCCTTAACTGTTCACCCATCTGACTCTCGATATAACAATATAATGCAAAATAAAAGTATAATGCAAAACAATTAGTAAAAATTATAAACCCCATTGAATATACTGTATTAGAGGAACTGCATATTGAATGTGTACAAAGTACAAAGTTATGTGCTTTTTTTTTTTAAAAAAATCACAGTGTGTCAGGTCCCCGTGGGGATGCTGCAGTGGTGGGTTGCTGGCGGTTCGGACGGTTCTTTAGAACAGAGGAAATTTACCACCGCTCACAAAACCGGCAGCGATGACTGGCGGTCCACGCTCCTGAACCGGTCCTCCGGTCACCGCGGCTTGCAAAAAAAACCCTCTGCACATGCGCAAAGGCTTCTGCGCATGCGCAGAGGGTCATTTCCGGGGGTTTTGCGCGACGTGACGGGGGCGCTCACTTCCGTTGTGATGCGAACTGATAGGGAAGATAAGTGGAACCCACCCCTGGGACGCTGCCATTCTGGAGGGGGATGGGGCAGGTTGCTGGAGCCGAATTCTTTGCATGCTCTCGCTTTTGCTGTAACGCGTGGGATCTAGGGAGGGGGGCCAGGTCTGTGCGATGGATTGGCTTCCTCCCAGCCAGTTCCCGCCTGTTACCAAGGTTGCAGCATCCTGAGAATGAACTGCTATCAAGCTAAAGCTTCAGAGTTCTCATAACACCTTTGCGGCACATTATTGGCTACTGGTGGACTGGCGGATTGGGGTGGGATTTGAACAGGGAAAAATAGCTTAACACTTTGTGCGGGAACTTCAGATTCCACCTGACTTCTCTGCAATCACTTTTAGTAAAAGGTTCCTTTTGAACTACCGCCCTTTCAAGAGTCATGCTTTCCTGAGAAGATAGCTGAGGCAGGTCCTTACACAGAGAGATCCAGAAAGCTAAGGTAATCGACCTAGAACTAAATGCATGTATTCAGAAGCTCCTTTGTCCACTCATAACCCTGATCTCCTGAATCTAATTTCAAGATCTTCTCTGGAATAGAGGTAGTCCTCGACTTACGACCACAATGTTGGAGCCCAACATTTCTGTTGCTAAGCGAAACATTTGTTAACTGGGTTTTGCCCCATTTTATGATCAGTATTGCCGCAGTTGTTAAATGAAGCACTGCAGTTATTAAGTTAGGAACATGAATCTGGCTTCCCCATTAACTTTGCTTGTCAGAAGTTCTCAAAAGATGATCACATGACCCCGGGATATTGCACCCGTCGTAAATATAAGTCAATTGCCAAGTGCCTGAATTATGATCATGTGACTTTGGTGATGCTGCAACAGTCGTAAGTGTGAAAAATGGTCATAAGTCACTTTTTTTTAGTGCCGCTGTAACTTCGAACCATCACTAAACGAACTGTTATAAGTCAAGAAGTACATGCATCAGACTTTTTGACTGATAATTTAAAATCTTTCTGCAGAAGGGGAAATTTTGGAGCCTCAATAAGTACTGGAGAGATCTCTGAACACAAGATATTTTATTTGCTCTGCTTTATGTTTTCACTGATGCAAAAAAGTTTTGGATCTGTATATTTTATATAACAAAGTCAGCTTTTAGAGTCATGTAGGAGTCCAATTTAAATCAATACTGTATCTACACTTTTGCTTGGCAGAATCCCGAAACAGACTCTTTGAATCTTTGCCTCACGCCATGATAAAGCTGCAGGGAAAAATATCTTTGTCTTACTGTTAGACATGCATATCAAATTCCTTTCTTAAACTCACAGTCCAGTTAAAGTTTACAATAATGTAAACAACGTGATGATCATTTAAAATGGTGCTTGCATCTGGTATAAGACTTAAAAATGCAATGGAATTTTAGATAATTCATATGTATTTTTTGCCGTGCTGAATTCAGTTTGTAGGAAGAACTGGATATAAAAATAAACAAATATGATATGCATAAATTGACCCCCTTTTTTTTGCCTTGCTAAGCACTATTATTTAAAAGGTCATTGCTAAGTAGGTTATGTAGATTGTCTGGAGGAATATGGAACAATGCAGATATTCTCTTTATAGGATATTTTTTGTCAGCTCCAAAATAATAGGCTATTCAGAACATGCATTGATATGGAATGATATAACTAAATAAGTAATGTGAACTATTTTCACCATTACAGTTGATACTTTGCCAAAAGTGCTCATCTCATGTAAGAAATCTTCTTCCTCTTTGGACATTATGTGTGTGTTTCTTATATTAATGTGGTATAGTAAGTTGTATGTCATGTATTGCTAAATAACATTAACTCATATATTTCCTGACCTCATGGTACTCACTACCTTATTACCAACATTTATATGCCTTAAAATCTCTCCCCTTTTTCAAATTTGTACTTGGAGTTTTTTCACCCTTTGCTTATAACGTGCAAATGTTCCATTTTCCCTTGATTTTCAATACATTTAAGATCAAAACATTGCATTATATAATCTAACATGTTCTGCAAATGATTTGGATTTTCTGCCAGCAACATAACATTACCTGCATAGGAAAGTATATACACATGTTCCCAATCAATGGACCTCTTTTCTACCCACAAATATGTCTTAGCCTTTATCTAGCAATAGGACTTAGACTTATATACTGCTTTACAGTGCTTTATAGCCCTTTCTAAGCAGTTTACAGAGTCAGCATATTGCCCCCAACAATCTGGGTTCTCATTTTACCCACCTCGGAGGATGGAAGGCTGAGTCAACCTTGAGCCTGGTGAGACTTGAACTGCCAAATTGCAGGCAGCCGGCAGTCAGCAGAAGTAGCCTGCAGTACTGCACTCTAACCACTGCACCACCGTGGCTCTATACATACAGTTCAACAATCAGGGGAGTATTAGACATGGTTTAAGCAGTACCTGCTTAAACCATTCTCATCTCAATTAGTCCCCCCCTTTTTTTTACCTTTTACCATTTCTCCCTCACTCCTAGACCATATTCATTCCAGTGGTGATTCCTTGTTTAGCACTGCTCACTGATTTCCAAAACAATTGTTTCCTTCAATAACACTATGCTTTTTTCTGCCTCTTTTAATCTTAACTGCTCCTTACTCTTTTTGATTACATGCTTTACAACTATTTTTAAATTGTTTTTCATTGTAAAAACATCCCTTTAGATTCAGTTAGGAGGAAATCCATTGAGTTTTTTTTCCTATAGTTCTCTTCTGGCAAAACTGTTAGTCTTCTTCTCATTTCGAGAAGTCAAACGCTCAATCTTCATGTCTTTAAATCTGGTGGAGAAACTTAGCTATCATTTGTGCCTAACTCTGCAATGTGCAAATCGACTAACAATTAATATAGAATTGGTTATAAATTAACACAACTTCATTATTATGACTTAAGTAATATCATTTTCATCAATTTCCTTTGACTTCCTATGTACAGTAAAAGGGCTACTTATTTAGGAACCATGGTTAATTTTCCCAGGAAATTAATCACTGTAGAACTCCAGAAGCAATAGTAACATCTGGATCACTGTGTAACAAATCCTTACATTAAATAAATTACCAGGTGTCCTGCTTTAGGTTTCAGCCACACAAGCAACATAGTATCATTTTTACTTCAAGGCTGAAGAACAAGGCAAAGAAATGTAATAAAAACTAAGGTTTGCTTGCAAAATTTGTTTTGAAATAGGAGCGTGCCGTGTCATCCAAAATTGGTACAAGTTTCCAAGAGTTGGGTCAAGGTTATCAGCCATTCCAAGGGTAAGAGGTTCTAGAATAGAATCTCTATATAAGAAACACTCACGAGCTGGAGGCCAAACTGTCAGATGTTTCCAGCAGAAAGAGTTTGCTCAGAGCTATTTCTTATGTAGGCCACAGCCAACTGTCACTCATCTGAAAGTATACTCCTTTGCTTGGCAAGGAGTCTAATAGCTCTTTGCTGTTCTGCTTTCATCTCTACTCATCTTGTGCAGGGACTGGGAGGCCTTACTTCATCCTCACCTGACTTTTCCAGCTGCTCAGGTGGTGCTTGTGTTTGAACAGCCTTATGTCATTCCTGACTGTGTCCTTCCTGAGGTTGACATTCTACAAGCTCAGATGGAGCAGCTTCTTCAGAGTCACATTCAGACTCTGAATCTGAGCCCCAAGTCTGGGCTCATCATACCAAGAAACACTTTGATGTAAATCAAGCTTGTGTTTTTATTCTGAAACAAAGTTAAAAATAGCTTTCTCAGAACTGAATTGATCCAAAGTAGTAATGTTGTGAGAGGCCAAGTTTACCTTAAAAAAAAAAGAATTAAATGGTAAATTTAAAATTGAAATTCTTTCATAATGCAAAGTAACATTTAATTTTGTAGAGTTTTAGGTTAATACATTATTATACATTACAACTATCGTTTACTCTAATTTGCACAGTAAATAGTCAGGAAATCCTTCAGTCTATTTTCTGAGCCACATTGTCTGGGAGGTACCAAGACCTCTGTATGTATTCGGTAAAAAGTGTTCATGAAGGAAAGATAGGGTACACTAATCTTTCATTTTCATTGATCAAGTGCAGACATATAATTTCTTTTTCTGGCTTGCATGGAAATATGAGACTTTCAGACCTAGCATACCAGAACCCCAAAGGAGTAAAGAACACTTTCTGCAACTCCTTTGAGCACACCTCTGATTGACACCTACAGTGACACTGATGAAATCCAGAGGGAATGATTGCATCCCAAACTCCTCAACTGTAAAAGGTGGTCTCTTCAGTGTAGAGGTTTTCATAGACAAATTCAAGCAGGTAGAACTCAGAGATGCTTTGAAATAGCTTTATTTTCTGTCTTTCTTAGATATCTCCCACATTTTCAATTTATTTTAGCCCTGATGGATAGTTGAAAGTACCTTGAAAATATTTGTTTGTACTCTATATATCTCATCTATGTTATTTATCAATTCAGCTCCGTCTATTTGAAGTGGTTCTATCAATATTTCTGAAATCAATTTAGGTAGATCTTCCTCTCTTGTTTCTTGCACATTCTGGAACCTTAAATAATAAGCAGAACTTTCCAATTCTAAATACGATATCGCCCCTTCTAACTCTCTATTTACCAATTCTAATCTCTCTTCTGTTTCCTCTAATCTTTTTTCTGTTCTTTCTGCTTTCAATCACTTTAATTTTCTGTTCATTCTTAGCAATTGCTTCTTGTATTATCTCCATTTTATTATCTAATTTCTTGATATTCCCTTTTACTTCTTCAAAATTCCCCCTTGTTTCTTCATT
>QLTV01000974.1:729200-760664 GCA_003457575.1 Thermophis baileyi | reverse complement strand
TTTTCAAGATGTAGTCTCCTTTAAGAATGCTCAGTCATTGTCTTTCCTATCTTCTCCTTATAGCCGTTGTTCCATAGTGGGAGATTGGAAAGATTAGAAAAGTTATCTCTCCACCTTTTTTCTTTCTTTTCCTCTGAATTGGTCTTTAATTGAGTCTTTTTCAAATCTTTTAATCAAATCCTTTAAGTCTGCACTTCCAATCGAAGTTTCCTTTTCCTCCGATCCGTGCTCAGTAGTTTTACATTTAAAGCTATCTTCCGCTCCACACCGCTAAGGCGCCGCCAGTTTCTTTCTGGAGACTCTCTCAGTCCACTGTATTTTATACAACTATTGCTTGTTTAGAAGGATTCTCACTATTATTATTCCAAAGCGATTGTTGATATTCTTGCCGTTTCACACTTTCTGCTTCCACGCTGTCTGTTCAGGCTGCCATGTCTCCGGACCACACTTTAAAAGTTGGTTTCTTCTACGTCTGGGTTCGGGGATTCCACCTTCCGCAATGGGGGGTCGATCCCCCTCCCGTCACCACCTGGTCTTCCTCTGCTTGTCGCTCTCCCCAACAAGGATTTGTGATGCCGATTCAGCCTCCAGAATGTAGAAAATCGGGCAGAGAATTAGCGCTCCATTTCTCTGCGCCGCACCAGCATGGCACCACCCCGGAAGCAGATTTACAAAATAAATTAGGAGAATTAGAATATAAGATGCAGACAGAGCCCCAAAATCACAAGATTAAATAGAGAAAAAGAAATACTTAAACACAAGATAAATTTAATCACACAAGAAGAAGTAGCCCAAAAAATTAAAGCAGCCAGACAAAATTATTTTGAGCATGCCAATAAACCGGGACGGTGGTTGGACTATAAATTAAGGAAGGAAAAAGAAAACAAATATATACAACAATTGGAAGACGAAGAAGGTACTATAAAATTTCAGATTGAAGAGAAGAAAAATATAGTGACAAGATACTTTCAAAAATTATATAGCAAAGATGATATACAGGACAAGGATATTCAAAACTACCTACAACAGATTAATATTACACCTATAACAGAAATGGCAAAAGACATACTAGATGAATCAATAACGATGTCTGAATTAGAGAGAGCAATCCAAAAACAGAAAAATAATAAAACACCAGGTCTAGATGGAATCCCAGCAGAATGTTATAAGGTATTACAAAAACCATTGGAAAACCTACTATTAACAACATACAACGAGGTGCTGGATAAAGGAAAGATGTCAAAATCATGGACAGAGGCTCTGATAACATTAATCCCGAAGGACATCGCAGAAAAACAAAAGATCCAAAACTATAGGTCAATCTCGCTGCTAAATGCAGATTATAAAATTTTTACAACTATATTGGCAGAAAGATTTAAAAATATACTCAGTGGAATTATACATCCAGACCAGAACGGTTTTTTACCAAATAGACATATCAAAAATAATATAAGAACAATATTGGATATCTTGGAATACTATGAAACCCACCCAGGAAAACCGGTAGCACTCATCTTCCTCGATGCGCAAAAAGCGTTTGATAATTTGAATTGGGATTTTATTACTAATCAATTAATCATGATGAATTTTGTGGATAAATATATTAGAACAATTAAAACAATATATTCAAATCAAACTGCAAGAAAATTATAAATGGAGAAAATAACTGACGAATTTAAAATATTAAAAGGAGTTAGACAAGGATACCCCCTATCTCCGTTACTGTTTATCTTCTCAATAGAAACATTATTACATCAAATTAGACAAAATCCAGAGATCAAAGGCCTAAGAATCAGGGAACAACAGTATAAAATACAAGCCTTCACAGATGACCTTGTATTTAACATAGAAGAACCAATAGAAGTAGGACCAATACTATTGTCTGAAATAAATCGATTTGGTATGGTAGCAGGCCTAAAAATTAATAAAGGAAAAACCATAATAATTACTAAAAATTTAACAAATATGCAAAATCAAGAATTAGAGGACAAATTGGAAATTCAAATCGTAAAGAAAATCAAATATTTAGGAATTACTCTAACCGCAAAATGTAGCACGATTAAGGAGGACAATTATAAAGAATTAGTTAAGCAAATAGAAAGGGACTTAGAAAAATGGAACAAACTGCAAATCTCATTAATTGGAAGGATCTCGACCAGCAAAATGAATGTATTACCCAAATTATTATATCTATTTCAAACGGTACCAATTAAATTGGAGAAGAAGTTATTTGAACATTTAAATAGAATAACATCCAAATTTATATGGGCCAGGAAAAAAAAAGTACCTTGAAAATAAGATATGAAGAAGCTGGGAATTATGCCTTACTAATGACTATAAGAGATTAATAATAATTACAGCTGGTGTTGACAAGTTCACCATTAGTCAATTGCAAAAGGCAGCTTTACTCAGAACAGCTTACATCCTACAACAATACCTCTAACTGCATCAAACATCAGCATCTGCCTATCCCGGGTCCTTGGGAAGGACTGGATAGTGGATTAAAATACCAAATCCAGTTGGAACATCTGGCTGACTGTGCGATAAAACTATTATAATAAACAATTACAGTGTTGCTCTATTCTCTCGAACCATTGAAGGGAATACAGCTAGTCCTCGACTTACAACCACAATTGAGCCCAAAATTTATGTTGCTAAGTGAGACATTTATTAAGTGAGTTTTGCCCCCATTTTATGACCTACTTTCCACAGTTGTTAAGTGAATCACTGCAGTTCTTAAATTAGTAATGGTTGTTAAGTGAATCTGGCTTCCCCATTGACTTTGCTTGTCAGAATGTTACAAAAATGGATCACATGACCTCACAACACTGAAACCATCATAAATATGAGTCAGTTGCCAAATGCCTGAATTTTGATCACATGACCATGGGGATGCTGCAATGGTTGTAAGTGTGAAAAATGGTCATAAGTCACTTTTTTCAGTGCTGTTGTAACTTCAAACGGTCACTAAATGAACTATTGTAAGTCGAGGACTATCTGTACATATTTAGATCTTTTTCTCCACTATGTTTAGAACCAACCGTTTTTTTCCTGAAGCTTTTGTTTCTTTGGTTCTATTTTACCTCAGACTGTTTCTTTTCAACTCTTTCGTAGATTGGTTTTATAAATGATTACAAATAGCTAGGGATTATATAGTGAATTGGCTGATGTTATCATGTAACATCATGATAACATGGTCTAGGTATGGGACGATATTAATGAGGACAACTAAAAATGCAGTACATAAACAGAAATTGAAATTATTATAGTAAACATTTTTTGCAATAATTGGTGACATTTTCAGAAAAAGAGAGCTTTCTATAATGCCAAAAATGTTAATCAAATTACATAATGTCAAAAAAGTGTCGGCAATGCCAACAAATATTAAGGCATGCTTTCTATTTTGAAGTTATCACAATAGCAATCAAAATGTGTAATAGCTGCAGTTGTCAACCATACTGTTTCATCAGCTATAAATTAGCTCATATACTCTTACACTGTTAATTTTATATTAAAAAGTTATTGTCACATATTCTTGGGGTGATATTTTCACAGTCTTAAAATAACTGATGAAAAAAACTTGCTTAATCCTATTCAGCGATGCTTTCGTAAAATGTTGTTAGAATTTAATTTCTTCCACTGGTTAAAGATTTAAATAGTCAATGACTCCCAGATAACAGAATACAATTGGAAAATAATGATACAAGAATCAGTGAGAATACCAGTCACATACACAATTTTTCCAATTTTTCCTGTTTTTTGTGCATGTATATTTGTATTTGTATGTCTTTCGGTGTAGAATGAAATACAGGTAGTCGTCGACTTACAACAGTTCATTTAGTGACCATTCAAAGTTACAAGGGCACTGAAAAAAGTGATTTATGACTGTTTTTCACAGTCACAACCTTTGCAGCATCCCCATGATCACGTGATCAAAATTCATGCTTGGCAACTGGTTCATATTTATGACCGTTGCCGTGTCCCGGAGTCATGTAATCCCCTTTTGCCACCTTCTGACAAGCAAACTCAATGGGGAAGCCAGATTCATTTAACAACCGAGTTACTAACTTATCAATCGCAGTGATCCATTTAACAACTGAGGCAAGATAGGTCATAAAATGGAGCAAAATATCTCACTTATAAATATCTCACTTAACAACAGAAATTCTGGGCTCAATTGTGGTCATAAGTCGAGGACTACCTGTAAGGATCCACATGGTTTCACATGTTTTAATAAACTTTATGATAGTAGTATAATTTATAATAGGTAACCAAAGTGTCATGTATTCTTTGGTTGTTTATTTAATTGTAGAGTTCTTTAAAACCATGCCAGTGTTCTGTCGATGACACCAAAACGTAATATGCCTTATGTGACCGACTCAAGAATCTTTAGTAACTGTTTCCTTTTTCCTTTTGGACTCGTGCTGGAATCCATCTTCAGGGAACTTCTCTCTACTGGAATACGTGCTATTCATAGAATAGCCCAAAGCACATATTCCAGTAAAGAAAATTCCATCCCTGAAGATGGGCTCCAGCATGAGCCTGAAAGCTCGGAAGAGTAAACCTTTGGTCCCGGTGACAGGCCCAGATTTGATCTTGGAACATTATCCTGGAACATGTATATTTCCCTTTATTTGTGCTTCCTCTTTCTGCACTTAAATAAAGGTGCAAGACTTTACACGTTTCATATATCAAAACTTCATTTCAAGGGATGCTACTGTAGTATCTTCATATTTTGAATGATACCGGAGTTCCTCTGTTATGTTGCATCCTTATCAATTGTAAAGCAATTCTCTCCTGCATCTGAAGTTTCTATAGATATCCACATGCTCAAACTGTTGAACGCTCTATAGAAGATCCATGTATCATTGCTCTTGGCCAATCTGGGTGCAAAACTCCAATGATTTAACTGTAATCTGCTGGGATTCTTTCCTAAACGGCCCTGGGATTCTTTCCTAAACAATTTCGTTCATTGTTGCTATAGTAGCCAAGTTATGGCTTATCAACCAGAAAAGAAGGTGAAACAGTCTGAATAAGGAACTCTCTGGCTGAGAATTTGATTGATCTACTGTTGTGCTGGAATTAATTTCTCTGCTTATTAACGTGTGGTATTGAATTTAAGCCTTGAAACTTGATGAACTAAAGTTGAAGGGGAATGAACACAAACTACAATTAAAACGATACCTTAAAACTTAGAAAGGTGGAGGAAGAGACAGAAATGAAAGCCGCTAATCTTTATTTTGAACAGCAGTCATTTATGTCATACTGCACATCACTGCAGATGGTTCATAGCTTCAGAAGTGAAAGATCACAAAATTCCACAATGGAAGGGTGATATAGTAGATCAAAACCAGCATATCATGCCTGTCAGAAGTGGGTTCCTCCCGGTTCGGACAGGTTTGCCTGAACCGGTAGCGACCCGCTGGGGATGTCACAATGACATCACGGATCCGGTTCAGTCGGTGCCAGTCCGTGGACACCGCCATCTTTTTAAAAAAAATTTGATTTTTTTTTTTGAATTTTTGTTTTGGGGAATTTTTTCCTGGTTTTTTTTTCTTCTGTGCATGCGCAGAAGCCGAGTTTCCGGCACTGCGCATGCGTCACCATCTTGTTTTTGGCTTTTTTTGGGGGGGGGATTTTTTTATTTTTTTGCATTGCGCATGCACGCACGCAAAAAGTTTGCGCGCGACCACGAGGCACAGCCACGCGGCGCAGGAGGAAGTGAACCGGCAGCAAGGTAAGTTAGAACCCACCCCTGATGCCTTTAGTAGTGAATGCAGCTCCCTCGGCCTCCGCAAAGGTGCTTAGTGCATTAGAGGGTCATTAGATAAAAATATTCATTTTCCTTAGATAAGTCCAGATCTGATTCCAGATTGGATCTTTTGGGAAATACTTGAAAGAAATATGAATACGAGGGCTCTTCCATAGTGGATTTCCATAGAACTGGAATCCTCCTGAACCTCCATTCTTAGATTAATGTTTAGAGCAGGGGTGTCAAACCGTGTGCGGCCCTCCCAAGCTCTGTTTTCACTGGCAGAGGGTTGCAGGAGGCCATCCCAGCTGAAAATGGAGCTTGATCGGGAACCCATTTTCTCTGGCAGAGCACTCGGGCCATCACAGGTACCCCCGACTTAAGTGACGTCAAACTGGCCATGCCCCCCTGCCCCCCTCCAAACACAACCCTGATGTGCCCCTCAATGAAATTGAGTTTCTGGTTTAGAGAATGTCCCAAAGTCCAAGGGGTCTTGAGAAACTATACATTGCATTCAGAGGTGAAATTCAGCCACCTCAGCCTGGCTCGGGAGAGGCGGTAGGGACTATTTGAATCGGTTCGCAGAGCCAGTAAAAATCACCCCTGGTTGGCCCCACCCATGCCCGCCCAGTCGCCGCTCACCTCTTCTGGCTGACTCGACCATAAATCTGACTGAATCTAACTTCAATGCCCAGATGGCTAGAAACGGATAACAGGACTGCAGAGCACATGATTCCCAGGCTGCAGTTCCACTGGGGATGCTCTCAAGCAGCCACGTTGATTTTCCTATGTATATAATATGTATATGTATATATAGGATAATCATCAACTTCTGTTTCTTCATATTTGAGATAATTTAAATTATCTCCAACAAAACCAACATTTGTTGGGCTATTGTACTTAAACCAAAAGGGAGAAAGGTTGGTCTCAGCAGGGTATAGAACCTGTTTATGGAGCACAAAGCTTGAAAATATATATATTTAAAATTATTTCTTCTTTGGCAAATAAATTGGAGGTGTCCCTCTGCAGAAATTGTTTTGGAAGATTGGGCTTTTATCATCTTTGAATGTTCTTAGTGGAAATCGCATATAATTTTGCAGGGGCTTATGCATCACTGAAATGGTGATATTCTTACTAAAGCTACAGTAACACTTTCCCTAGAAAGGGGGGAGAAAAATGATGTGAAGACCTAAAGCTACTGCCTGAAAGATTAAATCAAAACAATCCTATCTAAAAGAGAAATGGACATGGACAGATCAGAAAGGGTCAAACAATAAAGTACCCATTGCCTCCTGTCAAAGTAAATCACGGCAAAGGTTTACAACAGTGCAAGTGTTTACAAGATACTTGATAGCAATATTTTCAGAATGAGAAAAAAATCTATATTACGTGGCAGCAGGGGCTATGTAGCAAAATGTTTTTAGGTTGCTTCTAAGTAGAAGTGAGATCATAAGCTGAATAGGAGCAGTTTCATTTACTTAATACCGAGCCTTTAAAGATGTACCTCTTGCTTCAGGATTATTGAGGCTATACCACTGCCTGATTGCCACGACTTCTCATTCATCTTCTAGTCAGTCCATACATAAACCATCTTTTTTTTTTCAAACTTGATAATCTCTACACCCATCAGAAGTATAAGTCCTAGAATATTTTGCTCAGCATAAACAGGAAAATATGAGCATGCTTCACTATCCTAATAACTTGCATGTTTTTGAAACCTGATTTCTACACCGCAAAATGCTATAGCATAAAATATAAAATGTATTTATTGGTGTGGATGATTTGGTGTGGATGGGTTTGAGCTTCAGAAGCTGCTTGGATGAGAAGTGAAACATCTTCAAAGAAAAACCAGAAAGTCCAGTTGCCTCTTGAAAAAGCACCTTTGGGACATACAGTTAAAACATTTAAAAATGTTCTCATCATCCACACCAATAGATACATTTATATTTTATGCTACAGCATTTTGCGGTGTAGAACAGGGGTGGGTTCCAACTTACCTCGCTGCCAATTCGCTCCCTCCCGTGCTGCGTGGATGTGCCGTGTGGGCGCTTGCGCGCGAAGCACGTGCGCACATGCGCAGTAACAAAAAATCCCCCCCCAAAAAAACAAAGCCAAAAAAAAAAAAGATGGCAAACGCATGCACAGTGCCGGAAGTCAGCTTCTGCGCATGCTCAGAAGGAAAAAAATAATAATTCAAAAAAAAATTCAAAAAAAAGAGGGCGGCCCCCACGGACCGGCACCGACCGATCCGGTTCGGTGATGTCATCATGACATCACCAGCAGGTCGCTACCGGTTTGGGTAAACCGGTCCGAACCAGGAGGAACCCATCCCTGGTGTAGAAATCAGGTCCCTCTGGGACAACCATGACCTGAATGACTGAGAATCTCCATAGACATTTGTATTTGGATGTTATAAGCTACATACAGGTAATCCTCAATTAACAGTCAGTTGTTTAGCCACCATTCAAAGTTATAATGGAACTTGAAAAAAAAGTACTTATGATCTGGATTGGAAGTTCACTCATCTTTCCCCCCTTCCCCACTCCTCTATGGTTATGTGACTGTATTTTGGGTGCTTGGCAACCATCCCACATTTATGGCTGTTTGTAGCATCTTGCAGTCACATGAAGCTTGCAATTTACTACAGTTTTGGCAAAAACTGGTGTTTACTTCTGGTTTCTGGCAAAAAATGTCCCATAGAGAACAATGGGTTCCACTTAACAACAGTGGCATTTGCTTAATGATCGCAACATTTGCTTTACAGCCATGGTGTTCACTTAACAACTGCAGCAGAAAAGGTCATAAAATGAAGCCTGGTCATGTGGCTTCATTACTTCTATGATGACTTACGATATTGCAGGCTTAATTATACCTTTAACACTACCAAACAACACTTGCCCATTCCAGGTTCTTGGGAAGGACTTGGTGGATCAAAACACCAAATCCAATCTAAACATCAGACTGATTGTGCGACCAACCCTAATGATAAGAGTGCCCTTGACCTATGTTGTTGCTTTATCAATCGGCAAGAACTTATTAGGCAACAAAGGAATTTAATAAAATGTCAGGGAGAATTGTGCACAATGGCCTGTCAAAATTATCCACAAAATTTGCTGCAATTTTTTTTCTCTTTTTCCAGGAGAAGGAAGGAGACTATTTATCATGGGCATTATATCCCCATAGTAGTGGCAGTGTCGCCAGTCTTGAAAACACCTGACTGGAACTAGTTTTATAATAATATATTTTCTTCGTGGTTGTAAGAGGAGAGGAAGCAGAGCTGGAGGAGTGGGGGCGTAGTTAAACTCATCATCAGTTTCTCTTTGGAGATTCTCAATCATCCAGGTCGTCCCAAAGGTGCTTTTACAAAAGGCAACTTTTCTTTGTTTTGTTTGAAGATTTTTCACTTCTCATCCAAGGAGCTTCTTCAGTTCATTTTTTCTTCAGAACTGAAGAAGCTTCTTGGATGAGAAGCAAAACATCTTCAAGCAAAACAAAGAAAGGCAAGTTGCCTTTTGAAAAAAAGCATCTTTGGGTCATTATCATTTTAGAGTCCTTGCCACAAGTGATCTAAGTCCAGCCTCCTTTGAATTCTGTTGACCCTTATCTAGCACTAGTTTAGTGCTGATTGTTAGTTGACTAGATTCTTATGTACAGGCTTGACTAACTCTTCTATGCTTATGAATGGTCCTGATTTTTTTGCGCCTGGCAATGATGGGTAGATATGTAGAAACCCCAGGCAGCAGAGGTGGGTTCCTACCAGTTCTAACTGGTTCTTTAGAACTGTTAGTAAACTGGTGATGACATCACAGAACCGGTTCTTTCGGTGTTTTCCATGGGCGCCGCCATCTTGGATTTTTGCTTCTGCGCATGTGCAAAAGCTATTTTTGATTGCTGCAGGGGGCGCACGCAAAGCGTGCACGACCCTAAGCGAACTGGCAGCAAACGGATCCAGAACCCACCCCTGCCAGGCAGGATACCAATTACTGAAGAAAGGGTTATGCAATGAAAGCAGGACTTTCGTAAGTGGAAGAAGACGATATTCCATTTAAGAGATTGTCTAAAAATTTCTTCTTTACATTTTGAAAGCAAATTCTCAAATCAAATTAAATGAGGCTTGATAGGAAAACACACAGCTTGTGTTTTTGTCCAGCATTAGAAATAGATTGCATTATGTAAAACATGTAACAATTACGTTAAGTAAATCTGTGAGATTACTTATTGGAATTAGTTTATGAGAATTACCAAGTTATCCTTAGTGGTAAGGTTTACCTTGGTATATAGGTTAACAGAATAACACAGTTAAAAGGGACCTTGGAGGTGGGAGTTGGGGACCTATACAAAAGATAGCTAAAAAATGGGAAATAAATGCTCATTTCTGTGACTGCCCCTCAAGTACAGAAATAGAATAGAATGAGCTAGAAGGGACCTTGGAGGTCTTCTAGTCCAACCCTCTGCTCAAGTGGGAGACCCTATACCACTTTAGACAAATGGTTGTCC
Source organism: Thermophis baileyi (assembly GCA_003457575.1). Taxonomy (NCBI): domain Eukaryota; kingdom Metazoa; phylum Chordata; class Lepidosauria; order Squamata; family Dipsadidae; genus Thermophis; species Thermophis baileyi. The sequence continues at coordinate 750,415 of QLTV01000974.1, read as the reverse complement.
AGTCTCTTCTTAAAAGCCTCCAGTGATGGAACACCCACAACTTCTGAAGGCAAGCCATTCCACTGATTGTTCTCACTGTCAGGAAATTTCTCCTTAGTTCTAGGTTGCTTCACTCTTTGTTCAGTTTCCATCCATTGCTTCTTGTCCTTCCTTCTGGTTATGAGATCTTAGTAACATGGTTTACCTATTTTGTGTTTTTTTCTTACCCTAATCTCTCAGCTCCTACAGATGGAAGTTTTGCAGAAATTTCTTCTGTGGCACCACAGAGAGCCTCTGAAAAACAGGCCTGGAGATGAAATGTTCGTCGATTTGTCTCATCCAGCACGTTTCTGCTAGAGTCCATCTGTTCTTCTGGGTCTGCTTGGGAATGCCCAGCACCTCTGCCTTGCAAGCTGCCAAACTGAGCAGAGAGTAAGAAGGAATATTAAAATGACACTTTTGATCTGAACTGGATCTCTTCATTAAAATAGGAAGAGGCTCCAGGTTGCCTTCACTTTCATTAATAATTTTGTTGAAGTTTTTAATAAACATGGTAAAAACTGATATAAACCAAATTGGAAATTGGAAGATAAACATGACAAAAACAGGTACAAACTAAATTGGAAGGGAAAAAAAGAAAAGAAAAGTGCAGAAAGAGAGGGAAAAAAGAGAGAGGAAAAAGTACAATAGAAAAGGAAAAGATAACAAAAACAATAATAAAGAAGTGGCTTCCAATCTTCATTGCACCGGGCATAAGCTATTAAAATCTTCAATAATTTTTTTTTTTTTAAAGATTGCCTTCATTTTCAGAGCCTGAAGAGGAATCTGGTAAGGGGCAGCAGGCTATTGAAATAATCACAGTTGAGTCATGAACAAAGAGTCTTTATCAGGCTCCCATTCAGAGGTAGCATGGAAAGTCATAAAATAGAGATAAGAGGGAGTTGCATTTCTAATAAATACCTACACAATATTCCATTGGGAAAAACATCACAGGGAATGTGGCTAATTTCAGTCCCATTTAGAGCTGAACTTTTCCTCCTTTTTGCAGCATAAGGGAATTAGTTGTAAAAAAAGAGAAGGGACGGGGTCATCTGAGATCACTTCTTCTGAAATACTGCTCAGAATAGACTGTTATACCATCAAGTTCCATTCCATTCCATTCCATTCCATTCCATTCCATTCCATTCCATTCCATTCCATTCCATTCTATTCTATTATTTTCTTAAGTTCCTAATTGGCTAGAATCAACCTTATGAAATGTTCTCATGGTAAATCAAAGTTAGCAATATGAGCAATGGCATATTTAACTAGCCATTTTACCCATATGTGGCATGATCCTAAAGTACCAACAGAGAAAACTCATAAACAATACCAAACATGCCAGAAAAAAAAATGGGATATTCACAATAGTTAAGATTTGTGGGAAGAAGATATATTGCGTCTTGTAAACAAGGGATATCTTCTAAAGTATCTTCAGTATTGACTTCAGGTAGTCCTTGACTTATGGCCATTCTTTAAGCGACCATTCAAATTTACAATGGCACTGAATGAAGAGACTTGCGATTCATGGCCAAAGTTACAGCCATTGCAGCCCCTATGCAGTCAAAATTTGGGTGCTTGGTAGCTTGGCCACACTTACAACCAGTGGTGGGCTGCAAATTTTTTAACAACTGGTTCTCTGCCCTAATGACTGGCTTGGTGGGCGTGGCTGGGTGGGCGTGGCCAACTCGATGTCACTTACATCCAGGGGTGCTTCGCCTCGCCTGCCCTCTCATGACAGTGGGGATGCTGCAACAGTTGTAAGTGCAAAAAACAGTTATAAGTCACTTTTTTCAGTACCCTTGTAACTTTGAATGGTCACTAAATGAACTGTTGTAAGTCAAGGATTACCTGTACAAAAATACAAAAAGCTTCTTTGCTTGCAAAAAGCTGCCCTAAATACCAGTCATTAGATTAGAAATGAGGGAATACACACTGAAGATCAATGAGTCACAGCCGTCATGGAAACCTAAACCATTCTGTCTGAATACCTTCCTTTTCCTCAGCAATACCTGCAAGCTGGAGTTACAAATCAGGCAGGTTGCCAGAGCACATTGAGGAATTAAAATAGTTAAAATACAAAGATAACTATCAGCAGCCAAGTTACTCTTGCTCATAAAGTGAAACCCTTTAGCAGAGAGGTCATTTAAGCTCTCCAGAAAGTGGGTGGGCATATTTGGGCTACAAAATGCCCAGCTAAAGAGACAAATTAACAAATTAACATCTTGAGTGAGGGCTAATCCCATTCTGCCTTTGCTGCAGAGAATTTTTGCCTATGAATATAGCTATCTATCTCTTTATCTACAATATGCTCTTCCGTTCTCCACCATCCAGTCAGAGCTGAAGAAGCTTCTTAGATGAGAAGCGAAACGTCTTCAAAGAAAAACCAGAAAGTCCAGTTGCCTCTTGAAAAAAGCACCTGTTGGACAACCATGACCTAAATGACTAAAGAATCCCCATAGACAAGAGACTCCTGTGCTCAGTGAACTGACAAAGCACAGTTTCCCACGCAGGAGAAGCAATCATTAGATCCATTTGCACCATTTAAAGATACCAGCTGGTCTCACCTCACAAGATATCCTTAGGTAATCATCCAGATTTAAGGAAAGATCACATGCCCCCAGAACGGCAGTAAAAAAATCAGACAGAATGTCAAGCTTGCATCCTGCCTCTCAGCCATTTCTTCTACGCCTATGCCAACCCTTCTGTAAATAGCTGTTCCAGCCGTGTTGGAAGTATACTCCAAAAAGCTTAAAACAACCCTTTAACAATCTTTAAGAAAGTCAAGTCCCAGGAATAAAAGTACCACAAAAAACTCCGGGGTTGGGGGAAACTCCTGAGAAGCTCAGTCTACAGACAGAAAGTCTGGGTGTACTGCTAAGGCTTACAATGTAACAAGCTTAACCCAGAGGCAGTTTCTGAAAACACTTAAAGCATCAGGGCAATTAAGATAAGGATTAGGCTAGAAATACAGGCATACCAGAATGTTTCTTTCCTGCCTCCCTTGTAGGATTAGCCCTGTAAAGTGGGAAAAGATTTCTTCCAACAATGGTTCTCTGAACTGCTCAGAAAATTAACATCCAGTTCGGGAGAACCAGTACGAACCAGTAGCAGCCCACCTCTGCTTACAACTGCAGGGGAAGCTGCAATGCCTACCCACCGGCTATCTCCCTCCCCCATCTATGCCTTTTTGGTTCGCATCATCATGCCTGGCTGGGCAGCCAGCAAACCCAAAGCTTTAGTCACGTGTTGCAAAGAGCAGCAGAATCTGGGTCCTAAAAGGAGTCGGACAAGCAGCAAAGGAGCAAAAGGGAGAAGCTGGCTTGCTGGAGCTGGGAGCAGTCTTAATTTTTTAGCCCCTTGCAACCAGAACAGGGAAGGACACTTGCACTGGCAGAAAGCCAAACAAAATGAAACAAAGCAAGAAAACAACAGTCCAGCAAAGGAGGAAGAACTCAGCTAAATTAGGGCCAGACTGTGGCATTCCAATGTTGAAGAGGCCTATATTGGAAACCATTTCCAAGCTTTTTGCCTGATGGTCTGACTCTCTTTAGGGCTCAATTTCTGCTGTGACTGTTTGCTGAGCTCTTGGTGACCCTTCAGACTTTTCCTTCAGCTCTCCACACAAACAATCCCCAGAAGGGTTCCCCCCCCCTCTTCCTTCATTATCCATCTGCTCTCTTTTTAAAAATTAAACCCTCTTTTCTCTATACTTCAGCCTCTCAGTAGCTCATCAAGGTAAGAAACTTATAGATTTTTGTCACCCTCTTTCCAGGCGTGCATACTGTAGGACATTTAGCAAATGAAATTCTTAAAGGGGAACAAGATTGGAGGTGGAGAATTTAGCTTCCACACCTAATGGTGGGAGAGGCGATGGAAAAAGATCAACAAGTCTCCTTCCCAGTTTCCCCCTCCCCCTTTTTTTCTTTATTGAAAAAAATGTGGGTTGTGCCTAAGATGTAATGTGTAATTGAATCATTTTATCATTCACTGTGTTGACCTTTCCCATGTTCTCATTGTAATCCTATCTTGGCAGCTGTGGGTGTTGTCTTCCTGCATGCCAACCTCAGCAATTAGACATCCTGAAGTTTTAATCTAGCTATGCCATAAACAACAATAACAGGTTGAGTGTTGCTTGACCTGAGAGGCTCATCATCTGGTGCTAAAGTGCCAGTCACTTTATTCTGTGTGCGCATGTGGTTTCCTTGGTAAAATCCAGGAGTGATTCACTTATCCCATGAAGTATGAATTGACGTCTTAAATATTGTCACTAAAGTGATTACAACCTCTAGTAATTCTCTGTATTCCTATTTCCCAATATAACAATAGCACTTAGACTTATATTTATGAGCCATGGCAGCACAGTGGTTAAAATACAGTACTGCAGGCTACTTCTGCTGACTGCCAGCTGCCTGCAATTTGGCAGTTCAAATCTCATCAGGCTCAAGGTTGACTCAGCCTTCCATCCTTCCAAGGTCGGTGAAATGAGGACCCAGATTGTTGGGGGGCAATATGCTGACTCAGTAAATCACTTAGAGAGGGCTGTAAAGCACTGTAAAAAGCAGTATATAATCTAAGTGCTATTGCTATATACTGCTTCATAGTGCTGTACAGCACTCTCTAAGAGGTTTTACAGAATCAGCATATTGCCCCCAACAATCTGGGTCCTCATTTTACCCACCTTGGAGGGATGGAAGGCTGAGTCAACCTTGAGCCGGTGAGATTTGAACCGCCGAACTGCAGCTAGCAGTCAGCTGAAGTAGCCTGCAGTGCTGCACTCTAACCACTGCGCCACCTCGGCTCTTAATTCTAACCACTGTGCCACCACAGCTCATATAGGTGGCTGCTTGCTTTATCTGGGGTAATTTTCACACTTCAAGCAGGTAGTCCTACAGGGATTATATATGTTTGGCATATTTATAACATTCTTTGCTTATCCCTCCCAGAAATACTCCTCCAGGATGAGGCAGCACAGCATGGTTTGATGTTAGACAGCATAAAAAATATATAAATTAAAAAATGAGAACATGTGGACAGGACTGGCATCTGAAAGAATGCTGAGACATGACAAAGTTATCATTAAAAGTTTTCTAAAACCACTTCCTTCCAGTCTGCCAACATCAGCACCTGGCCAGAGGTTGCATTTAAGCAAGAGAACTCAGGAAGTGTGACTTCATCATGTGGTAGTGCAGTGGTTAGAATGCAGTATTGCAGTCTGACTCTGCCCACTGCCAGGAGTTCAATCCTGACTGGCTCAAGGTTGACTCAGCTTTCCATCCTTCTGAGGTCAGTAAAATGAAGACCCAGATTGTTGGGGACAATATGCTGACTCTGTAAACCACTTAGAGAGGGCTGTAAAGCACTATAAAGGGGAATATAAGTCTAAGTGCTATTGCTATTTGCAATGTATAGTTAATGTGGAGACCCATCTGTCCCACTGATAATAGAGGCAGTAATTAATTTGAATACAATACTTTGGAGGAAGGAGTTACCAGACTTATACTCTTCCAAACTGCACTCTTACTTTACTATATCCTTCCTGCTTTCTCTTGAGAATAGATATACCAGTTTTAGGAGAAAAGACAAAATACAATCTAGTTTTAACAGCCATTCTGCTCATGGATATCCAATCAATCGCATGGAAAAAGAAATCTAAGTTTACGGAAGCAGAAAGGCAATAGAGAAATGTAAAAAAATATGCCTTCTGAATTTAAAACCTTTCCTTCTAATCCCAAGTACCGGTAGACAGAAACTGGCCATGTTACTCAATGGAGACAGAAAGGTATCAAAACATGTTCTAATTGAATTATATTTTCATATCTGCTCTGAGGTTTATATTATTGAAAATTTACTTGAATCTAATCCTTCGTGACAGTTCTCACAGATTACCATGGCTGAGGATGGTCATTCCGCCAAATAGATTTGGACATCATTTGTATTGTGAGATAAACACTGTTTTTCATATATGTAGATAAAAATACATAGGTTTAGGTTGTAATTGACAAAAACATTTTTTCTTCTTTCCTTCGATATAGTCAGAATTTCCAGAAGGGCTTATTCTTATATTCTGATTAACTTGGCATGTCCATTAGGTTCGGATTTTGGGCTATGTAAACCTATGAATACCATTAGTGAAAAAGTATGACAAAATAATAGTTTTGCTACTATAGTATATATATGAACACAACTGTCTCTATATCTTAGTGCTGGAAATCTATATTGAACATGCTTATTTCTTCCATCCATGCATCTATTCGTACACCTCTTCCTCCACCCAGCCATCAGATGCAGAGTCAGAGAAGAAAGCATTGGGGCTTTCTCCCCGCCCCCCCTAAATTTTCAAGAATAATCTCTGATCGGTTCTCTGTTATTAAAGTTAGGAGAACTATGCCTGTGACTTCTTAAAGAAAGGGAAAATAATGTTTCCCCTAGTGGAATACAGACAAGTCTATAGAAGTTTCAGAAAATGCAAAATAGCAGACTTACTGCCTTGGGAATGGAAAGTTTAGAAGTTTCAAAGATATCCATGTAGGTCTGCCATTAGAATGTAATAATGTTGCTTAGAGCATATGACAGTTTGCAAAGTGGAGACCGTTTTCCCAAGGCTTTTAGGAAACTGAATATGCCTGTCTTCCCATGCTGCTCTGTGATATATGGAATCCTGAATTTTCTCAATGTCAGAGGAAGGTTATTTTCTGTGGGGGGAAAAAAAACCCACAATACATTAGCAGAGCACTGTCCAAGGTGCTGAAAACAGTACCCCTCTCACACACATTGTCAGACATTATGTACATATTGGTGAGGAAAAGAAACCCCACTGTAGATTGGAGATGGGTCTTTTAAGTGTCATGAAATGTATTGCCATCTTCATATTTTCTTTAAAAAGTTTTTGATAGGTGATAATAATCGTAGGTTTGTCCTCCTCGCTCTTTCCCTCCAATATTTTCTAGGAACTTGGAGAAGAAATAATCAGAATGGTTAAAGCGTTTAAGAAAAACAGAGAAGTGCATTTTAAAATAGGGATCCTAGCTTTGCCAAACAATGGCATGCTCATTGGAAATTCAAGACTGCCTACTCAAGTTGTGGTTATAGCAGTTTTGTAGAAGAAATTTAGTTTCAAATTTAGTTGAATAAATCTTTGTAGATGCAATTCCTTTTTATGTATGAATGGGTGCTTAGCTGCAGAGAGAACAGAAGATTCAACAAGGCATGGGGTAAATGTTTTTTTATATATTCTTTATTGCTCATATACTTGTATAAGCATACAATAACAGTATAGAGAAATCCGTCAGCAAGACAAAAACGGTAACAAAACCATGGTACCATACAAGACAAAATTCAATACCTATTAGAGTTTAGAAGGAAAATAATCAGCAAAGGAAAATAAAATGCCTGAACTCATGAAGTTGATGGCTGCATAAATACCATCAACTGCTGAAGTGCACATAAATGGCTCACAAGCTTCTAATCCATCCAAGATAAATCAGTGGCACTAGTTCATATGCTCTGAGGAGACATTTTGACCAGCTGGGATCATACAAACATGCCACTGAAAGGAACCAATATATCTACATGGAGGAAAGGACATGAATTAGTTTATTACACATCTTATTTATTAAATATTGGGTTTACATGAGGTTGCTATACTTTGTCCTTGTGTGCTTCATACCATGCCACTCTCCTGGTTGGGATGACAACATGATTCTGCTATCAAGGATGTGTGTGTGTGTGTGTGTGTGTGTGTGTGTGTTCATTTGTGGTTTTGTCCAGCATTTCTAAGTTTAGAATAAGTTTCTACACATGTGCAGGGAGTTTCTGGGCAAGCAAAAAGGCTGAATGAGGTCTCAGAATAACAGAAAATAAAGTAACGCAACTGCTTCACTTTTGTAAAAGGTTCATCACATTATACATAAACATCCCTTCCAAGTTTTGCATAGCTAAATATTTAACATATCCAAAAAAATGCTAGGTCTCTGAGGCTATCACAAGATGACAAACTTCTGTGTATGAAAAAAAAAGTGTTGTTATATGTACATCTAAATGATAAAACAAGTGTCTTTGATAACTTGCTACTTACTCTCCTTTAGATAGGACAGGAGTAACAATAGGTGGGATCTGGGAAGATGAAGGTCTTTCTTTCCTCCTTCCTTCCTTCCTTCCTTCCTTCCTCCCTCCCTCCCCCCCCCCCCCCCTCCCTCCCTTTGGAATTTTTAGATAGACTTAACAATTTTGTCTGCTAACGCTGCATTACAGTGCCTCTCCCCAATCCAAAAGAAAGACCTGTTCTAATAGTAAAAATGACATTACCTGATAGTCTACCACCCATATATATGCGAGGACCATATTAAAGTGTCTCCATAATTTTGTTGGACTATTTTGTAATGCCTTTGAAATACTTGAACAGGATTAAGCAACCCAGCAACCACCACTGAAACTACTGGAGGAATGCAAAGAAGTCAACTGGGGGGGGGGGAAAGACAATAGGAAACTTTCCATTTATCTTTATATTCATCCACATATGAATGCATTCAGTATTTCTATTTTTTCTTAGATGTTGTACCCAGTCCAAGTATTTTCTAGCTTTTATTCTTTTTTTTTTTAAAGTCAGTACGCTTCTACCATTTGAATTGTAGAGCTTGTTTACAAAGCATGGGTTTATGTACACATCAAAAGCCATGTGAAAATTCAAAAGAAATATTTCAATTAGAGGTGGGGAGGGAAAGAGGGGAAAAAAGGAAGAAAAGCTTTCATACCGCATGCAAATGTGCGCTTTCTAAAGTAATCCGCAAGTGGAACAAGCTTGATTACCATCACAGATTCCTGTGCACCAGACTCTGCCATTTGTATCATGTGCAGAGCTGCAAACACGAAGAAGGAATTCTCAGTTGCTTTGTAACATTTGAGATGAGAGAATCCCTTAGGGAAACCATGCCAGACACGGCAGCTATAAAACAAGTTATACGTTGTAATGGGGTTGATGTTCTTTAATGCTACAACCTTCCCTGTATAACATGAGATTCTATTCTGGAAGCCAAATGATTTGATTGTGTTTCCTCCTCACGATCCCATCTCCCTAGTGTTGGTAAGAGAAGCTTTTTTGAGCTATTCTCTACTCTGTTTGAGATCTTTATTCACTTATACTTCTTCTGAACTTTCAATTCCATTTCTTTTATGGAGTGAGCCGTCAGTCGCTTTCTCCCCCCGCCTCCTTTAAAATATGACATTGTATAATAGAATGTTCTGTTTAGATGAGATGGTCTTTTCAAACACTTCCTGGCATAGCATTAGACATACTGTCCTTTTCTTGTAGCCATATGCCGTTTAACTTTTTTGAACCTGCCAGAACATGATTGGTCTCTTTTACTTAGGAAACATATTTTCCCCCTAATGACAAAAAAATTAGTGATGCTTTCTATGAACATTATAAAAATTGTTAAAAAATAATGTTGGAGACTCTGGTTGGAATTGCAATGAGTCAGAAATAAATTTTTCACTAATATAGATTTCCTAATAATGTAGATCAGTTGGCTGATAAATCAACTACACATGCACACGTGTGCCAACACACATTCAACCCAATTTTTATATCTATATATCTATACCTACATCTACATCTACATCTACATCTACATCTACATCTATCTATCTATCTATCTATCTATCTATCTATCTATCTATCTATCTATCTATCTATCTATCTATCTATCTATCTATCTATCTATCTATCTACTGTCTCCCTCTGTCTATCTATCTATCTATCTATCTATCTATCTATCTATCTATCTATCTATCTATCTATCTATCTATCTATCTATCTATCTATATATCTATCTATCTATCTATATCATCTATCATCTATCTATCATCTATTTATATCATTATCTTATACTTTTAAAAACATTTATACATGTAAACTACCAAATTAAGGAACTAGTTCTTAATGTTAAATGTAGTTGAAAAGAATGAAATCCATTTTATAATAGGTTATCAACAGTCCATGTTTCTTGGAGCATGTCATAGTGGAAGAGGACATCAGTAAAATAGGAATCTCTGGTGGATATAAACCACATGCCAGGTTAGGAGGTCCTATGCTGTTCATTTGAATGTCAAGCAGAAGCACTGCATACTGGGACTGAGTGTGTGATTTTTATGAGGGCAGTAGTGTCATATTAGTTGATGGTTGAGGCAGTTGTAGTTGTGTCTCCTTCTGTGAAGAATGGAACTGAGGCACCATCATGTTCCTGTTACCTTCTTTTCCAACTCTTTGTCCTTTGGAAGAATCAGTGTAGCATGGATAGTGAAATATGGATCATTGGCAAGCAGGAAGCACGATTCTTTAGCAGGGGAACATTCTTTGCCTTGTAAGTAGAGGTGAGAGGAGCTATTTCTCCTTCAATTCAGGTTCCCCTGGGGCCAGAGGAGACACCTAAGGTTTGGAAGAAGATAAGGGTATATCTCCAGACTGGGTTTCTGTATGACTTTATTATGTTTCTAAGGCAGTTTCTTTTGGGTTGCACTTGCTTGTGATTACTGGAGTAAAGCTCCCAGAGGAGTCATTGTTAGTGTCACTTTCACTATTTTTGGTGAGGAAACCAGTGTCGTGTCCTGACAGCCTTCTGCATGTCTTACAGGAGAGGCAGCAACATGAAGTGATATGGAGATGGGCAGCTCAAAGATTAGGGTTAAATTGATGCTGGACTTCCATATCACCATCAGCACTGGGAAGGCATGTCATAATTGCTGTTTTGATGTCTCCTAGCTTTTTCCTCAGATTAGTGACTTCTGCGTTTATAGCTTCCTCCTTTGATGTTTGTTTAACCTCTTCACCGATGGAAAGTCTGGCAGATTTATTGCTTTTGGAACCGTGAGTTTTTATGGCTTCTATCTGCAGGGTTATGACCATTTATCACTTTCCTAGTGATGAGATCATGGACTAAGTCATCCTTAAAGAATCTGATAGTTTGATGAGTCACCACAGGAATTTGCTCGTTTTAATAAAACTTTTAAAAATATATAGCGTTTCTTAACCTGGGTAGATAGTGAAAATCTTTCAAATCAGTTATTGTACTCTGGCAGTTTAGGAGCTGAGATAGGAAAGTCACAATAAGCTTGCCATGGTTCGATCTGTGGATTTAGAGGAGGCGTTGTCTTTTCCATAGTATACACTATACAGTGGTGGTGGTTGGCTAAACAAACTACTTCTGGATGCGTGGAGGAACCAGCATCTTGGAGTGCCAATTTAGCCAGTTTCTGCTGTCATATTAATCCCTTGATTGCCATGGGGGATTTGTAGATCAAGGGCTTGTTGGAAGCTGTTCACCTTGGCTGCAAATTAATTTAGCCATTGCAATATAAAGATAGATGTTTCTGCAGATGCTGAAGGCAAAACTCCAGGAAAGATTTAACACTATAGTTGTTGTGGGGGAAGGTATAAGGGGCTTCTTCTGCTCCCGTGTGTGTGTGTGTGTGTGTGTGTGTGTGTGTGTGTGTGTCATTTGGACAGTCTTTGAGGGGTTGAGAAGGTGGTCTGTGTTGTGGCTGGGTTAATTTTTGGAGCTGAAAGGGGTCCTGAAGTGGTGAATCTATTACTCACATTTTAGTTGCATCTGTGATAGGGAGATAGGTGTTGATGCCCATCTGTTTCTCTTCTTTGTTAGATTTATGAGTCCCAGTACTGTTGTTGGGCCTGTTTGAATTATTTTCTTGCCTTTGGATGACATTTTTGGGATGTTAGGGTTAAGCCAGAAGGGATATGGCCTGTCATAAGCCTTTCTTTCCAAACTTTAACAGGTTTCCTTTGTAAACCCAATATAGAAAAAAATATCCAAGTCATTGTCCTGGTTGGTTATATGCCCATTTTAATTATTAAAACATCACCAATTTCTTTTGTACATCCAGTATTTCCTTTTTCCAGAACTTTCTTATAGTCTGTCATTTTAAAATCCATGTTCAGATCTACTTTGGTCTTATCCAGAAGAACCTGTTCCTATTACATAATATCATTCACACAGAGGCTATCTATAATGGCAGACATTCTTAAAACTAACTTTTGAATCCATTATTCACATATAGCATTCAATACATGTTAAGGTATTTTTTCTAAACTCTGTGCTAATCAGTCAAACAGATGTTGTTCTCCTTTAATTAAAATCTTACTTTCTTTTAGCCCCTTCTAGTGTCCAAACTTAAAAGCCCCATCTTATCATGCTTTTTTTTCAAAATTGAAAAGAAGAGCCATTTTCCTTCCAGAAAAATTCATTCAATTAATTTTAAAATCTTATTTCAAGTCCATCTACACTCTTAATCCATATATAACTTTCTAAAAACTTTACTCTGCCCATATTTTGTGTATGTGCAGAAGCCCTCAAGAACACACTCAAAACTGCCATGTGAAATTCAGTTCTGTCAGATGGATTTTATTACTCCAATCCAGTTTGCTGTCCTGGCCATGTGAACAGAAGTATTTTATTACTCTTGATACATTAAATATTTTCATTATTTAATCCTACATCTCTTTTGACCTAATGTGTTCATCTAGACATTATTTCTTTTCATCTTTTATAATCTGGCATAATAATGCCATTGTTTTGTCAAATCTGCACATACAGAATAACTAAACGAAGTTGATTTAGTCTTCCATTTATTTTAGGAAGATGTTTCCCCAAAGGGATGGAAAAGGAATGCATTTCAAAGCACATGGTAAGGCATTGAAGGAAAATGTCTTTTCTGCTGCTTCCTTTAGACATGTATATTTTATTGCACTAGTAGTAAGAAGAACTAGATAGAACTGAAGGAAGTGACTAGTTCCTCAGATCCATGGCAGTTCAAGGAATTCCACTAAATCTCAAATATCTGAAACATCTAAGTTAAGTGAGATTATTCATTACCTCCAGGTTCTCATGCAGTAGTTGTGTTTGCACAACATTAAGGCACAATTTAGCTAACCAGATTATAGCCTAGCATATTGGTATGAATTCAGCCTTGTTATAATTAGGGTTCAGTGTGCTTCACAAACCCAGCAAATTGGGTAGCAAGGTGAACAGGTCATACAAACTCAGTGAACATCAATGAGTAGCAGCTTACACTGGCTATGCTTATGATTTTCTGCCAATGTTGACAGCCCTCTTTCCTTTTTCTTCTCACCATCTTAGTCTTCCTCACTTATATCCCATTCAATCTCTTTCTCTCTCTCTTTTCTCATACTTATTCCATGTTTCTAATAGGTCATGACTAACTGTATCATAGTTTAGCCAACCAATTGCCTTGGTTAGTGAACACTTTGTGTCATCAATTGATAAAGCTGGCTGGATTCTCAAATCACACTGAGTCTTACTCAATAAACCATCTTGTGGAACCATCTATTAAGCTATCCTTTTACACAAGCAGGATTAAAAAGAGTGTAAATCTCCCCCTCCTGTGATATTGCGATCTTATCATTGGTTCCCTTTGATCTACTCAGCTTGTGTGTCAACTACCATGATTCTAGTGCTCCCAGTATTAATCAGCTGAACAATATGGAGAGGGAGACATGTAATTGAATGTCAGGGATCCATTCATTCTCTCTTTCAAGATTATTAGTTTTAGGAATGACCAATCACTGCATTTTCCTCAGCCATATTATTTCTAGCCAATTGGAGTGGAAAGAGAAGAGGGAATATTATGTACAGTAAGCTGTTCTATGTGGCTTATCTATGTGGGGTAGATAATGTGTTCTAATTTATAAAATAACAAAAATGATTTAAAAGACTCTTTTTTGGGGTTGTATTAAAGTCTCCCCTCTGCTAGCAATTAATCTGAAGAAGGAACGTCTCTACAATGAGACAAAGGTTTTTCTGAAGCCAAAGCATCCTGCAACAAATACACAATCAGAGCTCCTAGTGCTAAAATAATAAGAATTTCTTTTAATTTCAATCCTGCTAGCTTTTCTAAATGTGTTAAACCTCACGCTTCATACACCTTGTGTCGAATTACATTTTTATATCATGTGTTTTTGGAATTAACTCACAATAAACCAACTTCTTTTTGAGTAATTTAAGGATAACTTGCTTATTTTATCAACATTTCAGACAAGTGTGTCTGTTTCTTGAACCTTCCCCATCTCATTATGTGTGTTAATTGTTCCCCCATGCATTTAGGACATTGACCTCTTAGAATTTTTGCTAGCTAGTTTCTACAGAAGTCATGGTTAAAATATAGATATTTTTTATGTATTCGTCAGCATTCAGCCAGGGGTGGACTTTTTGTTTTATGTCAGTGTGACTGATATATTTGTTATTTGTTTTGTTTGTTTGTTATACTCATGTTTTTTTAATTATTATTATTAGTGTTGGTTGCTTGTTAGTTTGTTTTCTCCTTTTTTATTTTATATTTTAACTTTGGAAATAAAAGAAATATTTTTTTTAAAAAAAAGACATCATGGTAAATTTAGACATTATGATTTTGTGAATGACTGCTCCTAATCATTTACTGCAATGGTGAAATATAGAAGTGCCACTTTAACAGAAGAATGGACTGGATTAGAATCACATGGATTGGATGAAAAAGGGGTCAACTGGCAGATATCTATCTCCCTTTGAGGTGAAAAAATTGTTCCCATGCTTCTACATAATGCTTGACTTTAGAGTTCTCTTAAACATAAAAATTATATAAGTACAATTTTGTCTTATTTTTCTAACCTGGAGTGGGGGGTAGAAGAGATGGTCATAGGGCTAAAATGGAGTTGAAAGAGCCAAAGATAAGAATCATGTTCAAAGCTAGGCAGTTATAAACTATGATATGATCACTGGAGTTAACTTATGTTTTATCACTACTGTTAAGAGGAAAACAAAGAAGATATTTAACTTCTAAAGGATCTTCCAATAATTACTGCTTGAACATAAGATAGCATGGAAGCATTCATTTTACCTGAGAGCAGGATTCCTGTGCTTGATTTTATCCCCACGGCAACTGAGATGAAGAGAAAAAGTGGTATGAGCAAATTAATCAAAATTATTGTTAAATTAATTGCTGTTTGTAGGTGGCAAATGGGAAGAAAAATTGCTTCCTTAAGACTTCAGGGGGTGCAGGTGGAAAACAGAAGGGGGCATTCGGCTGTGAGAGGCAAGGCCATTCATGTAATTTTGGATACAACCCCGTACTATAACTGTATGTTTAGTCTTCTTTAATAAATCTTTCTTTTTATTTCCACAGTAGGCAAAGCTAATACAATGTGCTATTTTTTTTTAAATAAGGAGAGTACTCGTTTCGAAGTTGGAACTAAAATATTTTGTTCAAGCAAATTTAAAAATTGTTTGATCTGTAATCAGACCTCAAAAAGTCTAAATCTACTTGACAGGAGAAGCTTGGTTCCTCATCTTTGATATACCTTTTATATTTCATTTAAAGAGGTTGGTTAAAAATCCTAGAAAATCCATGGGGAAAGATAATTGTAAACATGAATGAGACGCCATGACTGATGAATGGACTCATAATTTTTTTTTCATGTTAATCACTGTAAAATATTTTAGGCAGGTTGGTAAGTTATTAAGAATTTTTTAATGGATGGACAAATATCTAGATTTTCTATATCAGAAGTTACACTACCATATGATGATGGTGGATATTTTTCCACTTTCCTGACTTTTAGCCTTTACCTAACATTTTGATTCCTATTTTTTTCTATGGAATCTAAGTAATTAAATGAAAAAATATAATTATTAGGGACACGATTTGAAAGTTGGTACATGATCATTTGGTCATTTTATTATTATTGTTATTGTTATTATTTCAATCAAGATTTTGTTGTATTTCCAGATTTAAAGGCTACAAGGTATATATATGGAAGAACTTAGGATAAAAAGGTTATCGTTACTCATCTGATAAATTACAGTTTGGGATAAATTTAGTCTAAACACTGTTTTCATCTAATTCATGGGCTAATAGGAGAATTTCTACTTCAAATCAGCTAACTACCAGTCATGTTTTAAAGCCATTTGAATGGAATGTCAGAATATACAGTTAAAACATCAGATTTCACTGTTTAGTCCACCTGATATAGTGGTAACAAAAATTACTGTGACCACCTCGGTATATTCTCAATGCATTCAAATATAGAATATTTCTTAAATAAATGAGATGTAGTGTCAAAATGAAAATTAGTTACTTGTAAAAAAGTAGAAACATCTCATATTAACAATAGTTAAAAGTCTTAAAGGGTAAAGGAATGGAGAGATTAACCTGATATGAGGGTTGATGAAAGGACTTGGACAAGAGATTATGTTTGACACTCCAGAGATAGAAGAAGAAATAAAACACCCCTTCAAAATACAACCCCTTTGATTTCTTTTTAAGTATATGGTGGGACAGAAAAAAATCTGAACAGGCTTTCAAGATTTTTTTTCTTTCCTGTCATTTTTTAAAAAAAATTGTTAGAATATTGAAGTACAAAGAAAGTAGGGGGAAAAAAAGCAAGATGGAAGTAAAGAGATGGCCTCATCTAAATAAAAAATAGTAAAAAAAATAAATTATTTTTAGCAATACACCCGTCCCTTTTATTCCATTTATATCTTCAACTGCTAGCCATAGTTTAGATATATGAACTTTGTAATCAAAGATTAGGAATTGTGGCTTGTTTCTATTTAAGTCCTAAAAACTGTATTCCAGTTAAATCCGCCTTGTTTTGTGATATCTATCTATCTTCTTCTATCTTCTGTCTATATATATATATAAAACGATGTATGTATGTATGTATGTATGTATGTATGTATGTATGTATGTATGTATGTATGTATGTATGTATGTTCCAGCATAACTCTGGAACGCCTCAAGCAATTCCAACCAAACTTGGTACACAGATGACTTACCCTCTGGAGACAAATACTGCGTGGGTTAGACACCCCTAACACCCCTTGGGGTGTTTGTGTGTGTGTGTGTGTGTGTGTGAGTCCTGGCACGCAGGTGGCACACAGAGCCAGATCAGCTCCACCGCGCATGCGCGTGCGCCTCCCGCTGGGCAGCTGATATTCGGGTCTCTGCCAAGCATTCACAGGGGGTGGGGGAGCGCAGGGGGGTACGGCACAAGCCCCCCTGTGGCCCGTTTTGGCTGCAGGGAGGCGTACTAGGCCAAAAATGGGGTGCGGGGGTGCGGTACGGCCCTCCCGCAGCCCATTTTGGCTCACAGGAGGCTGCAGGGAGGCCTACTAGGCCCAAAACGGGCCCCAGGGGGAGTGATGCGCACATGCACAGGAGGCGGGGGGGATTAGGATGAAAAAAATACTCAGGCAGTGCCGGGTCATCAGCTAGTATTTTATAAAAGGGAACCCTTCCTGCTTAAATTTAGTTAAACTTCTATTGTGGATGTGTAGTGTTAATTTTGCCCTTGTAGCATTTTAGTCTCCCAGTTTGATATTGTAGGCAAGGTATCTCCTTTCCAATGTTCTAGGCTTACTCTTGCTATGCCCAATGTGTATCTCAGTCAGGCTTTCAAGATTCTGTTAATATAACCGCTAACAATAAAGTGGCACTGATGGAAACCATACAGTGTTTGCATCTTTATCTGGCTTACCTTGAAGGGCTGACAAAAAGAATATTAAGATTTTTCTTATGTTCTTAAGATGAAGTCAGTTGAACTAAAAATGTTCATGTTTATTGGACATCTCCAAGAATCCTTAAAAGATGTTATTCTATCATTTCTTTATAGTGAAACTATAAATGAAGGAGGAGACACATTTATAAAATGGGCTTGCCCCACAACCGTCTCAGTTCGGTTGAATAAGATACATTTGTTCATTTGGAAAAAAATAATATGATTTAAAGATGTGAATGGGATTCTCCATTACATGCAAAATATGAAACCATTTGGAATTATTGTGTGAAGAATATTGACTTCTTCCATCAAGATTGACTGAGCATGGGGTATAACAAATGAGGAAAAATGTTTACAATGGAAAGGTAGGACCACCATGGATTTGCAATCTTGGATTGATCAAAAGATGAAAAAACTTTTACAATGGAAATGTAGGACCACCATGGATTTACCATCTTGGATTGATTATGTGTATTTGCTCACTCCTTATAAATGGACTCCCTATCAAGATAAGGGAAAGAATGATCAATATTACCTCATGTGGAAAGGTTAAATGTTGCATATGAAAACTGAGGTGTTTTTTCATCCTTTTCCTTCGCTTCCCCCCCCCTTCTTTTGTTTTTTCCTTGTTTTATCTTTCGCCCTATAATTGTGTATATTAAAACAAATTAAAGGGGGAAACCCCTTTCTTTGGTGCCATTGGTAGCTTTTATTGAATAGAAAGGAGAAAGCAGTGGTTTAAAGGTTGGCAAAGGAAGTTTAGAATGGGTCAGCATCTCTGCTGAACTCCTCCGGATAAAAAAAAACCCCAATCAAACTGCATTTCAATTCTTTGTGAAAATTCCTCAGTTTTCCAATCTTCATGGAATCTTTTCACAGATCTATAGTATGAACTAAGCTTGCAGTGCAGTGTGAATTCTAGATGAATGACCTTGTAAGTAAGCACGAGCAAAGGTTTTTTTTCTACTAACATTTCTTTGGGTTCAGCCAATTAAGCTGTATGGAATTGAGCAGACTGCCACCCTAAAAAAATGCTTACTGGTGAGTAAGTGTTGTTAATTTCAATGACATATGCAGATATACATAGGTTTCACTGGTAAAGAATATTCAAGAAGTACACACCTCTCTTCCTTCATGGCAAGTTAATGGCTTCAGTTCTCCTATAATGATTTCAAACACTTCAGATTTTTTGTCCTCTCCAATTGTATTTGCATTCAAATATGGGATTTAGGGAGAGAAAGTCACATTTTATAAGATTAGAGATTCTTGCATTGCTCACAATTATTTTATGTTTTAATCTGCTAATCAAAAGGGGATGCTAAAGCCCCAGGAACTCTCTGCTATTCAGAAACATATTACATCAGTTATACCCATGGTACAGCAATTAAGTACCTGGCATATTAAATTAGAAACTCTTTAATCTGTAAAGTTTTAATAAGAATATGTTTCTGTTGGGTAACCTGCACTGCTGTGGCGTACTCAAAAGTATTTGCAACATTATGCACAAACATAACCACCCATCACCAGCCCCACAGCCACAAGTTACATCTGTTAAGGGAAACATTAAAGCTCCATTATGCTTGTTAGTTTGTGTACCTTTCAGGGAAACTTTTTGCAAAGTTTGCAATTTCAATATTTTATCGAGCAATATCAGGTAAATCAGGCTTGGTGCTCTGAGACACGAGTAGCGCATTTCTTAAAGTGGAAAATTCTTTGGAAGCTCTGAAGACAGTTTGGTTGGTTTTCTTAGACGTTTGGCAAACAGGCTCAGAAATGGGTGGGTTTTATCTGCTATCGTTTGCTTATTACTTCAAGGTTCATCAAAGCAAAACAATGAAAAGGATATCATAGAGTAGAAGATTCTTGATTGGCCAAGTGTGATTGGACACACAAAGAATTTGTCTCCAGTACATAAGCTCTTCTTCATTATAGCTGTCACTGAAAAGTGTTTGCAACAAAATAAAACAGCATCATTTAACTCATAGAGATTAAAAAAAACCCAGGAAGTACAGTTTATATAAGTCAGTGGTTCTCAACCTTTCTAATGCCGCGACCCCCCCACGACCCCCCTGCTGCCGTGCCCCCCCGCCGCCGCGACCCCCTCCCCACCCCCTCCCCGCGCGGGATGAGGTGACAAAGGGGGCGTGGCACCAGACTGAGCAGGCTACGCGGGAGAAGAGTGCCCCACCCATCTTCACAAGGCACACCTGGGGAATGAGCAGGGATGAAATGCTCCTGGTTCGCTCGTACCTGTCGGTCACCGTAGAGCCGGTCACCAAGGTAGCGCGAGGCGCCGCCCACCCACCCGGACGCTGCCATTTGGGTTCTTTTACCCTCTGCGCATGCGCAAAGCATTCTACGCATGTGTAGAGGGTAAAAGAACCCAAATGGTGGCGTCCGGGCGGGTGGGCAAAGTCTCCCGCTTCTGTCGCTACCGGCTGTCCAGCGACCCGCAGGCAAGCCCGAACCGAGAGCATTTCACCCCTGCAGTGACAGTGGCACCAAGATGGCGGGCTAATGCGCGCGGCGACCCCTGTGAAATGGTCGTTCGACCCCCAAAGGGGTCGCAACCCACAGGTTGAGAACCGCTGATATAAGTCTTTCTTGGAGTAACCGCTCAACTGGGGGCATAATGGGTGCCTCAGGGCTTAGCTTCTTTCTTCATCCTACTCAGGATCCATATGAAACATCTGGGAAAAATCACCCAATGGTCTGGGCTGAGGCATCATCAATAATCTGATGATAGTCTGCTCTACATCTGTGTTCTGGCTGAACAGGAGAAGCAGTAGACATATTGACCTAGGGCAGAGGTCTCCAACCTTGGAAACTTTAAGACTTGTGGACTTCAACTCCCAGAAAGCAAAGCTGGCTGAGGAATTCTGGGAGTTGAAGTCCACAAGTCTTAAAGTTGCCAAGGTTGGAGACCCCTGACCTAGGGGACTACCTGGGATAAAATAGGCTCAAGTTGAATGCTTCTGGGACAGACTGACTGTTTATCCAAAATCATTTGGCTCTTTACAGGTCTCAGCTTTGGTTCCAGAAGGGTTGTATTCTCCTTAAAGGAACAAATGTATGATCTGCCAGTCTTTCTGGATGTACAGCTCCCCAAAAAGCTGTCTAGATGTAGCTGTGGCACCAATAGCAGTCAATCTTGGAGTAAGATGCTCTGGTGACAACCATTCAAGCCTCCATCCAGTGTCTGGACTACTGTAACATGCTTTACTTGAGGCTGATCTGAAGACAAATTCAAGAATTATAATTGGTAGTAAATACAGTGGCCCAGAGGTTAACAGATAAAAATCAATTCAGCAGAGCAAGATCTCTTTTCTGTTTATTGCTCTGGTTATCTGCAGGTTTTCAGGTACAGTTCAAAATGCTGGTTATACCTATAAAACCTTTTATGATTTATCTCTCAGTTACCTTGAACTCACTTCTTCACATTCAGTCTGCCTATCCTATATGTTGTGGTTAAGAAGGTACTCTACAGATACTTTCATAACAGAAGCAAATTTGTGATTATTTCTTTGTTTTTAACATTTTTATGTTTTTTTATTACAGCTTTATTACAGCTTTACAATTTTTTCCTCTTACTGTATATATTCACGAATAACCCAAGAATTGTAAAAGAGAGGGA
>QLTV01000974.1:681342-728770 GCA_003457575.1 Thermophis baileyi | reverse complement strand
AGAAGAAGAAGAAGAAGAAGAAGAAGAAGAAGAAGAAGAAGAAGAAGAAGAGAAGAAGAATTCAGCTTATTATGGATAGGTTTATTCGTGAGTATATATGGTAGTACTTTTTTTAAAGTACCCATATTTCCCATATATACTTGTGCATAAGCCCTTCCACAGATAAAGTGACCCTCAATTGTTTTTTTACCAAAATATAGTGAAAAATGGATCTCATGATAAGCCAATTGTGAAAATTAAAATGTATAAAGATTTTGAGGGTTGATTTATCCATAGGTGGCTCATTTTTTTAAATGCTTTTGTTAAAAATTCAAGAGTCTTATTATCAACAGGCTTATATGTGATTATACTGTATATAATACTAGCTGATTACCCAGCATTGCCCGGGTATTTATTTATCCCAATCTTGTATTAGACAGGAAAAGGAATGAATTATATCTATAGTGTCAAATCAAAGCAATTTTATTTACAGGGTTTTAAAAGTATAAGGACCTTGTTCAAATCCCAGCTACAGAACCTGTAGACAGCTGGGGGATTTAGAAGCGCCACCCCCCTGCCTCTGCCACCACCCGTTTTACCATTTCCTCAAACTGGGCCTTGGACTGGAACATAAATCCCTGAGCTGGCCCATGCTGTGCCTCCTCCACCCCTGCTGAAATAGGCTGGGTCTCCTCTCTGGCCTCCATACCTGTTTCACCTCGGTTGGGGTGGTCCCGTCCTTCGCGCAATGAGTTGGGGCAGAGGACGATCCTGGGAACATGGGCCGAAGCTGTGAGGTGGGGGCGGATGATCCGCTTAGGCCGTGGCGCGCGCAATCAAAGGCCTCTGTACTGGCCTAATCAGGCTCCCTTTGCTTTGTAGGCCTACTGTGTGTGGGAGGCCTAGGCTTGAATTGGGGCAAAGGACGAACCTGGGAACATAGGACGAAGCTGTTCCCTGTGAGATTGGGCTGCCGTGGTGAGGTGGGGGTGGGCGATCCGCTTAGGCCGTGGTGCGCTTAATCAAAATCCTCTGTACTGGCCTAATCAGGCTCCCTTCGCTTCGTAGGCCTACTGTGTGAGGGAAGCCTAGGTCTGAGTTGGGGTGGGGGTGGACGATCCACTTAGGCCATGGTGCACTTAATCCAAGCCCTCTGTACTGGCCTAATGAGGGTCTTTTCGCTTCATAGGCCTACTGTGTGAGGGAAGGCCCGTAGGCCTGAGTTGGGGCGAAGGATGATCCTGGGAACACAGGCCACCCCTAGGGGTACTAGAGGTGTCTTACCCCCACAGTATTTGTCGCCAGATAGTAAGTCATATGTGTGCCAAGTTTGGTTGAAATTGCTCGAGGCATTCCAGAGTTATAGCAATAGCACTTAGACTTACATACCGCTTCATAGTGCTTTACAGCCCTCTCTAAGCGGTTCACAGAGTCAGCATATTGCCCTCAACAATCTGGGTCCTCATTTTACCCACCTCAGAAGGATGGAAGGCTGAGTCAACCTTGAGCCGGTGAGATTTGAACCGCCGAACTGCAGCTAGCAGTCAGCTGAAGTAGCCTGCAGTGCTGCACTCTAACCACTGCGCCACCTCGGCTCTGTAACATGCTGGAACATACATACATACAGCCATTTTTATATATATAGAAGAAAGATAGATTTGTGTCTTTGTAAGCCATCGTGACTCTTACTTATATGGTGGTATAACCATGATGCAAATACATAATTGAATAAATGAATAATGTAGCAACAATGATGAAACTATCAAATGAGCAGCTGGAACCAAATCTTCCTCTCCTTCTCTAGTGAACGTTTCCCTTATAAACTAGTTGCATGCTACTTTATTAAGATATATTTAAAGATGGTTATGTACAGAATGGGCAAATTACAAAAACAGCGCTCTAATATTAGCTCCATTCTCTTTTGGACAAAGGCCAAAGCTTTCATTTAACAAACCTTTTATGATATTTGAGTCCCATCAAAACAGCCCATCAGTACTGAAGTTCTTTCTAAACTTGAAATATTAATTTTTTATATGTTAATGGTTAATTAGGATTCCCAGCACTTGCTTCAACAAAGAACACAGAAATGTTCTTTCCAATATAAATTGATAAACATTCTTTTTTTACTCTATTAAATCACTGCCGGTGGACTGTATTCTGAAATCCATGGATTATTTTCCATTTCTGCAACGTTTTCCCCAAAGAATGCAATACACTATTTTCAGAATTGTGTTTGGTTTCTGTACTCTCAGTTTTCAGAAAGGGCAGTCAAGAAACTTTTTCCTCCAGATTTTCAATCAATTACTAATGCTTCTGATTATATTATTGTTGTTTTAAATGTTATGCCTGCAGTCACTGTATTATGTTAATTCTGTTTTTTAATTAATTTGATTTGCATGATTCATTTTTTTATTGTTAGCCACCTTGTGCATTGTTATTTATTTATTTTTTCGTGAACAAGTAAAAATAATGGGTGGGAGACAACGATTCATGCTAATAGTTCCTCAGCCTCTCATCTTTTTCTTCTCCCTCCCTCCCTCTTTTTTTTTTTTTTTTTTGATGGGGACGCTGATTGAGAAGATAAAAGAAGTGAAAATTGCTTCTCTCCCTTCAATCTGTAAAGGCCTTCTCTGATTCCAGTTCTTTTCACAATAAAATAGGCAGTAATATTCCTGAAAGAGCCTGTGTTCTGAAGAGTTGTGCTGAATTCAACCTGTGACAGCATTTTTTTATTTCTCCATGATGTCAGAAAGAGACTGGCCCAGCCAGGGGGAGGAGTCAAGTGGGGAGTCAGTCTGGAATCATTAGGTAGGCACAAAAGGGCAAGGTTCAACCCTTGAATGCTGCTGAACCTTATCTAGTCCAGCCCAGGTGCAAACTGCTAGTCTGTGAAGATTTCTGTGAAATGGGCTTTGAACAATAAAGTAGTTAATGTTCTTTACATGTGGATCAATGTTCCCTCTAAGCTGCGCGGCCGCGCACGTGACAGGGAATCGCTGCGCAGAAGTTTCCAACTGCCTGCCGCACAGTGATTTTCCATGTCAGAGGGAACATTGCTGCGCGGCCGCGCACGTGACAGGGAATCGCCGCGCAGCAGTTTCCAACTGCCGCGCAGCAATTTTCCATGTCAGAGGGAACATTGATGTGGATCTGGTTGTTCACACCTGACCATTCTGAATGCCCAGTTTCTCTTAACTGGACATTCAAATCAAAAGAAAAGAACCAGAGACACACCACAACCACCATTTCTTCTTTAATTTTCCACGGGAGAATGTTAGATTGTTTCTTTTACAAAACATTGAAAGTTACAAAACCTGACACTCAGTTACTGCCAGTTTTTCCTGTGCATCTGTAACTGTGCAGTTTCATTTCTAAAAACATCTAACTTAATATGTTAATGCCATCAGCTGATAAATAGAATGATGATAAATCATAATGATAAAATATTAGGACTGTCATGAACTCTTGAGAGGTGCCTCAGCCGCCTCATCTATGCTCTTGTAGTAACTCATGGATGATAATGAAGTCCTCCAAAAATTGGAATTAAAGAGCTATATTAAAAGGATGGAGGGAGGATAGAGGGGAAGAGAAGGTAGTAGCTAATACAACTTACATATTTATTATCTGTAATGTAGGATTTCTAGCTATATCAATCAAATTTAGACTTTGCAGTGCCAAGTTCTTTTACTGTCATAGAGTAAGATACAATTCCTTTCCATCTTCCCAGAAGGCTTATAAATCTTACTTTGTCTCAGCCAACTTTCTGTAGTGGCTTACATTTCTTTTTGTCTTCATATGAATGCTTCCTGACAGATATGCGTATGATTTTTCCCCCCGTCCTTTTCCATTTAAAAATAATTATTTAAATAACATGCAAAGTAGTGTAAGTTCTATCTTATATCCCTCCAGGACTACTGATGAAATCCTATTTTATTACAGTCTGTTAGTCTCAGGGTATTAAGAAAAAAAATTGGTATGAAGAAAAAAGAAATGAAAAGAAGTAAAAAAAAAAAGAGGATGAAAAGAAAAATCAACTTGTGGATTTGATTGCCCATGACGTTTTGCTCAAAATCAATCACTGTCAGCTTGGGTTAGACTGATTTACTATGAGGCTGCTATACAAAAGATTTCCCACAAATGGCAAGACTCAGAGCTGTTTCCACTGCATTGAGCATAATGATGGATTTATCACTGCAATCAAGGTGGGTAAAGCAGCTTGCTCCCTAAAGTGGTATGCCAGCAAATTCATCACAACATTCCCAAAATTATAGAAGCACTTAGTTTATCTAGTCTCACATAACAGGGGCAAACTAGGGTTCTCAAATCCTCTTCAGAGAAGTTTAGGAACATTTTATTTCACTTCATCCATATCCTTTCCCTTCCCCAACAGAAAGTTAGATAGAGGATGCATAGAAAAATCCATGAAGTTTTTTTCTTTTCTTTTCTGGGCAGGTTAAGAAGACACTGGCTGGGTCTCAAATCAAGAGAGATATTCTAGGCATTACAAGAATTAGCCAGTTGGATAAAGGTAAAGGTAAAGGTTCCCCTCGCACATATGTGCTAGTCGTTCCTGACTCTAGGGGGCGGTGCTCATCTCCATTACAAAGCTGAAGAGGCAGCGCTGTCCGAAGACGTCTCTGTGGTCATGTGGCCGGCATGACTAAACGCCAAAGGCGCACAAAACGCTGTTACCTTCCCACCAAAGGTGGTCCCTATTTTTATACTTGCATTTTTTATGTGCTTTTGAACTGCTAGGTTGGCAGAAGCTTGGACAAGTAACGGGAGCTCACTCCGTTACGCGGCACTAGGGATTCAAACCGCTGAACTGCCAACCTTTCTGATCGACAAGCTCAGCATCTTAGCCACTGAGCCACTGCGTCCCTTGTTGGATACAGAGTCATACATTTGTAGAGAGTCATGGAGATGGACTTGAGGGAAATACTCTGGTACAAAAATAAAGAGGACAGAAGAATTCCTTGGGGAACGAGATAGCATTAGGAAGAAATTCAGGTTGGATCCCCTCTCCAGAGATCCTCCAAGAAGGGAGGAGAGGGGGAAATAAGTCCTGAAGGTTGCTGTTAATATAGACTTAGTTCTAGTGTTGTGGAGTCTGTTTTCTGATCTGGACAATCTTAAACAACTGATAATATTCAAGTTATTAGATAGACAACTTGCAGTCTTCCACGTAATTTTAAAATCCTTCTACTAGTAAGCAATCCAGGCTTCTAGCAAGACTATGTGTCTTTCTCTGCTGCATGGGGAAAGAGATGGATAGTTGGAGAAAGAAAAGACAGCAGAATAAAGAAAATATTTGGTTCAAACCCGTTTGGGCTCTGATATATTCCTTGGCTTGCTTAAACTCGACCCATGATTACATGCAACAGTAGTGATGACTTACTGTTTATTATTAAACAAATTTATATAGCCACTCAAGTCACACACAGTGACTCCAGGTGACTTCCTATGGATGTGACCTTCTTGATAGTAGCAAAGTTGTTTGCCTTGTTTTAGGCTGATTCAGCCCAGCCTATTATTACCATTGAAGGAGATAGATAGATAGATAGATAGATAGATAGATAGATAGATAGATAGATAGATAGATAGATAGATAGATAGATAGATAGAGTCAGAGTAATGATGATTTAATAGCTGACCAGCTGATGTAAGGCTGTAAACTGAAATGCTGATGCAATGAGGATGAGTCAGCAGGGTTACTGCCGCTTTAAGAAGCTATCTATATAAAGGAGGCCATGAGAGGGCATATCTCCCTCTCCTCGTGTATCACTCTCCTCGTCGTGTTCTATCTGCATTGTAGTTCTCCATGACGAGTTGAAGATTGCTTGCTTGCCTGATGTGTGCCTACCACGTGTCTTGTATATAAACCACTGTTTGTAAGACAAACCTCTGTGTACTGTATTTTGCTCCTGGGTTGTCTCAAAATAGTAGTTACGCTGTGCACACTCTGACAGATAGATAGATAGATAGATGGATGGATAGATAGATAGATAGATAGATAGATAGATAGATAGATAGATAGATAGATAGATAGATAGATAGATAGATAGATAGATAGATAGATAGATAGATAGATAAAGTTAGACAGACAGATGGTAGATAGATACATACTGTAGATAGATGATAGATAGATAGATAGATAGATAGATAGATAGATAGATAGATAGATAAAGTTAGACAGACAGACAGACAGATAGATATAGACAAACAGACAGACAGACAGACACCACTCTGTCTCCCAACATTACTGTGATACTGCTTAAGTGACTAAGCTTTAAAAGAAACTGGTGCAATAGTTCAATGTGGGGAAGACAATATAGGCAGTCCTCACTGATTGCAATTGGCAACTCCATCACTAAGCAATATTCTCATAAAGTGGAAAATCATGTGATTTACAGTAGGATGGCAGTGTGTCAATTCCAGCTGTAGTTATTAAGTCATTAAGCAAAGACCACGGGTCATTAAGCACAATATCACATGATTGTAACTTGCAACTTTCTCCTTGATTTTGCTTGATGGAAGCTGGCAGCGAAGGTTGCAAATGGCAGTCATGTGACCATGGGGCATTGCGGCTGTCATAAATGTGTTTGGGTTGCCAAGTGCCCGAATCATGACTGTGGGAATGCTGCAATGGCCCCAATGCCAAGGATCAGTGGTAAGTCACATTATGCAGTGATGTCATAACTTGGAATGGTCTCTCAACAACTGGTCACTAAGCGCGGATTACCTGTAACAGTTTTCTTAAAGTTGGGGATTGTGATTAAATTGGAATCCAAAACTTCTCAATTCAGATTCTTAACCACTATGCTGTATGGGCTATCTGTAACATGTCAGCCAAAAGGTTTAGTCCAATTGGGTCATCATGCTTATTATTCAGCTTTTTATTATGAAGTGAAGCAATTGCCTAATTTTTACAATAGGTATAATCATGATTCAATCCTAATCAACTTTTTTTTTTTTTTTGCAAAGTAGGGGAAAAGCCATTGCTCGATAACACGTAGAAAGTTGCTGAACCTGAAGACTTCATTTTGTTTAAATTTGGATGTGCTGAAAATAAGAAAATGGGCAATGTCCTTGAGAACACAGGATATATCTTTTTTTACCGTGTTCGCTTTTTCATTCTAAATATCCTTTACCGATTCAATCAAAAGACGGCTGTAACATGGAGAGTAGCTGGTCCCAAGTCAATTAAAAGTTAAGTGAAGAGCAGCATCAGTCTTTTTGTGATTATTTCAGCTGGCAAACTTTAATTGAAGGTGACATCCGGAATCATGCAGTTTTCCCACCACCATCACCACTTACTCACTAATGAACCCCAGAAGAATTGAGGAGATCAAATAACGGAACATATCGCTCTTTTCTCCAAAAGATGAGTTCTACATTTGAAAGATGATGGAAGTGTCAAGGCCAGTGTGTTAGGCATAGCCTCATCTTGTTTTTGTTCTCCAGGTCCAATAATGCTGATAAGTAACTAATTCACCTTACGTTGTTTATGGAAGATGTAAATGCCATCCTGAACGCTGAGCAACCAATATTGTTGTATATAGGTAGTCCACGCCTTACGACCATAATTGAGCCTGGAATTATGGTCCTAAATTGTGTCAGTTGTTAAGTAAGTCATCACATGACCACGTCCAATTTTCTGACCTTTTTTTTGGGTGGTCATTTAGCGAACATGGCATTTGTAAAGTGAATCTTAGTCGTTGTTAAGGGAATGCTGCAGTTATTAAGCAAATTCATTGTCCACAATGGGTGGTGGTGTGATTATTTTTTTTTGGCAGAAATAGTCAAAAACATTATAAATTGTGGTCATAAAACTACAGGATGCTGCAAAGAGCCATGAATTTAGTCTGGTTGCCAAGTGCCCAAAATGCGATCATGTGACCACAGGGGTGGGAGAGGTAACCGTCAGAACTTCGAATCCTGGGTCATAAATATTCCTGGAGAAGTTGTCATAACTCTGAACAGTTGCTGAGCAACCACTCATAAGTTGAGGATCACTTGTACTGGGATTTAGAAATTAAGTGTAATATAGGCAGCATCTAGCCAACATTGTCTAATTCCAAAATATCAGAGTTTTGAGAACAGGGTAGAACCAGATTAATATGTGGACTGCTGGGAGATCCTAAAATTCCAGGTTAAACCCAAAAGTTGAAGAAACATCAAACCACTTCCATATTACAGCAAAGAAAATATAGATGTATCCAGTGGTGGGATTCAGCCAGTTCGCATCACCTCGGGAGAACCGGTTGTTAACTTTCTGAGCAGTTTGGCGAACTGGTTGTTGGAAGAAATCATTAGGGCAGAGAACCGGTTGTTAAATTATTTGAATCCCACCACTGGTTGTATCAGTTTATCAGCAATAAAAACCTTTAGTTTCTAAACTTTAGTATATTCTACCTATGAATATCTGTATACAAGAAAGAAAGATACCTCTAAGCATTTTCAATTTAGTGTATACATTGCACCATGCCATGGTTAGATAGGGAATAATTAATCTCTTTCTTGTTCTGTCTCTTCTTCACCTTCTGTGTCTCTCTTTATTGTAGCCTTTTATTTTTTTAAAAAGACTAATTTAAATTAAAAAAAAACAGAACATTGTCTGAAAGAGTTATATTATTTTTGTTTATGGATACAAAGGTGGAACACTTGGTGTACCTACGAAGGAGCAAAACTGAGCACAACAATCAAATGTTGTGTGTGGCAGGAGAGAAAAAAAAACGTGTTCTGTTTCTTTTTATTTTTTCTCATGTCAGTTTTCTCCTCCACGTCCTAACACTGAGCTGAATTTTTATGAAACTGTAATTGATTTAATGGGTAGATTTTTGCCAGGAGGATTTCACAGAAGAATAACAACAGATTAATACTTCCCCCCCCCTTTATTTTTTCAACAGTATGGGGAAAGTTAAGATACCTGAGGAAATATTGAAAGCTAGGAAATTTTCATTAACCCTGCTTCCCTAGCATCTACTCTATATTAGATCTGATGCTGCTTTCTTTTATATAGTCTAAAATGAAACCCTTTGCTGACACATAAAAATAACAGAATGGAAGGTACTTTGAAGGTCAACTACTCCTACTCAAGCAGGAGATCCTATACCATTCCAGATAAGTCCCACGTTTTTCAGAGTTCAGGAATTTCTGGAAAATATTTGCATCAGTATCCTGAAAAGATACCTTTCTCTCAAAGAATTATCCGAATCTGTTTGAGAGGGATGGAGCAGGCCTTGGGAGCAGGGGTGGTATTCACTTACCTTCCCTACCGGTTCGCAAATGTGAGCGTGCGCATGAAAACAGCCTTCTGCGCATGCACACAGCCTCAAAAACGTGGATAAATGTGACGTGCTTACATCCGGGTGAGTGGGCAGGGCCACCCGCAGTCAGCACTACCGGTTCGCCCGATCCAGATAGAACCGGCTGAATACCACCACTGCTTGGGTGGCATGGAAGGTAGATGGGAGTACGAATAAAGGAGAGCAAGGAAGACTGCCATTGAGTCTATTTGAAAGGGTTGTGCTTATTACATACAGGTAGTCCTCAACTTACAACAGTTCATTTAGTGACCAAGGTTACAACGGCACTGAAAAAAATGGCTTTGACTGTTTTTCACACTTACAACCATTGCAGCATCCCCATGGTCACATGATCATAAATTCAGACCCTTGGCAACTGACTCATATTTGTGAAGGTTCCAGTGTCCCAGGATCATGGGATGGCCTTTTGCGACCTTCTGACAAGTAAAGTCAATGGGGAAGCCAGACTCAGTTAACAACCGTCTTACTAACTTAACAACTGCAGTAATTCATTTAACAACTGTAACAAGGAAGGTCGTAAAATGGGGCCAAACTCACTTAACAAATGTTTTGCTTAATGACAGAAATTTTGGGCTCAATTGTGGTTGTAAGTTGAGGACTACCTGCAAATGCTTTTTGGGACTCACACACTTGAACCCAGGGGCATCTTTCTGAATTCCCATGATTGTGAGGCAGGTCTTGGAAAGTCCTGGGGCTCTGTGCTCCATGTGATAAAGTAATAATTTTCAATTGTCTTAACTCTTCTGTAGTAAGGAGCACTAGACAGCCAAGTTCAGGGTTTGCATTCTCAAAATTTGTCTTCTAAAAGGGAGAGTAGAGTAGAGTAGAGTAGAGTAGAGTAGAGTAGAGTAGAGTAGAGTAGAGTAGAGGAGTAGAGTAGAGTGGAATAACTTTATTGTCACTTTGAATGTACACTAATTGGCATAATATATAAAAGAAATTTCATTGCATACAGCTTTCAAAGAGTCACCACCTCCAATATACACTACATAAACATGACAAAATAAATAAATAAATACAAAATTATGCATATGCTATATGACACAAACTAAGGTGTTACACTTTTTGAACCTCCATGTTGCTTTTTCAGCAGAGAGACTCAAAAACTTGGATTATAACATTGCTACTCTGATGAATGGATGCCCTGCTGAGCTGAATACTTGATAGTATCCAACATATTGCTTTCATTCTCTGAGATAGGGTGACCGGGTGCAAAAAGAAGTCTAGCTTTCTGTATTTTTGATAGCTGTGGAGAATGAGAGCTTCAGAAGATATTGCTTGTCTTGCAACACTGCTAAAATCCCCTTGTCCATACAACTGAGGGCTTTGTCCTCTTTTATTCCATCTCTTTGCCATTATTGTATTTCAGCTACTGAGATCTTGGAATTAACATTTTCTCCAATACTGAAAAGATTGTGAGAGTTTATCCCCCATTTGTCTCCATATAACTATTTTCTAAACAATGTCCTTTATTTCTTTTCTCAAAGATTGCACAAAAGATGGGCAGACCTAATCCAGATTATTATTATTTTTACTGTTAAAGAGTATTTTTTCTTACATTATAGTTATTATTATTCAGCTTATCCTTTGGCAGAGTTTTGTCTGGTGCACCTTCACCTTTTTGATCCTTTTCAAGACATAAAAAACAAAACAAAGCCCCAGGCACCAAGCAGAAAGACATTTGGCTCAATATAGGGTCTTAAACTCTCATTCTATCTTGCCTAATGTATGCAAAGTCAGGAACTTCATTTCATATGAAATGACTAGATGTAGTAATCTTCTCGCTGGTGCCCTGACTTGCTAAACATCATAAATCACAGCACTGGGTCCCTGTAAACAGCTGCTCATGTCAACCGAATAAACTAGAATGTCAGACAGTGGCTGTTAGGATGTTAACACTATGTTTAGAGTTTATGCATATTCAGGAAACTTGCTCTGTTTGTAGTTCCCAGTGAACATGATTCAGCTGTTCACTGATCATGCGAAGAAGATAGATAGACAGACAGACAGGATCTGGATCAGTAGAGAGGTTGTACACAGTGGAATATCAACTAGACATTTCATCCCATTACATAGCTAAGCGGATCAGAATAACAGGCATGGCCATGGTAGGCAGGCATTGCTATTGATGCAGAAACAAATTTTGCTACTTCTTGGAGCAAGGGATGTCAATAGAGCAAATTACTCTTACAATGAGATTTATGTCCAGTTTACTGAGTATGGACTAAAAAGCTTGCTCTGCAGAATCATATTGTCAGGTCCAAAAAGGGGCACAAAGGATCATTGGCTCTTGTGCTGTTTTCGGTAGTGCTTTTCAGTGATGCATAAATTGTTCCAAATGTTGAAGCAAAGGAGGTATAATTGCCATACACATCGCTGGATGCCTGGGCTGGTGGGCTTGAGTACCATGCTCCCCTCAATTTACCACATTAGCTGTCTTCTAACTGCAAAATGCTAACACTTGAGGGCATCTAAATGAATGTTTATCTCTTTTTTTTTCTGCAAATATTAAGTGGAGAGGAAGCTTCCCTCCCTCCCTGCAAATCAACTTCTTTTGATTTCAATGTGTGAAGATTTGACTTGTAAATAGTCTCCCAAAAGCTATTTCCCCAAATCCTTTACATATTTTAATTAAGTTTTAAATTAGCCTGTGATAATGTACCTGACTTCACGAAATTTAAAAGCAATCCTCCCCTCTTTTCCCTTTGATTTAGATTTTCCCTCCTTCATCAATTGTTGCTCCTGCTGGGAAACATCATAAAAATAGATATTCAAATAGGGTTTTCTTTCAGTTTGTCCCGAAAATGGTAGCTTGTCAGCTTTAGAAGATGCACAAAAATGAGGACTCCTCTTCTGTTGTCCTCCAGATATGTTTAGAATGCAACTTTGTGCTACCCTAGCTGAGAAGAAGCTGCAATCAGGACATCTGGTGGGTACCAAGATGAGGGAAATGTACATGTTAAGGATGCCATTTGTTACCAACATGCTAAAGTTTCTGGAAATTGTGCGCTGTAAGCTAGGGATGGGCAGCTTTGTGAAGACCAGAGAGGGTCTTCACAAAGCTGGGGGGGGGATATGGGGGTGAGGAGGGGAAGGACAGTATCTCTATTGATGGGGTGAAAAATAAGTAACCAAGAGGTTTTTCATATGTATATATTGTCTAGATGTTCTGGAAGGCCTGCTTTTCTTTCTGAACTATGTTAAGTCAATTTCAGGTCTTAGAATATAGCCTTTGTGTATTTTCCACTAAAATTGATGGAAACAAGGCCACTAGTCTCTGGGATTTATGGTCACAAGCTGCCCTGCATTTGTAGATCTCAGACTCTTTTCCACTCCTTTGACATAATCTTGAATCTGAAGCATGCTGAGAACTGTTGGTTAAATGCAAGTTTAGCTATGAACTTCCGGTGCTGATTTTGAATGATTGAAACAGAAGTGGCAGCTACTCATTACGAAAGCAGAAAATACCTCTTTCCACATCTTACCTTGCAAACTGAGTGGGAGAGTCTATTGCTTAATTGGGCATTAGTTTTTCATTCTGCATGAGTTCTAATAGGCATCCTTCCAAATTTGGAGTAACTTTAAATAATCCAGTCGGTGATTGGATTCAACAGTCTTGGTGGCAGAAAATTAATCATCTGGCAAGAGGTTTATGAAGTAGTTAATACGCCGCATCGGGGCAGTGCTGAACCTTTTCAGGATTTTCCTCTGCTTCTAGACCCCACCAAAAGGGATGAGGATTAGAAAGAAGCTAGTCTGGGGGGGGGGGGGAAAGAATCCCAAGGGTGACTTCCTGAGGGATGCTCACCAAAATAATCTTAAAGCCGGATTGATTTAATGATGTATTGCACAAAAGTGCCAGAAGTGAAAGGATTCCTGAAGCTGTTTAACACGCAGCCTGCTGAAATGTTCCTGAGAGCATTGAAATGTTCCTCATCACAGAGCAGAAGCCATCGCTCAGTGGACTGAATTGCAGCACCTTCAAACTGGGTAGAGTGAATACAGTATGAATGCTATACTCACTGGGGAACCCTGCATAGATTTACACCGATTGTTGCCTTTACATTATTGTACCATCACAAAGGTCCAGCAAAGCAATTCAACCCGTATTCAGAAAAGCATCCTATTTAGAGTAATATCAACTTAAGCAACATGTTTGAAACACTGATATCCATAGTCTTTCTACCTACCTCCTTATCTTGTATGGAAGACCAAATATTTTGTGAATATTGACAGCCACGTATCAAAGTAATGTGTTGAGGGAAAGGGAAAAAAAATGCTCCAAGACAGTTGGGAAGAAAAAGAACTGAGTAGTTTCCTTCCAAATAAGGACACACACTGAAAACATCTCATTTCAACCAATCCACTAAGAACACAATAATTTCCCAGCAAATGTTGGCAAATTATTTATCACAATTAGGGGATTACTCACATTACTACATTTTTTTTTTGTACATGGAATATAGAGTTCCAGCCCACTCTATATTTGTCTGTGAATAGCCTGGGAATTATGGAGTTGGAAGGGAGCACAGTGACCAAAGAGACAGGGGGCAGCTGTGATGGAAGACAGAAGCAGACATGAACGCCAGATACAAGTATATCTTTGCCAGGCATCTTCAATGTGGCACTCTACTGAAGTGTGGTCTTCCTGCATTCTCAACAGTGGACAGGCTGGGAGTTATGAGCTGGATGTCTAGATACCTGAAGAAGGGTGACTGGTTGGGGAAGCCTTCCATTAACCTACAATTTGTAGATCACCTAACAATACCCAAGCTTTGTTCTTTCACCTTGGCAGCAGGCACACAATTACAGAGAAAAGGAAGCAAACATTGAGTGCAGCAAGACACCAGAATGGAACAACTCACTGCGGGACAACTCTCTGCAGCCAACTCACCACAGGACAACTCGCCACGGAACAATTCAACAATTCAATTTAATTATTTGGAAGAATTAAAAAATATTTTAATTTTTGTCATTCACATTTCATTTTATCCCTCCTTTTGCATCCTTTCTTTAATGATTTTATTCCACCATTTCTTCGACATTAGTGTAGCTTTTGTCCTGCGGCAAGTTTGTCCCACGGAGAGTTGGCCGTGGTGAGTTATCTATGAGTGAGTTGGCTGCAGCGAGTTGGTTGTGGCAAGTTGGCCATGGCGAGTTGGCCACAGCGAGTTCTCCTAGACCTGCAAGAAAGTCATCTTCACTGGAGGAACATTGGTGGCAGGATCGTCTGCAGAGTGTGGTCAAAGACGGAAACCACAATGTTGCAATTGAAGTTCCACCATTTTTTTTAATGTTGATCACTTATAGATAGATACATAGAATTCTTTATTGGCCAAGTGTGATTGGACACACAAGGCATTTGTCTTTGGTGTATATGCTCTCAGTGTACACGAGGAGAATAAAAATACATTCATCAAGAATAAAAAGATACAACACTTAGTGATAGTCAAGGTTACTAATAAGCTATCAAATCGTACTAGGAAACAAATAAAAACAATATAATTGTAAAGATACAAGCAACATGGTTATAGCCATAAGTGAGAAGAGATAGGTACTAGGAAAGATGAGAAGAATAATAGTAATACAGTCTTAATAAATAATTTGACAGTGTTGTGGGAATTAGTTGTTTAGCAGAGTGATGGCATTCGGGGAAAAACTGTCCTTGTGTCTAGTTGTTCTGGTGTGCAGTGCCCTATAGCATCTTTTTGAGGGTAGAAGTTGAAACAATTTATGTCCAGGATGTGAGGGGTCTGTAGATATTTCCACAGCCCTCTTTTTGACTCGTGCAGCATACAGATCCTCAATGGAAGGCAGGTTGGTAGCAATTGTTTTTTCTGCAGTTCTAATTATCCGTTGAAGTCTGTGTTTGTCTTGTTTGGTTGCAGAGCCAAACCAGACAGTTATGGAGGTGCAGATGACAGACTCAATAATTCCTGTGTAGAACTGTATCAGCAGCTCCTTGGGCAGTTTGAGCTTTCTGAGTTTGCGCAGAAAGAACATTCCTTGTTGAGCTTTTTTGATGATGTTTTTGATGTTAGGTGTCCATTTTAAGTCTTGAGATATGATAGAACCTAGAAACCTGAAGGAATCTACTCATGTGGTGCACATAAAAACAGGCCAAACTTCAATCGCATCATCATGGCTGCCATCTTGCCATTTTTAATTATGTCCCACAGACAGACCTTCTGCCTCCCCAAAAAGATTGTTACAAAAAGACTCCATTCAGACTCATCACGCAAGGAAATGCTGACACTCTTCCTGTAGAAATAATAGCAATTCAGATCCAACTTGCCCAGAAGTGCAGAGCTGAAGAGGAACTTAGGACAGATGGATTGATTTGTATCCATGTGTGCATTATGTTTTGATCTGTTTTTAACTGCCTTGAGGGTTATTTTGCCTGAAAGGCTCCAAGTAAATGTCAGTATTAGACAAATTTGGCTATTCATAGATAATTAAGGTTTCCCGGGCGCTAAGTGTGTATGCCAGGTGTATTTTCCAGAGGGTGATGTATAAGAATGCAAGATGAGCCCCAGTATGTATCTACGGAACACACACACTTATGGTCAGACAGTTTCCTCCTAGTAGACAGACAATTGAATACTAACAATTATACTTAAGGGACCTGTAACTCCTGAGCTTTTTGATGTTGTCCGGGCTTGCCAACCTTTGCAAGTGAATGTCAATGGCCTGGTTTTATTTTTATTTTTTAAAGTGCACATGGCACCCTCTCTCAAAGGCATGTGCACTTAATGCAGTTGCATCAAGGACCCCATCTTGCTTAGAAAGCCATTTGCTAATCCACAGTATCCACTTGAGAAGCTTATTAGAATTGATTTTGCTACTGACATTTGCGCAAGTGTTCTATTCCTGGCAAGCTTTGATAATACATTACACTAAACCAGGGACCAGACCAGGAATGTAACTGGCGAGAATCTATTCTAGCATGTCCTGATCATCCTGATGATGAGAAATGTCTCTTCATTCTGAGGTCATCTCTGCAATAGAGAGATTTAAGTTCAAGAGCAAAAATCATACAGTATGCTTAAAAAAGACAGTGATGTTTCCATCTCAGTAATATCTGTAGCCACTGAATAGGGATCGACTCCTCTGTATTAAGCCGCAGGAAAAATTGGCTTTAAATGAAGTTGTCTTTTCCAAATATTTGTAATGGGAAATGTTTCATGAGACCAGGGAATGCCAAATCTTTACTAAATCTGTTCTCTTCGCCTTTGGATAAAATGTTTACTCATAACTGGCTATTTTTTTTTTTTTGTATATTGAAAATGATGATCGGGGGCAGAAAGCGGGTAGGGGCTTCAAAATTTTCTAAGGATAAATACCTTCTTCATCATATGGACTCCCTGTGATTCCCATTGGTTCCTTCCAGGATTTTTTTTTATTTTTTTTACAATTTTCTGGTTGTCTCTCATCCAAGTACTAACCAGGTTTAACTTCCAAGCCCAGGAAGAATCAATCCAGTGCTATCACCTGCTGCTAACCCAACTTTACCAACCTCTCTCTAGTAATTATTTGATAATATATGTTATCAATTAAGTCCTTATAGTTAATTAATAACTTCCAACATGTAATAATGTATATATGAGATACATCCAAACAAAATGAACATGGAGATTTAGCTTAGTTGCAAGTGTTTAAATCTTGCTGTATTAGAACCACCACTGAAAAAGAGCTGTATGTTGGGCCTGAAAAAGTCTCCACATATGTTTTTGCTATTGAATGTGTTTTCATTTTGCAAATAAGGATTTCAATTATTTATAAACTGGCTTCTGATGAAAGTCAATGCTTGGGCTAAAATATAGAAAACATTGCCAGAAAAACATGTCCCTCCTGCTTTACCTCCCTCCCCCTCCTCTCTCTCTCTCTCTCTCTCTCTCTCTCTCTCTCTCTCTCTCTCTCTCTCTCTCTCTCTCTCTCTCTCTCTCTCTCTCTCTCTGATTTCAAGGGAAAAAAAACCAGAAACAACATATTACACACACAGAGACACAAGCTCAGTTCTCAAACAAAGCATTAAACCTTGTCCACATGGAATAATATTGATCATCCTTTCCATTATGTCTATAAAGAGCCAGTTCATAAGCACAAAGTAACCATCTGTCATCAGTCCAAGACTGTCTATCCAGAGTAGCACAATCTTTCCATCATAAAATAATATTTCCTTCACCATGCTGAGAACTTCTTCATATATTGATGAATTTCGACTTTTTAATATATAATTTAAAACAGTATTCACATCTTTAAACCATATCATTCTTTCCAAACCATTTGAAAATGTTATGAATATTAAAACTAAAATGAGGCTTTAATGGTACAAGTTCATATTATAAGTGTGCCATCTATCATTTGGCGCTTCCAGTACAATAAAGTTTACAGACAACCCTTTTCAATGTTATTTGAGATGTCCAATAATCATGAACAATAAAAATAAACTTAATATACTTTAAGACTCTTAACCATTTATTTATTAATGTTAATATATATAATTAATATATATATGATGAATATATCATTATAGCAATAGCAATAGCAGTTAGACTTATATACCGCTTCATAGTGCTTTACAGCCCTCTCTAAGCGGTTTACAGAGTTAGCATATTGCCCCCCAACAATCTGGGTCCTCATTTTACCCACCTCAGAAGGATGGAAGGCTGAGTCAACCTTGAGCCGGTGAGATTTGAACCGCCGAACTGCAGCTAGCAGTCAGCTGCAGTAGCCTCCAGTCTAACCTAAAACCTTGATATTTCTCCCATTCAAGAACTAATCAGGCCTGACCCTGCTTAGCTTCTGGGCTTAGGCAAAGGTGACCTGGTGCTGCACCTGAGGCTCCCAGGATATTACATACAGATAAGAGATACAAACTCAGTACAAACTTCATTATAGCAATAGCAATAGCAGTTAGACTTATATACCGCTTCATAGTGCTTTACAGCCCTCTCTAAGCGGTTTACAGAGTTAGCATATTGCCCCCCAACAATCTGGGTCCTCATTTTACCCACCTCAGAAGGATGGAAGGCTGAGTCAACCTTGAGCCGGTGAGATTTGAACCGCCGAACTGCAGCTAGCAGTCAGCTGCAGTAGCCTGCAGTGCTGCACTCTAACCACTGCGCCACCTCGGCTCTTATCATATAATGATTATCATTATCATCATTTTTAGCCATTGTCTATTCACTGCAGGATGAAGGCCATACACATATGTATGTGTGTGTCTGTGTGTCTGTGTGCCTGTGTGATTTTGAACATGAATAAAAGTAACATGAGAAAATATAAAAGAGAAAATTAAAAAAAAGAAAAATAGATAAAAGAAAAAAGAAAGTTCAGGAAAGAAAAAAGAAAAAGGGATGCTTCTCTCATTAGTCTCATTCAACACATTATACAATTTCTGCTCATTAATGATAGTCCTTTGACTTTTTGCTTAGACTCCGCCCCAGTCATTTCTTTTGAAAACCCAAACAGTTCTCTTTCCCATGAAGGTGTGCAGTACTTATTTATTTAATTTGTTTAATTAATTCAAGAATTTAAAATAAATAAAAATCCAAATTCATCCATTCATCCTTTATCCATTTCAAATTTTCATAGTTCAAACCAGGGGTGGGTTCCAACTTACCTTGCTGCCGGTTCGCTCACTCCCGTGCCGTGTGGGCGTGTCTTGTGGGCGTGCACGCGCTTCATGTGCGTACGCATGCGCAGTAACAAAAAATCCAGAAAAAAAACAAAGCCAAAAAAAAGATGGCGACTGCATGCACAGTGCTGGAAGTCGGCTTCTGCACATGCTCAGAAGGAAAAAATAAATAAAAAATATTCAAAAAAAATATCAAAAAAATTTTAAAAAAAAGATGGTGGCCCCCACGGACCGGCACCGACCGATCCGGTTCAGTGACATCATCATGACATCACCAGAAGGCCGCTACCGGTTCAGGAGAACCAGTCTGAACCGGGAGGAACCCACCCCTGGTTCAAACTCTTAGCAAGCTTTTTGCTATCGATTATTTTAAAATTCTTGAACTTATTTCTTTTTTCCTTTATTCATGCCCCATGTTGTAGGAATACTCACCAGGAGATCTAATTGCTCTGCTGTTCCAAAGATCTCTGTGGTTTTAAATAATTATAACAGAAATTTGTTTTTAAAAGTTTTAGGAGTTAGGTCAGGCCCAGTGTCTATGACAGGCTGTGCTGAAGTGGCAAATGCAATCTGTCTTCCTTGGTTTCTCCTCCTTTCATTTACAATTCATCTGCAGGGTTTTTGTAGGTTTCCTTGTGGGGCTTTTGTAGGCTTCCTTGTGCCTTCTGAAGCAGACATGGATAATCTCTTTGACTTCTCCTTATCCAGAGATGCTCTGATGATCCATGTTCTTTGCCTGATTGCAGTTCTCCACCTCAGTGTTTATTTATTTATTTATTAGTTTGTCAAACATGTACAAGATAGCAGGTATGAATATGAACATGGACATGAACGAAGGAAAAGAATACAAATAAATGGGGACAGTAGGACAGGGATGGTAGGCACGCTGGTGTGCTTATGCACGCCCCCTTTAGGGACCTCTTAGGAATGAGGTGAGGTCCACGGTAGACAGTTTGAGGTTGAAGCTGTGAGGGTTTGAGGATGTAACAACGGAGTCGGGCAGAGCATTCCAGGCATTGACCACTCTGTTGCTGAAGTCGTATTTTCTGCAATCGAGTTTGGAGCGGTTTACCTTGAGTTTGTATCGATTGTTTGCCCATGTATTATTGAGGTTGA
Source organism: Thermophis baileyi (assembly GCA_003457575.1). Classification (NCBI taxonomy): domain Eukaryota; kingdom Metazoa; phylum Chordata; class Lepidosauria; order Squamata; family Dipsadidae; genus Thermophis; species Thermophis baileyi. Next base: position 708,706 of record QLTV01000974.1, on the reverse strand, counting down.
AGCTGAAGAAGTCGTTGACAGGTGAGACGTGTGTTGATCCCACTCTTTAAGGATGCATCAGTTAGCCATTTTCTCATGTGTGAACACCTTAATTAAGCTTCTGATCTTGAAAAATGAAGCAAAATCTCAGAAACCAGAAAATGGTGGTACTAAGAATGTTGGTACTTATATTCAAGAAGAACGTGGGCTGTGTGTGCGCATGCTCACATGTGCCATGTCCCACTATTAGTATGTATCAACCAGCTAGAAACATAACGGCCATTATTTAAAGGAAACTTTAAAAAGTCCAATCAATCCTCTTGTGGCTCAAAATAGCCCAGGCCTTCTTTATCTATTATTCAAAAGAGATAAATTATTAGGGAGGTTTGTGCAGGTCCAGAGAACTTACGATCAAGCATTTTACAAGTGATGATGATATAGAAGATTAGCTTGAGAGAACACATTTGAATATTAATGTGCAAAGTATTTGTCAGAGCCCAGAAACAATGAAAATAATTGCTAGATATTCACTTCCATAGCCCAGTGCCAAGCTGCAGGGGATCTTGTGTCCAGAGCTTACATTTGTTTTCCATATTATCAGAGTTTTTAAAAATCAATGTCAGCTGTGATAAATATTAAAACTAAACAGACTGATTGTTTATTACTATTGCTTCTCATGCTTTTTAATGTGCAGGCTAATTAGCTTTCAATAATATGAGAAAGCCTTGAGAGGGAAAGAATCATAGAAGAGGCATTTCATTATGCCATTAAGGATCCTTAATAGCAGCCACCACTTTATTAATTCATATGTTGCCAGCCAATCACTACTGAATTTAATTCAGGCACAAGATTTATAACATGGCTGCCAAAATTGGGGAGTTAATGAATGCCCAATAAAGGGGTTTTGCACAGGGCATGGAATTAAACTGTGTTCATGGAGCCAGATCCCATGGACAAATGAGGAAGCATTTGGGATGGACTAAGAGGATGGAAAGAAGTTAAACAAAGCTCAGCTATGATTTTATTTAATTCAAGGCCTCAGAGACTTAAAATTTCAAAGTAGTTTTCAGAGCCAGAACTGGGATTCTTCACCCCACCCCATCCACAAAGCTCAGACATCTGTAAAAGAAATAGTTTTATTCTATACAGCTATGCATTATCGTAATGAGCAAAACAAATATGTTTCAGAGAAAATTTGCATTGTGCCTGTGGTAAAATGTACTGTCTATCATGTCCATTAGGTCTACTGAGAAAGTTTTTTTATGCATTCATCGATACATGAACATCTATCCATAGTACAATTTAAAAGTCACAAAGGTGGCTTTTTAAAGTGCCTTGCTTTGTCATTTTACACTCCAACATACAAATAGTTAATGTTATAACACAGCACATGTTCACAAGTTAGGCTGAAATTCTACGTAACTTGTTTACAGTTATTTCAAAATGGGGCTTACACCTCAACAGCCATTTTATATATTTATTTGATAGATTTATATCTAGGTGACCATATGCTCTTTATTATAAAGGACAGGGTTTTTTATTTCAGAAAGCTATCCTTTAGATATATTTATTTTTCATAAACTCATTTTTGTCCTTTATTTTGGTCACTTAACGTTTGTGTTACAAATGGTATCATTTAGTGCACAATCTTCCATATACATGTGAAAAATTTGGAAATTGATTTGTCTTTTTTTAAAATGAATTTATACTGTTTGATTTTAGATATTTTTATTGGAATATGCAGTTTTGTAGTTTTTTGTTTTGCTCTTGAATTTTCCTTTGTAAAGCAAAGTTATACACTTAAACACTTAAAAATGTTTTATCCTTATGCATCTCTTTCAGATTTGCCATTTTCCAGATCTGTCCTCTATTTTTTTCCAAGAAAATATGGTCTTTGCATTTACACCATACTTTTCATTCAGGAATTCAAGACTACATGGTAGCATTAAACGCAGTTGATCCATCCTCAGGCTTCCATAGCAAATACCACCTTGGATGATTTACAGCACGCGGCAGCAGTGGGAAGCTCTAATATCCAGCCCTTTCATTTGGAAAACAGCCACCCGCTCCTACTGAGATGATTTCATTTCCTAGTCTGCCATTAAAACCTGGAATGGATGACAAAAATATGAAAATAATTACTTCAAACAATTGGGATATCAAATATTAGAAACAAAGGGACAAAAATGAGATATTGGATCCTTTTTCTTTTGAACTTCACCTATACCTCACTCTGTCTGTCTCTGTCTGTCTGTCTCTCGTATGTTTTATTACTGGTGTATCACAATGTTGCTTCTACAGAGGAACATAGAGATAACTTTGATGAAGGAATGCAGGGACCATTTGCAGGAGCTGTTAAGGGAGGAAAAGTGACAATGCAGTCCTAGTAAACAGGAAAATGTGAGAAAGAAACTCAAAATTACCTCACCTTGATTCTGTTTGATATAAGAGCAGGTAAAGGGAAAGTCTGGTAAGCTTTCAAAGATCTGTTATTATGCCTTAGAGCATTCCTATAATCTTGGTGTCTATTTCCTGGCTTGGCCTACCTCAAAGTGATGAGTGATTCATGTAATAGTACATTCTCTAAAACTGTAACTGTAACTTGAAATGTAACAATTAGTTTAGATAATTTTTATATATTTGATGGCAATGTTGTAAAGTTCAAGAATTTTGGAAAAATTATAAAAGAATCAAGTAAATTTTAAAAGCTTAATTTCTTTTGCAAATTGTTACTCAAATTAAATCTTACTAAACATTATATTCCCATAATGTATACTGAATTAGATTTATACATGGTAACTGCTGGAAGGGTTTTGCATGTTTCCTATTGGAAAGCATGTGTAGTTCCATCTCCAGAAGAATGGCTAATCAAGCTTGGGGTATTTGCATCAAGGTTCAAAATAAACTGTATTTCCAAAGTAAATATGACACTGAATTTAAATCAAATTTGAAAGCATGTGCTTATATCATGTCTGAAATTTCGGTTTCTTTTAATATGAAGCCTTTAATTGAATGGATAAAAATTATTGTAATTATTAATTTCATTTTATGATTTATACTGTTGTGTTTTTGTTGAGATTCATATTTGAAGTCATTTTTAACAATGCTGTTATCACTGAAGATTAATCATCAATGATTAACAAACAATGATTTTTAAAAATGTTTTTGAAATGGTAAAACGTGTTCAATTACTTAAAACTAATCAATGAAATACTGGAAATGTTATTCTAATTCTGCGTAAATTCACTGTTTGTCCACTGTACATTTTTTTTTATTTTTTTCCCTCCTCGTGGTCTCTTTCCTTTTTGTGTGCATCTTTTTTTCTTTTTCTTAAAATGCTTAATTAGCCTTAGAATCACATTTATGTTACTCAAACATTCAAGTGAATTCTAAACCATTTGTTTAGATCTTTTTTTCTTTGTTTCAAAACAGAAGATGGAATTCATCAGTTGAGAAAATTCATATGACAAAATCTAAAAAGGAGTCCGAATCCTTACTCTTACAGTCTTAGTCTATAAACTTAAAACCCCAAACTCTTACACACTTCCAAATTGTTACTGTATCATCATATTTGAATAATATCATCTTACTCTATAAACATATAACATTCTAAACTCACTTACTAGTGAAATAACATTAGGCGTAATATAGGTTGGTCTCAATAAAGGAGAATATTTGTTGGTCTATTTATAAAACTTGAAGTATCATTAGCATCAAATGTTGTATTCTTATGCCATTGCCCCTATAATTCCATTGATACTTTCATTTCTAATTATGCAGGCAAGGTGTTCCAAAAATAAATTAAAAAGAAAATGAGAAAGAGGGATCCTTGACATCTACATCAACATAAATTTAACCAAGGGGAATGCACACATAGTTTAGGAACTGAATAAATCATGTCAATCAAAACTCTAAAACTTTGTGAAAGTCCCAAAATAAATCAACATCCACTTCAAAAACTGCCAAGAGGCTGTATGAAAGGCTTCAGCATTCAAACAAATTGTGATTGCTGGGTCTTATATATTTTGAGGTTAAGCAATAACATCAATTAAAATATTATTAGACGCTTAGCTTGGCAGCCCTCTTTCCTGAGATGGATGTAAAATAATTGGTAGAATATCTTGCAATATACAGAGTGACTCTTAAAATCTTAGCAGCTACATTTATCAAAGTAGTAAGTCTACAATTAGAAGACATACTGGAATTTTTTTCTGATGTAGGAATAACTGTGACATTTGCCTCCTTAAAAGTAAAAGATAGGGGTCCACCAATAATAAAATAAGAATCAAAACCCCAATATACTTTAAAATCCATGTAGTCAGAACAAGAAGTATTTTCCAGTTTCATTGATTTAACTGTTGAAATGAATGAATTGAAGCATTGTTAAGATGGGGTGAATATTTTGGGGATGTGTTCCTTCTGGGTAGCTGCTGTTCTTTTGATATTATACTGCTGCTATCTGTTCTTCAAAGTGAAACCGGCCATGTTGTTCTGGAATCAAATGGACTGCAAAGTTGATAAATAAAAAATGAATAAATTTAAAAGGAGAGGGGAAGGAGAAGATAAGAGAGAGGGGAAAAAGAAATAGTATAGTTAGTAAATAAATAAATAAATAATAGCTGGTACACTTTCCATCTAACTAAGATAATATAGGAGTAAATACAAATGTATAATTAAGAGCTAAAGTATAATAGCATGAATACTAAAGAACTTAATAGCAAAACATTAAAGAAAAAGAAGAGAGTGTCTTTTGTCAACAGAAGCTTAAAAATATTTTTCAGTTGCTTTGTAAATATGAAATGATTTCTGTATACTGTTTGATAATTTCAGAACTAGCCAGATACCTGATGGAGTAGTGAATATTTTTCTCTCAAGCAATATTTCCCATGTTATTAGTTTTTTTCTACGCTACCAGGTTTCTTTATTAAAATCAGGGAAAATACAAGATGATACTTTGAATTTCCCTATTTAATTATCATTGAAGAGCATGCTGTATTTAAAAGTTTATTCCTCCTAGCAAATTTAAAGAACTTTACGATAGATGACCAGAATTTATCAGATTTACAAAGAAAAATTGGAAGAAGGTGAGCTCTCTAAAAATCTAGTTTATAATCTTTCAGCATAGCCTTCCCGAATCAGAACTTTGATAAAAGAGGCTGGCTGGCATTTCTTAGCTTCGTTTGGGTTTCTAATAAAATGTCAATTAACCCTGTAAGAATGACATTCTAAAGACATCATTTTATCCTGAAGAGTCTTAACCACCTATAGTAAATTGCTTATAGATGTATCCACTGATTTTCCCATAAGCTTCCAAATGAGATATTCTATTTTCAGTCACTTCCATATTGGAACATATAGTATTAACAGTGTCTTTGAAAGTGTTTATCCCTCCTGAGATCTCAAGGAAAACTGCCATCACATCTTTTTCAGCACTGCCATCACCATTGCTTTAGTGAGCAAAGAAGAATGTAACATTTTCTTGTGTAGCATCCTAGCAGATAATGAATAAATTCTCCACAATCATCAACACCCACTGTAATCACCTGTTTCTAATTACAGTAGTAAACAATGAAGAGGATTTGAATTGCAGAGAAATGTTAGGAAGTACTAATAGCTGTCAGAATACAGTGTTGATAGTCATTTGGGCCAGAAGTCTTTTTTAAAAAAAGTATTTTGAGGCAATTTATTGTTACTTCTCTTGCTTTATAACACGGACACCACTGATTCTTCCTCTCTCTATTTTCTAGAGGCATTTCATGGAATTGTATCCATTATCAATCAGTCCTTATGGAAGGGAAATGATTACATGCCCTGGTTCTTGCTTGAATCAAAATTATTTTTTCCAGTGTATAAATCAAGTCAGCGACATTATTTTACCATAGGAATGGAGTTACACATTATAAGCATTTTTGGTTGAGGAAGCCTTCAGGCTTAATTAGAGCTTAATAACACAAAAACAGACCTTAAAAAAAAGTCATCTTCCATTTGTTTTAAAGGAGGTTAAGGGCATGCGTCACAAACTTATGTTTGGAAATGTTACACATGACAAAGGGAAAATCTCACAGAGACCTGAAATAATTAAAGGATAAAGTTTGTGCAAAAGAAATAGAAACAATAGAAATGTATGCGAAGTTGCATTGTATATTCAAATTACACACCATTGCTCCAAATGGAGGAAAAAAGCTGCTGTTCTTTTGATATTATACCACTGTTATCTGTTCTTCATAGTGAAACTGGCCATGTTGTTCTGGAATCAAATGGACTACAAAGTTGGTAAATAAAAAATAAATTAATTAAAAAGGAGATGGGAAGGAGAAGGTAAGAGAGGGGGGGGGGAGAAATAGTATAGTTAGTATGCCTAACACTAAATAAATAAATAAATAAAGCATAGCTAGTACACTTTCCATCCAACTAAGATAATATAGAAGTAGATTAGAAGAATTCTAATCTAGTGTGATTGGACACAAGTGTGTCCAATGTGTGATTGGACACACAAGGAATTTGTCTTTGGTGCATATGGTCTCAGCGTACATAAAAGAAAAGATACATTCGTCAAGAATCATAAGGTACAACACTTAATGATAGTCATAGGGTACAAATGAGCAATCAAATCATACTAGGAAACAATCAATATAAATCGTAAGGATACAAGCAACAAATTACAGTCATACAGTCATAGGTGGGAGGAGATGGGTGATAGGAACAATGAGAAGATTAATAGTAATAGTAATGCAGACTTAGTGAATAGTTTGACAGTGTTGAGGGAATTATTTGTTTAGCAGAGTGATGGCATTCAGGAAAAAGCTGTTCTTGTGTCTAGTTGTTCTGGTATGCAGTGCTCTATAGCATCGTTTTGAGGGTAGGAGTTGAAACAATTTATGTCCAGGATGCCAAGGGTCTGTGGATATTTTCACAGCCCTCTTTTTTACTCATGCAGTATACAGGTCTTCAATGGAAGGCAGGTTGGTAGTAATTGTTTTTTCTGCAGTTCTGATTATCCTCTGAAGTCTGTGTCTGTCTTGTTGGGTTGCAGAACCAAACCAGACAGTTACAGAGGTGCAGATGACAGACTCAATAATTCCTCTGTAGAACTGTATCAGCAGCTCCTTGGGCAGTTTGAGCTTCCTGAGTTGGCGCAGAAAGAACATTCTTTGTTGTGCTTTTTTGATGATGTTTTTGATGTTAGGTGTCCATTTTAAGTCTTGAGATATGATAGAACCTAGAACCTTGAAAGTCTCTACTGTTGATATTGTGTTGTCTAGTATTGTAAGAGGTGGTAGTATGGTAGGGTTTCTCCTAAAGTCTACCACCATTTCTACGGTTTTGAGTGTGTTCAGTTCCAGATTGTTCCGGTTGCACCACAAGGCGTTCAACCTCCCGTCTGTATGCAGATTCATTGTTGTCTCGAATGAGACCAATCACTGTTGTATCATCTGCAAACTTCAGTAGTTTAACAGGTGGATCATTTGAGATGCAATCATTGGTATAGAGAGAGAAGAGAAGTGGAAAGAGCACACATCCTTGGGGGGCTCCTGTGCTAATTGTACAGGTATCTGATGTGATTCTGCTTAGCTTCACCTGCTGCTTCCTGTCTGTTAGGAAGCTTATGATCCACTTACAAGTGTGTTCAGGTACCACTAGCTGGTTTAGTTTAGTTAGAAGAATGTCTGGAATGATGGTATTGAATGCTGAACTAAAGTCTACAAAGAGGACCCTTGCGTAGGTCTTTGGAGATTCAAGATGTTGTAGGATGTAGTGCAGAGCCATATTAACAGCATCATCTGTCGATCTATTTGCTTGGTATGCAAATTGCAGGGGGGTCTAACAGCGGATCAGTGATGGTTTTCAGGTGGGACATCACTAGTCTTTCAAAGGTTTTCATAACTACAGATGTTAGAGCAACTGGTCTAAATTGGAGGGAGGCAGAGGCAGATTTTTTCCCCCTTGTTTTCCTCCCCAAAAACTAAGGTGTATCTTATACTCTGGTGCATCTTATACTCCGAAAAATACGGTATATAGATTCAGGTGAAGATGGGAGCCAGTTGGTCAGCACAAGCTTTTAAACAAGAAGGAATTATCTTGTCTGGGCCTGGTGCTTTTCCTGGCTTTTGTCTGTGAAATAGATCTTGCACTTCCTTTTCTGTGATCACTAGGGGTTGTGAACCCAATGGGATGGGGTCAGTTGTAGGAGGCTTGGCTGTTGTTGGTGTGTCTGAGATGGGGGTTGTGGAGATAGGTGGCTGTAGTTTCCTTTCAAACCTGCAGTAAAATACATTCAGGTCATCTGCCAGTTGTTGATTTCCTTCAGCCTGGGAAGGAGGTTTGCCGTAACTGGTGATATTTTTAAGAGTAAATACAAATGTATAATTAAATAAATACAAATACAAATAAATAAAGTAAATACAAATGTATAATTAAGAGCCAGAGATAAAGTATAATAGTGTGAATTCTAATGAACTTAATAGCAAACATTAGAGAAAAAGAAAATAAGTTGCATTGTATATTCAAATTGTACACCATTCCTCCAAATGGAGGAAAAAAGGTTGATACTATAGACTCTCTGAAGTTAGAAGAAATGTTGAAGGTCAAGATGAACTTAAGTGGAGTTTGAGTCCTGGTGACTGGACTGATGAGAATTGAAGCCGGAATTTGCAAGCTATCTTATTAGCATAGTTGAGGATCCTCTGAGTACCACTAGACTACTTTCATTTCTAATATCTCATAATCATAGGTCAAAATGTTGGAAGACTATTAAGAGCAAAGCGAGACTGTGTGGTCTTTCCGTTGAATATTTGTTATTTTCAGGCATTAAATAAGGCCAAAGAAGCCATCAAGCAGTGGACTTTGGACACTGAGTGGCAACACAACTTAAGCCACAAAACTGTCTTAAGCAGACGCAGAAAAATCTCCCCTGCAGCTTACCAATTTTCATTTATTAATTCTAAGAACTGGTGGACATTTTCTAAAGCTTGTTTTAGTGCTTGCCCTCTGACATTTTTGAGAAAGTAGATATAATGAAATTCCAATTTTCTAGAGGTTATAACCCTGCAAAAGAAGGAGACTGAGACAATTAGACTTGACCTTTTACACCAAGAGTTTTATGCTGATTCTTGGGTAAGACTAATTCAGCCTTTGTTAACTAATGTACTAGGTCTCATAAACAAATTTTACATTGATTAGTTGATGGATGCCAGCAAGTAACTTTCCTGGTTGCAGATTTTTACTTTTAAACAATCTAAAGACTGGTGTACTACAGAGAAGATATTATAAATTGCAGTATATTACCTATGACAAAGTAGCTAATATTTTCTGAATGCTGTTATATTTTTCTTGTTTATGACCCTACTTTTGTTCTGGCCATTAAAAGTTTTATTGCAAAGTATTAAATTGTTTTTTTTTTCTAAACAGGAAAATAATTTCAGAGGTGTTCTCCTGTGTACCATTTATGGTTAGGGTGGGTTTCTGCAGATCATTGGACTAAATGCCAGATTTATATAATATGGTTCCAAAATTATCTTTATGAACAATAGTTCAGTTTTAAATGCAAATTTCTGCTAGATCTTAAAAATCTTTTTATTCATTTATTTTTATTTATTAAGAAACTTTATATGGACACACTCAACTTACTCCTGGTGATTCTGGGTGGCTTACAGAAGAAAAAGCCCAAATACAAAACCAATCCTTTTTAGACATCATCCATAAACCTAATTAATTATTTGGGTCTCTTTACTTACTAAATGCAAAAGTGATGAAAGCTTACATAGATTAAAATCTGATATTTGTCTTTTGCATTTTTTAGAACAAAGTAATTATTTAAGACATTTCTTTCTATGTTATAAAAGATATCATTTTTACCATCCATATACAAGATACAATATCTGAGTTGGCTGGCCAAAGAACTACAGCTGAAAATGTGTATACATTTTCATATTTTAATTTAACATTATTTGTTTGATATTTACAATGAACATACACTCCCCTTTCTTTCAGATTAGGTCCTAATATAAAAACAAAAATTATATATGGAAGATTCACATTCAAAAGATATCTTAATTTCTAGAAAGAATTCTGCTTTTGAGGTGGAACGTCCTGTTTAGAAAAGCGGCCAGCCAGAGGCAGCTGCCAGGACCTCAATTAATCATAGAATGGGAACAATCCATTGAATAGCATTTCCTCAGTGAAGCTGAGGAAAAACTGGTCTGCCTCAGGCCAGCTTGTCACATTATGGCTAGAGTAAAATTTGAAACTTATTTATTATTTATTTTTATTTATTTGTTTGTCAAACATGTACAGGATAGCAGGTATAGGTATAAACATAAACATAATCAAAGTGAATACAGATAGATGAGGACAATAGGACAGTAGGACAGGGATGGTAGGCACGCTGGTGCGCTTATGCACGCCCCTTACAGACCTCTTAGGAATGGGGTGAGGTCGACAGTAGACAGTCTAAGGTTAACGTTTTTTGGGTTTGGGGAAGAAACCACAGAGTCAGGTAGTGAATTCCAGGCATTGATCACTTTGTTGCTGAAGTCGTATTTTCTGCAGTCGAGTTTGGAGCGATTTACTTTAAGTTTGTATCTATTGTGTGCTAGTGTATTGTTGTGGTTGAAGCTGAAGTAGTCATTGACAGGTAGGACATTGTGGCAGATAATTTTATGAACTACATTTAGATCTGTTCTAAGGCGACGTAGTTCTAAGTTGGGGAATTCCGGATCTTTTCTCACACTCTCCCAACAGTTATGTCTCAGGAAAAAGTTATATAGCCAGGGCGCCAACCAAGATTCATATAGGGATGAATCTGATCTTTGTGAATTGTTAAAAAAAAAAAAATCCTGATCACTGGATCAATAGGTAAATTGAGATTTAGCTTTCCAACAGATTTCATATTTCTCCAAAGAATAAAGTTCAGTTGTCGTTTTAAATTTAAATAAATAAAATTATACTTTACCTTGTCCTAATAAGATCTTTTACTAAGTGTCTAAATATGTCATACCTATATTTTTGTAACCAGTGACTTCTATACAAGTATAGAATAGCTCTCTGTGTGTGTGTGTGTGTGTGTGTGTGCACGCGTACACACACACATATACACATATATGCATATATGCATACATACACAGTATATTTGTTGCATAGAAGTCATTGGTTTACAAAGATATTTTATACAAGTCTATTATTATCAAATAGGAAAAAATAAAATGGTTAAATTCATAAGAGCTAGTGCCATGTCCTAATTTCACATTGAATTTATTTAATTCCTATTACCTGCTAGGAGTGAATAAACACCTGGAGCATTTATTAGCAATTGTGGTTAGGAGAGTCTGGATAGGAGAAGAACTCTTGTTTATTTGTTTTGCTTTAAATTGAGTATAGATTAAAGCGGCTGACTTTAAAAGTTAAGCCACAGATTGCCTTTTTAATTATGTTTCTAAACTCTCATAGATGGCGTAGCCTCGGTGCTAAAGGTCATATATGCATTCCAACCAGATTACAAGTTTAAGTGCTGAGAATATTTTAATCTGAATACAATATGTTCAAGAAAGAAAAAAAAAACTATCATTTTGACATGCTGATTTCTTCATTCTTCCATATCTCTGCTCTTCATTTTAAGACACGTACAGAGCCACATATTCTTACCTAAATAATTATTTAGCAAAAATAGTAGAGGATGGTAGACTTTTGTGATAGATGATTGAATTGTATGATGTAGATTACAGCAGATAATCATATATCCAGAGGTGGTATTCAGCCGGTTCAGACCGGTTCGGGTGAACCGGTAGTGGGGACTGCAGGTGAGCCCGCCCGCCCACCTGCCCGGATGTAATGCCGTCCTATTTAGCCATGTTTTTGAGGCTGGGCGCATGCATGGAAGGCCGCACGCATGCGCGGAGGTGGCGCGCACGCTCACATTTGCGAACTGGTAGGGAAGGTAAGTGAATACCACCCCTGCAAAACAAAGGTGTACACAACATTCAGATTTTATCTTGAATCACCCTCTTCTGAGATTGCTATGGGATTTTTCTGACCTTCTTGGACAGAGACTTAGCTCTAAATGATCCCATTTTGAACTTAGAATGTCTGATTCAAGATAAAAATGACATTATTTTGAACTTGGAACATTTTCAGGAAAGATCGGAACAGTATCAAAAGACTCCCTATAAAATTGAGCCAGCCTGCTTCAAACTCAAAACGCTTGCTTTAAGAAAAAAACAGGAGGTATTTTGATCTCATTTTTTTAAAATTCCAAAATGTTTTGCAACCCCTTAATTCAATGCTTTTTTCCACAAAAACATCCTTGTTGTTTGTGTGTGCGTGTTTGTGTGTGTAATAGCCTCAGCTTTCTCTCTGACATCAGCTTCAAAACTGCAAGGGTTGAAGCATTGAAAAATCTTTCCTCCCATATAAAATTGTTTATCCTAATTCCTGCAGTTTCTCCAGCCAACTCAAGGTCTGGTCCACATTGCGTGAACTCACTCTGACTCACTCCAAGATGATGTACCTGCTTTTTCTGGATGTTTCTGCTCCTACAAGACTTGGGATCTGAGCGCTTCATAGGTCCTGGGCTCAAGTCAAGTTTCTGACAGAAAAGTATCTAGCACACTCATTCAGTATTCTTTTCCTTTTAGCTCATTTGTTGCTGCTTTCTCCTTTTATCGGCCACTGCCTTTTTCTTCTCTTCCTTTCTTGTAGCTTAAAGTTGAACATTGCCTCAAAGACATCTTCCTTACTGGGTTAATGAAAGTAGGAAATCTTACATAGGAAAGAGCCGCGGTGGCGCAGTGGTTAGAGTGCAGTACTGCAGGCTACTTCTGTTGACTGCCGTCTGCCTGCAATTTGGCAGATCAAATCTCACCAGGCTCAAGGTTGACTCAGCCTTCCATCCTTCTGAGGTAGGTAAAATAAGGACCCAGATTGTTGGGGGCAATATGCTGACTCTGTAAACCACTTAGAGAGGGCTGTAAAGCACTGTGAAGCGGTATATAAGTCTAAGTGCTATTGCTACTGGGGATTATTTTCTGGATGGGAATTTGTCCACCTTCTTCTTTTTATAAGGGACCCCTTTATCTGATAATATTTCTGAATAATAAGATGAACGCGTTATGTGGCCCTTAGTCAGACTAATGCCCAGCTGGGCAGTTTTTCCTTCTTTGAACTATTCCACTGGAAACAGTTGGGTCCAAAGATAAAGGGATTAGGGTTAGGATTAGGATTAGGGTAGGAGAAGGCATAATAGAAGACAATATTATATCACTGTAAGTTCAAAGTATTGTGGGGAAGGCCTTGTTCACTGGCAGGTTATAAACACTGCCTTTATGTCAGGGGTGAAATCCAGCAGGTTCTAACAGGTTCCGGAGAACCGGTAGCGGAAATTTTGAGTAGTTTGGAGAACCGGTAGCAGAAATTTTGAGTAGTTCAGAGAACCAGCAAATACCACCTCTGGCTGGCCCCAGAGTGTGGTGGGAATGGAGATTTTGCAATATCCTTCCCCCAGGAATGGGGAGGGAATGGGGATTTTGCAGTATCCTTCACCTGGAGTGGGGTGGGAATGGAGATTTTGCAGTATCCTTCCCTTGCCATGCCCACCAAGCCACACCACGCCCACCAAGCCACGGCCACAGAACCGGTAGTAAAAAAAATTGGATTTCACCACTGCTTTATGTGCATTATAGTGTTGCTTCTAGATCAGGAACAAAATGCATTATTCCATTGCTAAAAACTCTCACTGTTTTTCATATCAGCTTTTTTTTTTGTTGTTGTTTTTTTTGTTTACTTATTCTAAGGAAAATCTCTGATATCCCTCATTTCAGATCCATGGAAGCCTTGTTGTTGAACTATGGGGTGACGGAGAGGGGATCTCCTCAGAAGAGTTCTTTTTGATGCTTTTGCTTAAAAGAAAAACCCCATTCTGCAGCAAATGGAGAGATTGGAAATAGTTAAAGAGAGTGATTATTCTGGTACCACAACCAATCCCAGTTAGAAACAGCACATTTTAATCCAGTTCTCTACCAACTGCAATGTAAATTAGAAACAAAACTATGAAGCTGGAGGTTAAATTTCAGAGTTTCAAGCTAAACCAGAATTCTTTGGAGTTGGAAATCAAATCGTAAGTTCCAGGTTTGATTTAATATTGTACGTTGACCTCCAGTTAGAATGAACACATTGTGTTTCTCTTGTCTGTCCCTTCTTAGTAAAAAGGGTGAATGAAATAAAGATTGTCTCTTTGTTTTGTATGTTACTCGCTAAATATCTTAGCTGCATCTAATTTAAACATCAATAAAGAGTAAATAGATGTAAATTACTATTCTTTCCTCATTATCCAAGTTTGCCAACTCCAATAACCATTATGCCAGACTGTGACCTTGTAGCTTTCCTATCTTATTCACAATATTAGTTCTCTAAAAGAGGAATCCAAGGTATGCTTAACTGGGAGTAAATTCAGATAACTATCTTTTAAATATGGTTTTAGGGTTACATCCTCATTTCTGTTTAGAATTCATGCCTGTAATCATGAATAGCTTTTCCCTTGTGTGTAAGATATCATGACCGCATGTAAATCTACCGTGACCACCATTTTGCTCTGATTCATAATTAACATCAGTATTCTTCAGCATCTTTGGATATGGAAAATTTGGTAGATGGACTGGGAGACCATTTTTTCAACGTTAAAGCAAAGGGTTCATGAAAGAAGAGTTAAAAAGGTCATTGCTTATTCTTTTATGAACTGCTCTGAGAGGGTAGAAGGCAGGGGTGGGTTCCTCCCGGTTCGGACCGGTTCCCCCGAACTGGTAGCGGCCTGCTGGTGATGTCACAGTGACGTCACCGAACCGGATCGGTTGGTGCCGGTCTGTGGGGACCGCCATATTTTTTTTTTGATTTTTTTTCCTTCTGAGCATGCGCAGAAGCCGACTTCTGGCACTGTGCATGTGGTTGCCATCTTTTTTTCAGCTTTGGTTTTTTTATTTTTTATTTTTTATTTTTTTGGTTTTTTTGTTACTGCGCATGCACGCGTATGTAAAGCACGCACGCGCCCACGAGTCGCACCCACGTGGCGTGGGAGGGAGCGAACCGGCAGCAAGGTAAGTTGGAACCCACCCCTGGTAGAAGGCCCACACATGTAGCTGCCATATGAACAGCCATAATGCTGCTTGATTACATAATAGAGCTTTTTAGCAACATGAAGAATTATAGTTGGCGAAACTTCAGACAACTCGCGAAGGACGTCCTGAATTTTGACAAATTTTGGCACCATGCTTATGGCTGAATTTGTATGAGGTTACAGGTGCTCTTTGGAAAAAAAAGATAAGCTGCTCCTTTTTCAAGTCCCTTGCCCAGAGTTATAACTAGGGAAACAGTAATGTGCACTTTTTCAGGATTATAATTTAAGCAAGACACTTGGATTTTTATTATTGAAATAACAGAAAGCTTTGTTATAAATTATGAAGTCAGATACAGTCAGATGTGTCTATGAGATCCAGTTTGGTATAGTTAGTTAAGACACCAGGCTAGAATCCAGTGAGTTCTAGACTTGCCTTAGGTTCAACCAGCTGGGTGACCTTGAGACAGTCACTCTTATTCTTATTCTTCTTCCTAGTATATTCCCACAAGTGCAAGGTCTGCTTTTCAGATCATTGAACACCACTTTGCACGGTCAGCTGCATCTCCAGGGCACAGGCCCACAGCTTGCATATCTTTGTTGATGGTGTCTTGCCATCTCTGTTTTGGGTGCCCACAAGGTCACCGATCATTGACTTCTAGTTGGTAGGCAGTCTTGGCAACGGTGGAAGGTGCTGCTGTCAGGACATGTCAGCCCTAAAGAGAAGGTCCTGGCAAACCCTTGAAATCTTGCCAAGAAGGCTAATCCAGACAATTACCAGGAATCAACACTGACTTGAAGGCACAAATACACACACAGATATACACATATGCACTCATATATATTCATGTGTATGTATAGAGACTGCAAAAAAATATTTCCTATATGTATATGTATCCTATGCACACACACACACACACACACACACACACACACACACACAACCAATTACTTGTGATGGCGCTGTGAAGTGGAATCTTAAGAGTGTTTTCTAAGAAGGGAACAAATAGATCTACAAGCACATTTCAGTCTCTTTGGTTAAATTGCTGTGCTGTTACGATTGATGCTGAAAAATCTCCTTGTAAATGCACAGAAGCTTTGCCCTGGAGATGCAAAAGTGTTATGAAATTCTGATGCTTAGCTCAGGTGCATAGAATTGCATTATGTGGAACATAACGTTGTGAAACAGAATAACTGAGCATTCAATAAAATAATATTTGTAACAGCTGGCACATTTTTTGCTTGGTCTTGCTTTAAAAATTGAGCTATTTCCAGATGAACTGCCAGTATCTTGCTTGCTCTAATTTCGGCAAGCATAACTAGCTGGGCTTGTTTATTAGCCTGCTATATTTACATGATTTTTATCAAAGGCGTATCATTTTCTTTTTAAAGGCAAGAATTGCATTCTGTTTTAAAGTCAACTGTTTTCAAGGCTTCCCCATCAACTTCTTCCTACCTGAAATACATTAAATATTACAAAGAAAGATGAAAGAATCACTTGGGCAGTTTGTCATTCAGTTACATTTCTGCCTCTACTTTATGGTTTTTTTTTGAAAGCATGAATTTTGTATCTAAATTTGTATTAAAAAATTAGAAGGTGCTGCAGTACTTATAGATCCACTCCTGTGTGCACATTGTTATAATGAAGCATTGAAAGCATTATTATTTCTGGAGGTAGATTCATTACATTTTGGTCTGCGTTTTCAAAAAATTGCTGTATTAGCTAGTTTTCTAGAAGTCCACCCCCCACCCCCGATGATTTCAGTAGACTTCCCAATGAAGTCCTATTTAGGCAATCTTAATATTATCTCTCTTGGAGGAGCTCATCAATTCTATCCCACCCTAGTTTTCACCTATTCATTCTTCCTTTACATTTAATTTGCAATTTGATCCTCATTAATTTTCACTTTATGACCAAAGTGCTATATCTCTTCTTGTTCTTAGGTAAAATTCTCCCACCCACCACCTTCCCCCAATATCCAACCTACTTTATCTTTCTTCTTATACATCCAACTCTCACTTTTATGAAAACTAATTGGTTAGCGGCATGTCCTTCTATACAGCCGTTTCCCTTCTTTCACCATTCATTCCTGTCAGTTCTTTAAGATAATACCAGAGTAGAAGCAGATCCCATAAGTTTGACTGCAACTGTAGAGGTAGTCCTCAACCTATGACCACAATGGAGCCCAAAATTTCTGTTGCTAAGTGAGACCGTTGTTAAATGAGTTTTTCCCCATTTTATGACCTTTCTTGCCCCAGTTGTTAAGCGAATCGCTGCACTTGTTAAGTTTGTGACACGGTTGTTAAGTGAATCTGTCTTCCCCACTGACTTTGCTTGTCAGAAGGTCACCAAAGGGGATCACATGACTCTGGGACACTGCAATCGTCATAAATATGAATCAGTTGCCAAGCATCTGAATTTTGATCACGTGACCATGGGGATGCTGCAACGGTCGTAAGTGTGAAAAACAGTCATAAGTCCCTTTTTTCAATGCCGTTCCAACTTTGAACGGTCGCTAAACAAACTGTTGTAAGTCTAAGGACTACCTGTACTTTACTGATAATGGCTAGAGTAACAGAAGTTTGAAAGCCTAACTATGTTTTCCCTTCCCTTCTTCTTATACCCCATGGAGTTTTGTTATACTTAAGCCGAGGTGGCGCAGTGGTTAGAGTGCAGTATGCAGGCTACTTCAGCTGACTGCTAGCTGCAGTTTGGCAGTTCAAATCTCGCCGGCTCAAGGTTGACTCAGCCTTCCATCCTTCCGAGGTGGGTAAAATGAGGACCCAGATTGTTGGGGGCAAGATGCTGACTCTGTGAACAGCTTAGAGAGGGCTGTAAAGCACTATGAAGCGGTATATAAGTCTAAGTGCTATTGCTATTGCTATTAACTTCTTTCCCAGGCTTAAGGCATGTTTTTGTTTGTGTAACTATTGCTGCATAGTTTGGCTACATCATCTATCTGACTTTCTATACTATACTTACTTCCAACTGTCTATATATTCTACTCACTATCTTTCTACTGCCCCTTGCTTAAAGTTTGCTTAAATTCTCCATGCATTTTCCCCAATTTCCATAAACATTCTACCAAATCAGAGGTGGGATTCAGCAGGTTCTGACCAGTTCTGGAGAACCGATAGCGGAAATTTTGAGTAGTTCGGAGAACCGGTAAATACCACCTCTGACTGGCCCCGCCCCCATCTATTGGCTGGCCCCAGAGTGGGGTGGGAATGGAGATTTTGCAATAGCCTTTCCCCAGGAGGGAATGGAGATTTTGCAATATCCTTCCCCCAGGAGGGAATGGAGATTTTGCAATATCCTTCCCCTGGAGTGGGGTGGGAATGGAGATTTCAAGCCACGCCCACCAAGCCACGCCCACCAAGCCACACCACGCCCACAGAACCGCTAGTAAAATTTTTTGAATCCTACCACTGTACCAAATAATACCAATTCATCTAGTTCTACTTTTTCAACCTTTTGCACAACACTTCAATCTATCGACAAATAGGATATGGAATGTCTATAAATAATTTATGGAGGTATCCCCTGCAATGGCCATGATACTACATCAGTCTTCTCTTACCTGACCTCTTCCCCATCCTGACCAGGAATTTTGGGGAAAAAAACATCAGATTAGAGTAGTGTTTGGTTTAGAGAATACTGACTTATGTTAGAAAAAACTGTTTCATATTACTATCTGTTTTCCCCCATGTGGGAATTGACTTAATAGATTTTAAAGATTATCCCGAGATTTCTCAAGCTACTAAACTGATAACAAAATGCTATATTAATTTGTTATGCACATTAATAGGCAATCTATAAAACATATTTAAAACATTGAAATGGCATTATTGTCATCTGAAATCTCTTCGTATCTGATTGAACACTGGGTCTTCTTATATGTATAAGAAAGAGACCGCAAGAGAGAACCCAAGTTCAGTGGGAAAGATCATGCTAGGCCTGTAAAAAGTTCATTCCCCAGCAGCTATATTATTACATGGGATAATGTAATATACTATTGATTTTTTTTTAAGTTAAGCTCAACCCTGGTGACTTCATAAATACAATCGCACAGAAGTTGTTTACCATTGCCTTCTGATTTACTCACCTAATTTACATCCTTGGAGGCCTTTCATCTATCCAAATACTAACCAGGGATGATCTTGCTTAGTTTTTGAACCCAGACAACATCTGCCAGGTGCTGCCATTACTAAAAAAAGACATCTGTCTGAGACCCTTGAAAGTCACTGCCAATCAGACCTAAATGGATAGGGATTGCAGCTGATCTGCTATAGTCTAACTGCAAAAAAACTAGATGGCTATGAAGAAATATACCCCTCCCCTTTGCTACCATCTAGTGGTCATTTGGGGTACTTTGGTCCGGATACACCTAGAATATAAGAATATCCTTGTCAGATAAATAAAATGTTTGTTATCATTTCTAAAGGTGCTATAATAGTCACATTGGTCTTTAGCTAAATAATTTTTCTGCAAAGATAAGTGCTTAGCTAATTTTTGTACAGATATGCTCAGCATCTGGCAAAAATTTCAAGGTGAAAAACCAAACAGATGGCTGATGTAATGTAAGCAACTTTTGTTCCGATAATACCTTTGAATTAACACCACTTTAACTGAATCTGCAGCAGTTGCTTCCTCTTCTGATATCTACACACAAATAAGTGCCTGTTTCATCCTTTTACAAAAAGCAAAACAATAATTCAAATCTCATCTAGCTTTCCTTTCAGTTTGTTAAATAGCATAATCAAGTGGATAAAAAAAATACTAGCAAGATAAAGTACACAGCACAGATCAACTATAATTTCAGCTACTGATAAAACTCTTGCAAACTATAATTTGGGACAAAATCTGGCCTTTTTCTTTCTTCATATAGAGTGTCTTCCTTCATCCCTTATTTGAAGAAGGGAATATTCGAGGTTTCAGCAGATAGTGACTGACCTACAACACAATCTCGGTATAGCAGATGTGTACACAGAATGGAATGGATTCTTAAGGAAGGCAGTTGACATTACAGCAATTGTTAATTCAATGTTGTTATCCCCACAGTGTCAGTCAACAATCTATCTACTGCATTTACTTTCAATGAAGTCGGTGTTCTCTAGTGCAGTGTCATTAAAACTGTTGAAGTAGGACTGGAGAGTGTTAGAAGTGTGATTTCAGTTGTGCTGACTCTTCAGCAGCTCATAATGTACTGACCACAAGGGGCAGGGTAGCATAGATTAGAGAGCTAGGAATTGCTTCTGTGTTTCTCAATTTATTTCTCACTCTGCCTGCTCTTCGCCTGTGAGATATCTATTCTCAATATGCTCCCTTCCTGCACCTCTCTTCCCCACAAACCTACTCTCTCCTTGACAAGATTTAGCTAGGTAGAAGCTAGGCTTTGCCTCTTCCACCCTTCCTCAGATATTTCTCCAAATAAACCTTTCTGTTGAAGTTACAAAGAGCTGCTTCACTAGTCCTTGCTCAAGTTACCTTCCTGCTGTCCAGGAATGTACAAAAATGCTTTCTCCAACAGGGAAAGCCTGTCTTAAGTCTCCATTCACCCATGTAGCTCATTGGGTGACTTTAGATCATGGGTCCTCAAACTACGGCCCGCAGGCCATCTGGCCTGCGGAGGACTACGAGGCTGCCACGTCCACATCACCCTGCTCACCCTTCAGCCGAGTGCAGGACTTACCTTCGTGAGCCCCGCGGGCTGGAACTGAAAGGTAAGGCCAACAATTTTGGCCTGCAGAGATGTTCTGGAGGTGGGGCAGGTGAAAAACGGGGTGCACAGACACCCCAGAAGGCCACAAAATAGGCGAAAATGGCCTGTTTTTCACCTCCCCCACCTCCAGAAGATTGATGAATAAAGAGAGATAGATAGAGAGGGAGAGAGAGAGAAACAGAAAGAGAGAAAGAGAGAGAGAGAGAAAGAGAGACAGAAAGAGAGAGAGAAAGAAAGAGACAGACAGAAAGAGAAAGAGAGAGAAAGAGAGGGAGAGGGAGAGACAGAAAGAGAGACAGAAAGAGAGAGAGAGAAGAGAGACACAGAGAGATTTCTCAAGCTCCTTGGGGCTGAGAAGAATTGCTGCAAAACTGAGCTTTCTGAAGTGGACCACTAGACTCCTAAACAACTGAAAAAATGATCTAGTAAAAAGAAAAGTCAACCAAAAGAGCAACATGCAAGCAAAAGCAAATAAAACACCCCCAGGAGCAAAACAAATTAAAGTTTAATTTGTGTGCATTGTTTAATGGACTGTTAAATTGGCCATGCCCACCTAGTCACATGACCTAGCCACGCCCACCCACCCGGTCCAGCCCCCTAACAGTCTGAGGGACCGTGAATTGGCCCCCTGTTTAAAAAGTTTGAGGACCCCTGCTTTAGATCCACAATTATGCCACATTGCATTGTCATGTGATTAACTTGAGTAATGGCAGTAAAGAACTATGAGTGCTACTATGTACTTCTGGAGAAAAGATAGGTCATAAGTAATGTTTATTGTAAAAACATCTGGAAAATGCAGGTATCTATGTAGTCTAAAGTAGTTTGAAAAGATATTAACCATAGATACGGTTAGGGCTTACTTAAGAGAAAGATGAGAAAGATTTATTCTTGAAACATTGCCAATAGTCAAAAAGTCTATAGAGATTCTCAGTCATCCAGGTTATGGTTGTCCTAAAGCTGCTTTTTCAGGAGGCAACTGGACTTTCTTGTTTTTTCTTTGAAGACATTTCACTTCTCATCCAAGAAGCTCCTTCAGCTCTGACTGGATGGTGTGGAATGGAAGGATTTATATTCCTTTCAGACAGTTGATCATTTGCATCCTTTTAGAGGGTCCTTGAAGCACTTGGAGGTTTTAGCTATGCAATTTGGGATGAACACCCTTCGAATGGTGTGCCAGTATGAATGGATTTCCAAAAGAAATTGCGGACTACAGGAACCAGGAGCACTACTCAGGTGACCCTGAGAACACAGATAAACCTCCAAGTGCTTCAATGACCCTCTAAAAGGATACAAATGACCAGCTGTCTGAAAGGAATATAAATCCTTCCATTCCCCACCATGCAGTCAGAGCTAAAGAAGCTTCTTGGATGAGAAATGAAACAAACATATTCAAAGAAAGCACAAGAAAGACCAGTTGCCTCCTGAAAAAGCACCTTTGGGATTGCCAATAGTCCTTTGAAGTGAGTAAGCACGCTTCTGTTAAAACACATATGACACCAGTGGTGGAATTTAATTTTTTTTTTACTACCAGTTCTGTGGGCGTGGCTTGGTGGGTGTGGTGTGGCTTGGTGGGTGTGGCTTGGTGGGCGTGGCAGGGGGAAGGATACTGTAAAATCTCCATTCCCGCCAGAGGTGGGTTCCTGCCAGTTTGGACCGCTTCTATAGAACCGGTAGCGGGAATTTCCCCCCACTCGCTGAACCGGCAGCGATGGCTGGCTGGACACACCCCCGAACTGGCTCTCTCGGCGGCGCCATAGGCGCCACCATGTTGTTTTTTGCTTCTGCGCATGCGCAGAAGCTGGGTTTTTAGCACTGCGCCCGTGTGGCGCGCCTGCATGGCGCGTGAAGAAGCGAACCGGTAGCAAGGTAAGCCAGAACCCACCCCTGATTCCCACCCCACTCCAGGGGAAGGATACTGCAAAATCTCCATTCCCACCCCACTCCTGAGGGAAAGATATTGCAAAATCTCCATTCCCACCCCACTCTGGGGCCAGCCAGAGGTGGTACTTGCCAGTTCTCCGAACTACTCAAAATTTCTGCTACTGGTTCTCCAGAACCTGTCAGAACCTGCTGAATAGCACCCCTGTATGACACCCTACTTGGTGTAGTGATTATAGTGTTTTAGGATTTGGGAGATATATCTCCAAGTTCACGTTCAGCCACGAAACTCACTGAATGTCTTTGGATCAATTATTTTTTCTCAGCCTAATTTATAATACAGGAATGTTGTGTTAATAAAATTAAAGGAGAGTATAATGGGTTTGAATTCCTAGACCAAACATCAGGTAATGGATGGATGGGTAGGTGGGTGGACAGGCAGAATCTGATTTATTTGAAATATTCCAAAACTGGCATTTCAAAAAGTTACTAATGCTTTATGTTAACATTATAATGCTACAGTACTGTATTATATCATTTTTAAAATTTATCTCCTTTGCCTTAAAAACTCATGATATTTGTATAGTGCTCAAATGACATTTTCAAGAACTATAGCCTGCCAATTTTCAAATGGAAATGCGCAGGGGATGTTGTACAAAGAGAGTTGCTACAGTTCTGAGGTGGTTAAGAAAAAAAAAAAGAAGAAAAAAAAAGATGTGGATAGTTTTCATTGGAAGAGCCACATTTTTCAAACAGTACTACTGACTTCTTTCTTGCCACTAGCGTTCAGATGGGTAATTGAGACTCCAAAACCAGGAAAGGAAGTTGCTAGAAAAGCAGGAAAGGATTGAATAGAGAAACATCTGGAGAAGGCAAACAACCAGGAATAATTAAACAGAGGTTGTCAAATCAAAATTTAAATGATTATCCTCTCATAAGCCAAGGGGTACCTTTCTTAATAATGGTGGTAATACTAGCGAGAAAAAGTGATGTTGTAAATAACAGTGTAGAATATCAGCACAATGATATGGCACAAAATGGCCATTATTCAATATTTTATGTCAGCATACATAGTATCAAATTCTATTTGATGGAGGAAATCTTATGGATGCCTAGCTTCAATTGATATGAAAGAATCAATTACCCATCGATCAACTCACTCCCCACATATGTTTTTTTTTTAAGGAAAACAACTATTTTCAAATCCCAAATCCTTCCAATTAGAATGCTTAAAAATTTGCAAGATTTCCCCCCCCCTTATAGGGAGTAAATGAAAAATCCGGCAGTTCCCCAGGTCAGAGGAGAAGCTCTTAGAGATAATATTCTTGACCAGAAGGAGTTATTGCTATTCTCCCCCACAAGGTTAAATGACAGGGAGGAAGAATCAACAATAATTAAGCTGGAATATTTCCTAGCAAAAGAAGAAGGAAAAAAAAACTTATAAGAATCTGCAATGGATGGTACGGAAGGAAATCCGCTCAAGACTAGAGAATTTAAAATTCACATTGATGGCAGTTTTGAGCATTGCACAGTCATTTGAAAAGTTGTGAAATGCTTGAAATGTTGTGGGTTTTTTTTTTTACTGTTACTTACTTCCATTGAATCACTCTGCCAGTTACTTTACTGGTTTTCTTTTCTGATCTGAAAAAAAAAAATCTGCATTGGGTCTTCCCTTTAGATTTGACTAAAACACGGAAAACCAGGAGATACAGCAGACTGTTGGAAAAAAAATGCTTGTTTTTCTTCTCCACTGAACCTGACTATCAAATGATAAAGTTTTGCAACTGTATAATGAAAATGAAATTCTGCCTTCTATCAATTTTTTAAAAACATAACCAATTTTCTGCCTAAAATAATGCCTGAAAACAACCACCCCAGCCAGAAACACCTACTCAAAAACCTGTCTTCTTGAACTTACTTGTTGACATATCCCCAAGACAAGACACAATAATCAGTTGCATTTAAATGAAAAGGAATTGAGGGTTAATGACATTGAATGGGTAGATAATTCAGTTGTGCTTTGGCCTGTCATTCTGATTATCCACTTCGACCTCTATTTCAGGAAAATAATAGTAGACACTGATAAAGAACAAATACAGAATGTTGTAGAACTAACCAACACTATTATTAATAAGAAGTGGACAGACCTTTTGAGACTGTTCATTATAATGTTTACTCTCTGATAGTCAAAAGAACTTTTAGAATAAATATGGACTGGATAGACAAATTGGCCACTACAAGATAAAAAAATAAAAAACTTCTGTAATGGTACTTCTCACATTTAAAGAAGCTAGCTTCTCTGTTAGATGTTATTAGGCATTTCTGCATCTAGGTACCACTTCTGCGGGAAGATAACAGCATTCCATGTGCCTCAGGGTATAGTCATGCTGTCCACATGACCATGGAAGTGTCTGGACAACCCCCTCGAGTCGGACATGACTGGACAGGGGAAAACTTTATCTTTTTTTTCCTGAATTTATTTCTCTTACCGTTCCTCCTCCTCCTCCTCCTCCTCCTTCTAAATTTCCAAGTATATCATTTCACAATTATTAATTGTATGTTTCTAATATCACAAATGTAGAGCTTGTGAATATTGATAATATTTACTGTGAGAGCACAGAAAATCAGGCAGACATAATACAGTGATGCTATTCGGAGATGAAAACAGAGAATGCAGATTATTACATTTGGAAAGGGGGGGGGAATCCAAATTTGATTGACTCTGCATGCAAAGATGACAGTTTGAAAGTTTCCTCTGTTATAAATAGATTTCAGTGAAGGAATTTAAAGACAGCCAGACTTGATTCATCACACAACATGACATTTATATTTATAATGTAAGATTCCACACTGGATTAATTTTGTGAGATAGGGCAATTTAAAACAATAGAAAATAATTGTTCTGAAGAACAATCGGAGCCAATGCTACAGATGTCCCTTCTCTAAACAAACAAACAAACAAACACAAATATAAATATATATTTTTTCATTCATTATTCTCATAAAAAATAAACCAATCAAACTGTCACCTGTACAAACTTATGACTAACCAATAGAGATGAATTAATTAATCTATATCTGGTTCATCTCAGTTTCACATACATTCAATCATAAAACTATCAAAAGTCAAACTCACTCTGTCATATATTTTTTTGCATTCATCTGCTCATCAATGATAAATCAATTTCCTTAAAATGTGTAAACACAATTATTTATATCTTTGTATATAACATACTTAACACATTTTTGTATGCAATTTTCCTTAACATAAATATTTTTGTATTCAACCTTGAACCAAAGAATGACTAACAAAAGTGACATTAGAAGGTAACCCTAATCTTCATATTGGTCTGGAGATATGAATTAACCATATAATAATTTTACTGATTCCTGTTTCTCTGCCCTACTCAAAGCAAGTATTAAGGAATCCAATTCATAATGGGTGACCAATTAATCTTTCCAAACTGGCCTAATTTGGTTTGGGATTTGGAAAATCAGATGAATTGCCCAACAAATTCTTTTCAGGTATATAAGTAGAATATCATGATACTCCGATGCACTTTTGGAACCAGAAAAGCTTTATTACTGTATATCTGAGTTAGGTATATGTAAAAGGAGCAAGTATTGCCTCATGAAGTATCAAGGTGAGACCCATCTCTCAGTGCCGGTGGCCTTTCCTTCTAGACAATAGCTTTCTATGCATGTATTATGCATGTATTAGTGCAGAATCCACTTTCTATAGACAAAGCAATTTGCTTGTTCCACTTCTAAAAAGGGGATGAGGATGCAGAACTGCTTCATCATTTTGGTTCACAGGAGAAACTCTCCACCTTCCTAATATAGATACGTTCACGTCAACTTCAGATGAAACGCACTGGAGCCAGAAAGATGTGTACTACTGTCATCAGCATTCACTTTCTAGCAATTGTGTTTGTGTATGTGTCTATGTGTATAGTTCAGCAGTTCTCAACCTGTGGGTCGCGACCCCTTTGGTGGTCGAACGACTCTTTCACAGGGGTCACCGTGCGTGCTAGCCCGCCATCTTGGTGCCACCGTCACTGCAGGGGTGAAATGCTCCCGGTTCGGCTGTGCCTGCGGGTTGCCGGACAGCCGGTAGTGATGGAAGCGGGAGACTTCACCCACCTGCCCGGATGCCACCATTTGGGTTCTTTTACCCTCTGCGCATGCACAGAATGCTTTGCGCATGTGCAGAGGGTAAAAGAACCCAAATGGCGGTGTCCGGGTGGGTGGGCGAAGTCTCCCGCTTCCGTCGCTACCAGCTGTCCGGCGACCTGCAGGCACGCCCGAACCGGGAACATTTCACCCCTGGTGCCACGCCCCCTTTGTCACCTCATCACGTGTGGGTAGGGGGCGGGGGTCGCGGCAGCGGGGCAGGGTTTGTGGGGGGTCACGGCATTAGAAAGGTTGAGAACCACTGCTATAGTTTTTAATTGTTATCCACCCAGAGCCATATACATGAGATGAAAAGTCATGTAAATCTCTAAACAAATCACTAACTAAATAAATTTCAACTCAATAAGGTATACGAATGAACCTGGTATTTTTCTGTGACATTCTTATATATCTATCTATATCTATATCTATATCTATATCTATATCTATATCTATATCTATATCTATATCTATATCTATATCTATATCTATATCTATATCTATATCTATATCT
>QLTV01000974.1:668485-679471 GCA_003457575.1 Thermophis baileyi | reverse complement strand
AAAGAAGGATAAATAATACTACAGCCATACTACATGGTAAATACACATAGATATTAAACAGCACTGTGAGAATTAGGTGTCCAGCAAAGTGATGGCACAGGGGGAAAAACTCTCCCTGTGTCTAGTTGTGTTGAGTTTTTCCCTCGTGGGAAGGGCCAATCCCAAAATGAAGGAAAAACAATCAAGTACAGATAGTCCTTGACTTATAACTGTTTGTTTAGCAACTGGTGGAACCATGGTGGCACAGTGGTTAGAATGCAGTATTGCAGGCTAATTCAGCTCACTGCCAGGAGTTTGATTATGACTGGCTCAAGGTTGACTCAGCCTTCCATCCTTCCAAGGTCGATAAAATGATGGCCCAGATTCAGTAGTGGGTTCTAAAACCCTTTACTGGTTCGCACGCGCGTGCAACAATTCTGCGCAGAAGCGTCCCGGGTGGCTGGGCGGAGCCTCCCACCGCTGCCGCGGCTACCAGTTCTAAGAAACGGGCAGAACCGGGAGCAACCCACCGCTGCCCAGATTGTTGGGGGCAATAGGCTGACTCTGTAAACCACTTAGAGAGGGCTGTAAAGCACTGTGAAGCGGTATACAAATCTAAGTGCTAGTGCTATCTAGTAGACACCAGAGGTGGGTTTCTACCAGTTCTAACCAGTTCTTTAGAACCATTAGTAAACTGGTGATGACGTCACGGAACCGGTTCTTTCGCCGTCTCCGTGGGCACCGCCCAGGGGTGGGTTCCTCCCGGTTTGGACCGGTTCTCCCGAACTGGTAGCAGCCCGCTGGTGACATCACGATGACATCACAAAACTGCCTGCCCATGGGCGCCGCGCCGCCTCCTTTTTTTTTTTGAATTTTTTTTTGAATTTTTTTTTTAATTTTTTTGATTTTTTTTTTTGAATTTTTTTTGAATTTTTTTTCCTTCTGAGCATGCGCAGGAGCTGACTTCCAGCACTGTGCATGTGGCTGCCATCTCTTTTTTTTGGCTTTGGTTTTTTTTTATTTTTTTCGGATTTTTTGTTACTGCGCATGCACATGTGAAGCGCACGCACGCCCACGAGGCATGCCTGCGTGAAGCGCCCGTGCACCCACGAGGTGTGCCCATGTGAAGCGCCCGCGTGCCCACGAGGTGTGCCCGCGCTGCGCGGGAGGGAGCAAACCGGCAGCGAGGTAAGTTGTAACCCACCCATGGCACCGCCATCTTGGATTTTCTTCTACGCATGCACAGAAGCGAATTTTTGCTTCTGCGCATGCGCAGAAGCTATTTTTTGATTGCTGAGGGGGGGCGCACGGCACGACCCTGAGTGAACCAGCAGCAAAATTATTCAGAACCCACCCCTGGTAGACACACATTTGCAACACATGTGCACACACACACAAACACACACACAAACACATACACAAACACAAACCTTGGAGGAAATATAAAACCCTACCAAAAGATCCTATTCCTGTTTCATAATCTTTTTTATGGACATCTATATTAATTTGGGGAATGTTCCAAACTGCCTGGTTCCAGATTTTCTTGCCAATCAATGAAGAAGTTGTAGGGCTTTTGCAAATGTCAGAAAGAAGAGGCACTGCATCATTTTTCAGCTCAAAAGGTTCACGTTATTATTATTAACCATAATTTAAATCTATTGGCCACCCAACTCCAGAAAGACACTGGGCGGCACACAAAACTGAAGAAAACGTTAGCATTAAATCAAATGGACAGCCCAGACTACAATAATCGAATAGACAACAAAATCAATAAAACAAATCAGGGGCCATTGAACAAATAATAAACATTAACCTCAGACCTGAGACCTAGTTTTCAAAGCTTTCTGGAACTCTAGGAGAGAGGGCTCTGTCTTTAAATAATTTAAATTATTATATATTTACATTTTATTAATTCTTTTCCCCACACAAGATTCTTTTTTGACAGTACATCTTCTTTCCACTTATTTCAGCTGAAGCAATAATACCAAGTTGTACTATATCAAAACTGATCCTCCAATGTTTGCAAGTTTCCTTCACCTGTAAAAGTGGTATTTGATTCTCTAGTTTGTCTTTGTGATGCTTTAGCATGAGGGAATGTCCCAGTTTACTTTTTTTTTTTCCAGAAGGCAGAAGAAGCTGTTGATCCCCCCCCCCCTTCCTGTATCATATCATTCCTTCTGCAGTCTCCATGTGCTTCCTAATCAGGAAAAAAAAAACAGAATTGTTCCATTTTGATTGAATTAAGGTGTGGGAAGATAGGGAGGCTGCAGACGGCAGAAGAGATTATTACAAATAAAAGCTAGGACAGCCCAGCTCATAACAAAAAATACATCCAAACATGACAGCATTTTCTTGGGAGGGGGGAGGTTTTGCCATTTCTTTTTTGCTGTGATGATGATCTGACCCATAGCAAAATGTAATCCTAAATCTCCTTTCCTTAACCAGCCATTTCCAGGCAGTATCTGGAGTTGAAAATGGCAGATTCATATTTTTGTTTGGATGCTTTAAAAAAAACAACTATATGTCATTTCCTCCTGTTACAGTGGTGTACTTCTTATTCCCTACACGTTAACACTTACTAGTGTTAATAGAAAACATGCCTGAGATCTGAAAGGGCACCTGCTCTCTTCTTTAGCATCAGCTCAGTTAATGACATTCATATTTGATAAGAAGAACTGAAGCCAAGAGTGAAAAGAAAAGCTAAATTAGATTTTGCTATTGCTGTTATAACTTTGGAAAGCTTAGGATGATGATGAGGAGGAGGAGGAGGAGGAGGAGGAGGAGGAGGAGGAGGAACATGCTGAATATCTGCCTGTAACATGCTACAATTTATTTTCTTTCTATTTTCTTCCTCCATCTCCCCCCACTCCTCCAGAAGACTCCATAGTGGTTTATAAGAGAACAACAAAAGTCTTAAATACCACCTCCGCAACAAAACAGGTACTGCTTAAAAACAATAAGTATTATAAGCAAGCAATATTCATTTTAAAAAGCAAAACAAAATAAAAGGCATTCCAAAAGGCTGTCTGGTCTTGGTGTCAATCATTCCATAAATACCTCGGTGAGCGGGCATGGCTTCAACTGTTTTCCAACAGAAGATGTGGCAGAACTGAATACGTGTCAGAATTCCATTACTGGGGTTCTGAGAATGGCCTATTCTTCACCATTCCTCACTGAGAAGCAAACTCACAGGCAATTCAAAACTTTCAGGACTGGAGCTATCTGACCTCCTTTGGTTGTCACATCTATCAGCCAAGAAGTCATGGTCTATTTCAGGGCAATTTTCAAGGTTAGCACCAAATGGAGCTATTGCAGTAATTCAGTTGACGATATATTAAGTGATGAATCACTAATGCCAGGCTTCTTAATCCAAGAAGGCTCATAACTGGCACAGTTAAAAAACGAGACACAGGCTCTCCATATCACTAAAGCTACCTCTGCTTCTAATGATGGTGAAATCAAAGGAAACCTCCAAACTATGCACTTCTCCAGCCTATCCATAATGTATTTCTTATCTGGTTTCCCCTTGTAGGCCTCAATCCAAGTAATTTTAGAAGAACTGAACAACGTCCTCTAGTTCAAATGGAAAGAAAACCTGACATTATATTTGTCATCAATACAGAATTAAGCATTACAGTTGATCCATTTCTGCAATTTCACAAATTGAACTGTTCTGATAATAATCTATGATCAGTATAGTCAATGACTGTGGAGAGATCCAGAAGAATCACAACAATAGCACTCCTCTTTTTTAATCTTTCCTAGTAGATGTCAATGATCAGAACATTGAAGATTGTTTCTATGCTTTATGTAGGTCTGTATTTTGGTCCGATCCAGATCAAAATCAGTGTAGTTGGCTTCTTCCAGCTATCAACTAACGTACAAAATACTGTAGTTGGTCACCACCATTTCTAACATCTTGCCCAAGAGAGCTGTATTTGCAACTGGGTAGTTCCTGTCCCAAAACTCAGGATCCAGGCAAGCACTATTTAAGAGAGGCTGCTGCATTGCTCTTTTCAAGGTGATTTTGAGCTTTCCTTGTGTGAGTAATCCCTGTTAGACTGTCCTGTTTAGCAAGGCTCTTGGATGCATCCTTCCATTTTCCACCATTCAGTCTGAAGAAGCTTCTTGGATAAGAAATAAAAAGTCTTCAAGGAAAAACAAAGAAAGTCAAATTGCCTTTTGAAAAAACACCTTTGGGACAGCCATGACTTGGATGACTGAGAATCTCCATAGATGTTTCACTTTAGAGTGTAGGTCATATCCACACAAGCATCTTGTCCACATCCTCAAATCATAGTTACAGAAACTGGTCCTGTTAGCTCTAAATTGGCTGCCATAAATTCAAAAGACTGCAAGAATTGTGGCATCTAATTCTGAGCAGATGGGAGTGATTAGATTCTGAAAATGCATCGCATACCTAGCACAGTTGCTACTGAATATTCACCATCAGAGAGTTCCTGACAGAATTGGGGATGGTGGGAAAAAAAACTATTACAGTTATGGTATTAATTCAGCAAATAAATTGCTTGATTTAATTGTCTACTTGCAAAAGATACAGGATTGGAAGAGAAGGGAGCAAAGAAACAACCCAGTGAGTTGGTGGTCTGAGAACTGTGACTTTGGCTGGTGAGGTTTATTTGATGTAAACTTTATACCAAATGACATTGTTTGAAGATTTGCTTGAATAGTCTCTTTTTTTAATTTGGGAAATTATTAAACTGGCATGATCGTTAAATTTTGTCATCCAACATTAAGTTACTGTAAGAAGCTAAATTTCCAAAGACTCCAGGTTGATGTTTTATGCATTTATTCATTTATTATACAAGACAATAACAGTAGTTTCCTCAGTGAGATACCTGGCCTGGTGGTTGAAGCCTCTCTTTCTCCTTTGTTCCCTGTGATTTATTTTGCTTCAATTCTGGTCATTTCACTGATGAAATAGATTAGGATCAAGGAATAAATTAATAACAAGTGGAGAGTAGCAAGGATAGCTAGCTAGGTCAATTCTTTTCAGGACAATGCTCTCCTTTTTTGAATAGAAACATTTTGCAGAGCAGAACGTGAATCCTCTGAGAAATTAGTTCACTAAAACTCTTTCAGCTTCTTTTAGCATTTTCTCAGGAGTTTTGAGCAAGAAAGAAACTTCAAACATTTGGATATTATATTAATGGGACTCCAGGAACAATAATGAATATTTTGTGTCTGTTCATGCATGCAGACACACACATATCCATAAGCAAGTTTTAACCTTAAGAATGGAAGCCTTGCCTTGAATCAGAAAAAGATCAGGTCAGGGATGAGCTATTTGTGGCCCCCTGGGGTATTTTTAATACCCCAGAGACCCCTCCAAACATTATTGGCAAAAATAATGACAATTGCGAAAACAGCAGTGTAAGCTCTTAAAATGATCCTATTTTCCAAAATTTTGAAAATCCTGCTTTATCCCCATTTTGTATCACTGGCTAACAGATTTTAATGTTCAGCTCCAAAAACATTAAGTAGGCAAAGGCTTCTCCTACCTGGTCTTAACTTACAATATGTACATGCACATTGTATGTTTTTGTTTTGGGTTAAGCAGCATCATGCAAAAGTGTAGAAAGAGATAAAAAGTTGTAAGACAAAGAAGTTTAAGACAATAGAACAAGAAAAGTAAACATGGCTAAAATTAGTTTATACCACTGAATGTACTTCTCTGTGTCTTTTTATTCTTGCAAATATCCTTCCCCATACCTGTACTTTTGCCTTTTGTTTCTTAAATTTATCACCTCTCTTTCATGACCCCATCAACTTTATCCAGCCACATTTTTTTAGTCTTTTCCTTCATTTTCTCATATTCACTCTTTCTTCATACAGGTATATTCATCTTGTGGTTCAGTCCTCGTTCATTCTTTCAGTATGATCAAACCACTTCAATGTATTTCATTTATGTGTGTCACCCAACTGCATTTGGTCCACAGTGATTCAAAACCAGTTCTTTCTTTCTTCTTCTTCTTTTGTCATATATGCTTCTTAAAATAACCCATTCCCACTGAGTTCAATGTTTATGTTTTTCCTGACATAACTCATGCTCCCTTCCATATAATAATGTAGACACAGCCGTTTTTATTTCTCTTGATAAATATTCTTCATAACAGACCAGATATTGCTCATATCTGTCTTAAAATTTCTCTTTCCCCATCTTCAGTAAATATTCTCCCAAGGTGTACTAATTTTCTGGGGGGGGGGGGGTTGTGTGTGTGCTATTTATATATAAAACTGGCAAACGTTCATTATATAGAGTAAAAAGCTACCTTAGTTTTTGGTACAATACTTTTGAAAGCCACACTCCTGATTATAAATTAACTTTTCCTGCAAATAATTTGGTTTCTCAACCAACAACAATGTAATATCTGCATACAAATATACATAGGTCTTCATATAATCCTAACCATGTATTCAGAAGAAACCATATTTTCTAAGTCACTCTTCTCCTTCAGCCTAGGTTTCCATTTTTTATCTATTCTCTTTTCACCTTCTCATCTGTTCATTCGTATTATTAGCAGAACAATTTTTCTACCACATTACTTTCAATCAGGAAGTTGCACAATTTTTTTAAACCTTTTCTGGTTCTTCCATATTAACACTGTTGATGGGAATCTAATATTCTGTAATTCTACCTATGGAAGCCTACTTTCAAACAAATCTACAACTTCAATTACATATAGTTTCCACAATATATTTTAGCCCTCTTTAAGTCAAAGTACATCTTTACTTCCATACATATATTCATCAGTGAGTATCTGCTCATCATCATTTAGATCTATTACATTCTTCTCCTTGTTATATATAACTCCTTCCATGCTTCCTTTCTCATGATCTGCATTATTGACTTCTACATTATTTTCAGTTTTTTATAGGTGTGGAGGTCACTAGATAAACCCTTAGTAATATGTATTAGTCACAACCCAACCTAATTTTACCCAAAACATGTTCATTCTATTCCAAGCTAACTAGAACTTCTAACTAAAGACTACCTTGCAAGCCAATATAAAAGTAAAGACAAAAGTAAAGGTTTCCCTTTCCCTGTCCAGTTGTGTCTGACTCTATGGGAAGCTGCTCATCTCCTTTTCTTAGCTAAGGGAGCCAACATTGTCTGAAGACCCTTCCATGGCCAGCATAACTGTGCACCAAGTTGCATGGAATGCTGTTACCTTCCCACCAAAGTGATACCTATTTATCTACTTGCATTTGCATGTTTTTGAACTGCTAGGTGGGCAGGGAAGGCAAACCCTGTTTCCTGTAACTACCCAATCAGAAGTTATTCTGTACTGACACAATGACAGGATGTCATGCTCAGAGAAATTAACCAATAATTTCTAGGTCACTGCAAGAATATGTCACTGGTATTTTCTGGATATGGAATTCACAACAATTTTTTTTATTGAAAAATTGTTGTGATGCAAGAAAATGATGCATTGCTTCAGAAGACAAGCACCTCACTTCAGCAGCAACAGAAGTATAGAACAAGCAGCAACTCACATGGTCATTTGATGTTATGTGACTGCCCAGTTATTGTTTAGAGGTAAAGTAGAAAATTTGTAAGTGACTTGAGATTACACATATTTTAATTGACTCTACTTTATGGACATTGCCAGGAAACTGGTCTGAAATAAATAATTCTTATTTTTCCCATCTACAGATTTGATGTGGTCAGTCTAGTCATAATGGACTGAAATATCTGAATATAAAGGGATACTTATCCAAACAATATCCAGATAAAATGAGAATAAGAAAAACTATTTGTTATAGACAGTATTTGGCTCTATCTCAGATGAGCGGCTCTTTTTATTATGTCTTACAGTTTCTATTGTGGTTATTTTCATAACTTTGCTTTGTTCATTTGTACATATCAGTCCCCTATGTTTTGCAAATGGCCATTGGGTTTACACCTGCTGCTTTGGATGTTTCTATCATCCAGAATGTAATTCTCACTTGAAACTCCAAAGAACATTGTTCAACCTGGTTTCTTTCACAAAAAACCTGACCATATGATAAGAGGGAGCTATTCTTTTAATCTATGGACTATCAAAGACTTCACAAAAAATAAAGTTAAAAACATAAGAAACAATATTTGATAACAAGGTATTCTTAGTGTTTAAGAGTTCTTCAAGCATACCCATTTCTAGTGGTGATTTTAGGTACATAATTTGGTGTTAAATGTTATTTAAGTTAAAGCAATTTTAAGTCCTACCCAGTAATTTCAGAACTGTGTTGCCTAACTGGAACATAGATTACTTCTTATAAGTTTTGCTCCTGCTCATTAATTTAAATTGCAACACTTCAACAATTTAAATATAAATTACCCGTAGAATTGATAGCAAGATCTCAAAGCTATCATCCAATGAGGGCAAGAAAATTTAGCCCTTTCAGGAGAATTTTCTCAGCATACCTTAAAACTGGCAACTACTCAGACATGCAATCAGTTTATGGACAAGACCAAGAATTGGAGTCAATATGACAGTGATGAATGTATCTTGCTAAATCTCATCTTAAATTAGAGCGGCACCCGCTATCTGTGATTCCATTGCTGAATTATTCCTCTTTCTTTTATGGATACTTTCTTTTGTGTTGAAAGATGCTTTGAATGGTGCAGATAGAATATATAACTTGAAGATAGATAAGTGGAAACTTATTTTTTTGGGGGGGGGAAGCTTGTAACATGAATGAAAAAGAGGCTTGTGGCATCTTGACAGTGTGAAACAGCGGAACATGTGGCAGAAATCATATTCATGATATGACATTAAAACACCACTTTCTTTTTTCGCCAAAAAATGCCAGAGAGATAAGGTCACTCAGCATGAAGAGTATTATAGCCACTTCAGCACAATGGCTCTGAAGAGCCAAGGTTGAAGAGGTTTCACCCTGCAAAGATTTCTATGACTATCTTCAAAAGCCATCTCTGTGAGCATTTCCTGGCTTAATATTTGCAAATCTCATGGGGTGGCATAATGAGCAATCTTGACAAACAGCAGCCACTTGGGGAGGGAAGTAAGAGGACAGGATAACTGGCTTTCTCAGTGGGCTTTAAAATAAAATAAGAACCAGAACACTGTTGGGATACTTACTAAACTCCAAGAACAGTCTGCAAAAAATCTAATTGTTTCCCTGAGATACATTGGCTTAACTTAGTCCATTGTATATTACCAGAAAAACACGGTCATTTGAGCAATCTAGAAGCACCAGGGATGAAGCCTTTATTCATCAGAGCTGAAAGGATGCTGGAAGTGTGCCAGGTTTTTGAAAAAATGTAGAAAGATAGCACAGGCTTTCCCATCATCCCCTATATTTTAAAAAGAAAATCCAATCCCCACTCCCTTCTTATAAAGTCTCCCCCCTCAATAGAATAGGGAATAATGGCACGATTGCTTTCTGCCTTGTGTTCAACAAGGGACTGCTGGCAATGTCATCTAATAATGAGATACCTTCCTGGACTGGTTTAATAATACTACCGAAGCTATGGTTTCATTGCTTTTTGGGATGAGGTTGGGGTTTGATGTTGTATATATTATGTTGATTTATTGTTCGTTGGTTTTGATTTTTTTATAATCTATTGTCATGACGGTGCAGTGATAGTAAACAACCAATTTAATGTTCAGATTTGTTCTAATAAATAAACTAACATGTATTTATTTTCCTTTATTATATTAATACATATACCACCTCGACAGGTTCATAGTGCTTTCAAATATTAAAAACCTTATAATAAAATATTAAATTAAAGGATATCAGTGATGTCCTTCAGCTAAAAGCCTTCATTTCCAATTTCTCTAGACAATAGGATTGTATTCCTCAATAAAGGGTGAAGGTGAATAAATAAAAGGTTAAAATAAGATAAAAATAACCTGACCTCCAACAAAAGCTACTCCAAGGGAATGGCAACTGGAAAAGTGACATTTGGGCTCCATCCCTTTGAATTCACAAGAAATTTGTACCTGCAGCATCCTTTCATGGCTAGAATACATACAATAGGCAGAATCTACTTGAGAAGAAAGACACTAAAGTAACAAATACCCAACCTGCAAGGAATTTATAGGTAACCAGCAGCAATGTAGTCTGGAAGCCTACCAGCAGCCAGTGCAGCTCCTACAAAATAGGTGTTATTCTGATGAACCAGTCAGCTCTGACTAACAAATGGACATCTGCTTTCTATGCTTTCTATGCCAGCTGCAGCTTCTGAATCATCTTCAAGGACAGATCTACTCAAGAGGAATTACCGACTTCAGTTCCTTTCAACTCATCTCCTTCTCAATAGAAACATAAAACTGAGTATCATTGGCATATTGATTATACTTGCCCCCATGCCAATGGAGGCAGCGGTTTTCTCGTCAATTTCATGTAGCATTGAACAAGTTAGATGAGAGGGCTAAATCTTAGGGCAACCCACTTTATTTATTTATTTTTAGCAAAATTTTTATTAAACATTTTTCAATCTTTACACCACATTTCCACTCTTTACAGCATTCCAATATCGATATCACTCACATTTACATAGTTTCCAATTTTATAGATTGCTATTCTATATATTATATAATTATTTATGTACATACATAATGCCTTTTACCTTTAACTTGTAGCAATATTCACAAATATATACATTTTTTCCCATTTTAATATGACTCTTAAGCAGTGGTGAAATGTGAAAATTTTCCCTACCGGTTCTGTAGGCGTGGCTTATTTTGTGGGTGTGGCTTGAGGTCAGGTGGGTGTGGCTTCAGGTGGGTGTGGCTTGGTGGTCAGGTGACTCGTTGGGCATGCTTGGTGGTTATGTGACCAGGTGGGCGTGGCCAACTTGTAAAATGTGGTGAAACTCACTTAATAACGCTCTTGCTTAGCAACCAAAATTTTGGGCTCAATTGTAGTCATAAGTTTTCTTTCTTTCCTTCTTTCCTTCTTTCTTTCTTTCTTTCTTTCTTCCTTCTTTCTTTCTTTCTTTCTTTCTTTCTTTCTTTCTTTCTTTCTTTCTTT